>CM060435.1:145338083-145388974 GCA_030545235.1 Helianthus tuberosus | reverse complement strand
ATTCTAGTGTATATTGAAAAACACGTATTTTAGTGATTCGGTAACGTTTTTGGGCCTCGGAAGTCAAGTATGACTAACCAAATACCAAGGATACTTAATATAAGTTAAAATACTTATTTTTATATCAAAAATATCAGTTTAGTTACTGATCTAAAACAGTTTTACAAAAATCCTCCAAAAAGCCGATTTTTAACCGTTTTACTGCATAGTTTTGTACCGAACTTTACCGTAACCATCCCAAATCATCACGACTTGATATTTTAACATAACATGTGTTATCTGCTGATCAAAACAATAATTTTAATCATACATATGCAGGTCTCTTAAAAAGCAAAAAAATCATGCAAATATCACCCGATTTACTACTTTTCAAGCCTATAGTACAACACGCAAAGCTACCAAGTTATGACATAATTTTATAACCTTAAATTACATCAAATAACTTTTATTTTACATGTTTAGTTACTGATTTGAATGGATATTTATCATATCATACACAAATCATCAAACATATGCAATTTAACTATCATTCAAGAACATGCAACAACTTAAAAACTCACAAACATGTCTAATAATTTTTGGCCATTTATATGTCAATATACTAACATTATTTGAAATTAAAAATCATGATTCAATCATTCCTTTACATCTCTAACACATTTTCACATAATCTTGTTTATTCAAACAAACATCTTACAAGTATTATTGCAAACTAAAATTAAAATACAAACACTATACACACATACATGTATTCGGCCATGTATACATACCACACATAAAACCACTTTTTATTTGATTAAAACCATTTTCTTGTTTAGTATTTTCAAGTTTGTAAAGAAATTCAAGTATTTGAGAAACCTTCTATCATCATCATAATCAAAATTCAAGAATATAATTTTTAAATTAAATTTATACCTTTAAGAAATTTAGTGGGTTTTGATGAGATTTTGATCGTATAGAGCTTGTTCTTCTTTGAAATCATGTGAAAAAACCCTTTTGATTCTTCATACCAAGTTGGAAATGACTTAGGAATGAACTTAATCTTCATGAATGAGGTTTAAAATTGAAAAAGGAATTGTGGGTGTGTGTATACGGTTCATGTGGTGAAAAAGGATGAAGATTTGTGAATTTATCAACCTTGGAAATAGTTATGCATGTGTAGGTTGCATGGTGATTGGACCTTTTTCTTACATGCAACACTTGTCAAGTTCACAAGAAAGGTGGCAATATACACATCTCATTTGGTCGACACCTACATCCTCTCTCACATACTTACATGCATCAAACAAATACCAAACCAATGAAATATTGTACTTCATACTTTGGACTTGTATAAATATGTGTATCGTTTGCACATATCAACTCTTGTTCGATTTCAAGCTCTAAATCGCCTTCTGGAAGGTTATACGCGCACTGATGCGTAAATATAACCAGTTTAATGCAAAAAACACTCCGGAATAGTGAAATAGGTTTAAAATACCTTAAATAACCTTTACATAACTTAGAGATAAGTTTTGAAGGCTTTGGTATGGCAAAAACAAGTTAATTCGCTTGCAGGGACTAAACTTGACAAACTGCGAAAGTATGCCAATTTGAACTGTAACAGACATTCCGGAACATGACCATAAGTTAAACATACCATAAATATCCTTCACATAGCTTAGAAATAGGCTTTGAGGGGTTCGGTGTGCTAAAATAAACTTCTGGGTCATTCAGGGACTAAAAGTGTCAAAAAGTGCACAAGTTTGCATTTTCGCGCATAACTTACGTTCTGAATATATCCGAACATCCAAAAATTTTTGTAAGCACTAAAATATTTTATTTTAGTGTTTGGCATAAGAAAAATCCATTCGTCACGCCATTTGGATCGTTTTTCGCGCTTATGCGCATTCCGTCGTAATTAACCGAACATCGCGATCGTACGGCCAAACGAACCGACATCCGAGATATTTTTGAGCACATTTTAAGTTCCCTATACTTTAACTTCATTTTAGAGTTTTGAAATGGGGTTAACGGGGCTTAAACGTGTCAAAAATGCATCGAAAACCAAGTTTGGAGCTGCAGGGGCCTGTTTTGCCATTTTTCAAAGTTCTGGTCTGCAGGTCCCTTGCGCACCTCAACACTCTGAGTGTTGCGGTGCGCAAGCAGGGGTCAGGTATGCAAAAAATCGTTTTCTCAGCTGTTAACAGCCTTTAACCCCTCCAAAGGCCAAGGCCAAGTGTCAAACTCTTGTGGTGGAGCATTATGAGTTACCACAACATTCCGACAAGTGTACGGGCGAGATCATTCCCTCTTTTCCAAGAAACGATCCTAACGGTGAACCGAAAACTATAAATACCCACCTTATGTTCACTCATTCTTCACAAGAATCTGATCTAATGTGCTCTAAGTTGAAACCTTTGTTTCATACCTGAGCTATTTTGATCTAGATTAGCATTCGGGGACCCTTTGTAAGTGTTCCTTCGTTCTTTTATTGTTTTTCGAGTCCGAAATTCAAACTTTGTTTGACTTTCTGCGTTGACCAGTTTATGGTCAATGCGAAGTTCGTTTGAACTTCGCAACGTAATTGTAATCACGATGGTTATAGTCCTTTGTGACTCTGCCTACTGATTACCAAGTTGTCTAGGGTCGTAAGGGTAAGCGATCTAATAAATCGCTTATACCTTCGAACCCGATCCATTTGGTCGATCTTTAGGATCCGACCAAATACATTAGGTGACCATAGTATATAGGGAATAACTTTCGAGTTTATACCTTATGGTCGCTTCGTTTAAGTAGTTATATGATAGGTAGTTTATATGCCTTAGGTAAATTACCAAAATACCCTTTTCATGTATAATTGGTAATTAAGCATATGTAACATAACTTTTAACATCTAAACTGATTTGGCAACAATATTAGACATGTTAAGGCATATTATACTTATCGTAGGACTAGTTGGGCGCTCCGAACGCGTTTTACGCGAACGACGCGTTAAAGTAGCACAAGCTACCTAAACGGGTCGTAACGGGTCATGAGCACTTAGGTTAGGATTCATTTAGAATGTAGGCTTTGTTGAACCATACTACATGAGTTTTCATACTCATTTGGTTTACGAACCCTCATTCTATCTGATCCTCCGATTTAGGTCCGGTTATTAACATAGTTACCTATACTAGGTGCCGTTTGATATCCGTGATCTCTAGCATTGCTTGGGGGTTATCTTAGGATTTCTGAGCAATCTCAAGTGAGTACATAGACCCCTCTTTTACTGTTTTCCAAACGTTTTGGGGTGAAACACATGTGCCTACTTGTTACTTTCGTGCTTTCCTGTTTTCACATCATATACTTGTTATGTTCATTAGTACACTATTAGTACATGATTTACATTACATTTCTGCTATGTATGTTGACTGATAGCATGCTAGCACATTGATTTACATGACTTTTCTGCTTTGTATGTTAACTTAGCATATTTAGTACATCACTTTACAATACATTTCATGCTATGTAAGCCCATTGTATGCATACTTAGTACATTGTTTTACATTACACTTATGCTATGTATGTCCATTACGTGCATACTTAGTACATTGTTTTACATTGCATTTATGTTGCATATGCTCATCCAGCATATGAACACATTATACTACATTTTGAACCGTTGTAACCATTTGACTATGTGAACTGTCGTAAACCTTTGATTATATGAACCGTTTGTAACTATTGAACCGTGTGAACCAGTTGTATCCGTTGACATGATTTACATTTGACAATAGACATTTGACTATACATAAACATTTCTACAATTGTTAAACATTTTACTTTGGTGGTTTGGTTTGAGTAAGTGATTTAAGTAACGAGGCGTGTGTAATACGATACAAGCATGGTGGATACGCCGCTGGTACTTCCTATATATAAGTGTTGGTATGGTATCACATATTGTAGCGTTATTTGAATCATTTCAGTTTGAGACATATAACATTTTATATAAATAACATACTTTTTACAAGACATTGATTTACAAACAACTTATCTTATACAAACTCATTTTTCTTGGTTATTCATTTAACCTTACATTTATCTATACATATCACCTGATCTTATTGTTTTTCAAACGATTTACAAAACAAAGCAAATTACAAGGTTCATGACTAAACATTTTCTCAAACATAAGTCATGAATTCTGTTTTCACAAACCTATGTATCTCACAGGCATTTTTATGCTGACGTACCTATTTTCACATGCGTTTTCAGGAGATGATGCATAGGACTTATCAAGACATACTTAGGCGGACCTGTGCCTTAGTGACTTAAAACGAGACAAGAACTAGTTAATTTTTGTTATATACTCTTTGCTTCTTGTTTAAAACAATGTAACTCTCTTGTTTGATTAATAAAACGAAACCTTAATTGCCATGGATTTGAAACAATTAATTCTGTTACAACACTCCCCGTCGTTTCTGCCACGTTTTGTATGTTCTACATGCTCAGGGTGTGACAGAAAAGATGGTAGCAGAGCCAATGGTTATAGGGAATTAGGTTATTAGTAATGCTTTGACCTAGTCTATAACCTTTCTAGGACCCTAACGCGAGTTTACTTGCGTTTAGTCATAAAACAATACCGTCACCTATCCTTAGGCGACGACCACAACAAGAACATAAATTTCAAAACCGCTTTGAAAACTAATCATATGTTCTAGGATGATTGATTACTAGGTTTTGAACCCTCTATTGTAAGGTTTTGAACCCTCTGTTATAAGGTTTTGAACCCTTTGAGTTTTCAAAATCTCGTCAAAGTTTTGGGTCCTAAATAGTGTGAACACGTGCAAACTGGAAGAGTGAATGCCTGTACCCTGAGTTTTCTGTCTAGGGCTAGAGTGTTCATACAAATCCACATAATCGGACCAGTCACTCTTACCTGGGAACTCTTGGGGTGAGTGTCCACTTATAGGCGAGCATGTCTTCGCGATACACTATGAGGATCTATTTGCTTTGATTCAGCCTTTGTGTTGTTTGTTTGCTTCGTGGTTCAAACAAATGACCATCAACCATGATTATGGTCGGTAATTGTAACATCCTTTTCTTACCCAATGCCATTTCATTTGTTTTCTTTCTTGTTTCTCTTTTAGAATGCCTCCTCGACGCGAAAACCAGATAGCGACTGCCGAACTGGCAGAAATCATTGCGCAGGAAATGGCTGCTCAATTCCCAAACCTCTTTGCTCAATGGAACCAAGCCAACAACAACAACAATGGTCCATGCAATTTCAAGAGTTTTAACTCGGCTAAACCACTCAAGTTTAGTGGTTCTGAGGGAGCGACTGGGCTTCTTCAATGGTTCGAGTGCATTGAGAATACTTTCCGCCACGTGCAGTGTCCTGACAATCGCAAGGTCGAGTTTTCTTCGAGTGTGTTCCAGAAGAGGGCCCTTACGTGGTGGAACGGTGTTATGAGAGATCGTGGTGCAGAAGTTGCTCTAGCACAGACATGGGCTGAACTTAGGGCCCTTATGATGAAGGAATTCTGTCCTCGTCACGAGATCAGGGCCTTGGAATGGGAATTTGACAATCTTACGCAAGATAGCGGTGAACATCGAGCCTACACGGACTGTTATGAGGAGTTAAGTCTGTTATGCCCAAACATGGTCACGCCTTTGGATAAGGCAATCGAAAAGTACATTGATGGCCTCCCTGACTCAATACAAGACATTGTGACCGGTAGCAACCCTACTACAGTTAGACAGGCCATTGAGCTATCTGCAACCTTGACTGAATCAAAGATTAGGAAAGGTAAACTTTTCCGAAAAGGTGACAAGAAACCAGTCGAGGAATCGAACCCAATCGAGGAATCAAAGACCATGGATGAACAGACTGGATCCCCTAAGAAGTCGAAGAAGCGAAAGGCTTCTCAGAACTTCGCCATGGTTACTCACGATGATCAAGTCATCCCCAACCAACCAGCTCAACCCCCTGCCAGGAAACCCTACAACGGAACTGCATCCTTGTGCAACCAATGTGGCCTACATCATCATGCTGGTGTGAAGTGCCGCACATGCCAAGTTTGCGGACTTATAGGTCATACAGCGAGGGTTTGCCCAACAGCAGCTGCACCAATTCAAGTTAACAACAATCCTGCTCAAGCTCGTTTTCCACCGGGGTCTTTCTACAACTGTGGCGAGATGGGCCATTTTCATAGGAATTGCCCAAAGTTTGCTAATGCAAATCCAGCGCAGGGATGAGTATCTGACCGACAGAAGATAACGCTGTTTAGAAAATAATCGAGCCTTGTGTATTATTTTCTTTTGTTATCACGATCTATGAAACAGTTGTTGTTATTGTTGTTATAAATAAATCTTCCATTTACATTTTAATATGTTTATGTGGTTGCATGTATAAATATATCCTCTACAATACCAACAATCAAGGAACCATATTCCTTGAAGAACAGACTACCCCCAAATTTCTTCCATTGTATGATCTCTTGCGTTTTCCACGAAAATCCTAAGTACCCGTTTCTTCCAAGAGAAACAAAGTACGAGGTGCCAAGTTAATAGCAATCAATAACAAGATAATAACAATTAAACAATTATGTGATTATGTGTTCCCTTTTATGTGTCATGTGATCCAAATTATGTTATCCAAATCCTCGTAGAATCTTACATATCCTTGTACAAGAGATTCATAGTAGGATACCCAAAGGTACTACCTAAAATCCTTAATGGACTTCTACATTATAGTTAAGTCCCTTGGGTTATAAAGTACTACTCCATAATTAGACCCCTTGAGTGGTCTAGTTAAACAGATTGATCCAAAAATCTGGTTAAGAACGTCATGTGATGATATAGCTGAAAGGACTCCTTGGTGGCCTAATTAAAAAGGATCATTTTTCGATCTAATTAAAAAGGACCCTATGGTAGTCTAGTCACCCTCATCACAGGTTTGATATCCTTCCCCACAACATTTTGAAACGAACTGTGCGGACTGTGCAAGGAATTACGTAATTATGGATGCATACATAATTATGGAATTTAGTGCACAGAAATCACAGCAAGTTCTATCATGTATCTAAGTTAACCCAATTCATTTCCAATTCTGATGAAGCATCCGTTGAGGAAAAATGAACTAGCTATTCATTTTTCACTTCTGAGGAATATCCGTTGAGGAAATGAATATCCGTTTATCTTTCATTTCCGTACCTGAGGAAGCAACCGTTGAAAATGACTCCGTTAGTTCATTTTCGTTTCTGAAGATTATCCGTTGAGGAAATGAATATCCGTTGTTAAATCTTTCATTTCCGTACCTGAGGAAGCAACCGTTGAAAATGACTCCGTCAGTTCATTTTCGTTTCTGAAGATTATCCGTTGAGGAAATGAATATCTGTTGATTATTCCTTCATTTCAAATTCTGAAGAATAACCGTTGAGGAAAATGACCCCGTTTGTTCATTTTCGTTCTGAAGAATATCCATTGAGAGAAATGAATATTCGTGGATTATTCCTTCATTCCCGTTTCTGACGAAGGACCCGTTGAGGAAGAATGAATCATCCATTCGTTTTCACTTCTGAAGAATATCCGTTGAAGGAAATGTATATCCGTTTAAGTTAAAAATCCTTTATTTTCCATTTCCGAAGAACCCGTTGAAGAAAATGACTCCGTTCGTTCATTTTCGCTTCAGAAAAATATCCGTTGAGGAAAATAACAAAATTATGCTTTACATATCTTTGATGGCTATTTGACACAAAGTCACAGACAGACTTCTACGAATAAATTTTGGGACGAAATTTCCTTAAGTAGGGGAGACTGTGTCACCTGTGTCACTGCGACCATCAAACAAATACCAAACCAATGAAATATTGTACTTCATACTTTGGACTTGTATAAATATGTGTATCGTTTGCACATATCAACTCTTGTTCGATTTCAAGCTCTAAATCGCCTTCTGGAAGGTTATACGCGCACTGATGCGTAAATATAACCAGTTTAATGCAACAAACACTCCGGAATAGTGAAATAGGCTTAACATACCTTAAATAACCTTTACATAACTTAGAGATAAGTTTTGAAGGCTTTGGTATGGCAAAAACAAGTTAATTCGCTTACAGGGACTAAACTTGACAAACTGCGAAAGTATGCCAATTTGAACTGTAACAGACATTCCGGAACATGACCATAAGTTAAACATACCATAAATATCCTTCACATAGCTTAGAAATAGGCTTTGAGGGGTTCGGTGTGCTAAAATAAACTTCTGGGTCATTCAGGGACTAAAAGTGTCAAAAAGTGCACAAGTTTGCATTTTCGCGCATAACTTACGTTCTGAATACATCCGGACATCCAAAAATTTATGTAAGCACTAAAATATTTTATTTTAGTTTTTGGCATAATAAAAATCCATTCGTCACGCCATTTGGATCGTTTTTCGCGCTTATGCGCATTCCGTCGTAATTAACCGAACATCGCGATCGTACGGCCAAACGAACCGACATCCGAGATATTTTTGAGCACATTTTAAGTTCCCTATACTTTAACTTCATTTTAGAGTTTTGAAATGGGGTTAACGGGGCTTAAACGTGTCAAAAATGCATCGAAAACCAAGTTTGGAGCTGCATGGGCCTGTTTTGCCATTTTTCAAAGTTCTGGTCTGCAGGTCCCTTGCGCACCTCAACACTCTGAGTGTTGCGGTGCGCAAGCAGGGGTCAGGTATGCAGAAAATCGTTTTCTCAGCTGTTAACAGCCTTTAACCCCTCCAAAGGCCAAGGCCAAGTGTCAAACTCTTGTGGTGGAGCATTATGAGTTACCACAACATTCCGACAAGTGTACGGGCGAGATCATTCCCTCTTTTCCAAGAAACGATCCTAACGGTGAACCGAAAACTATAAATACCCACCTTATGTTCACTCATTCTTCACAAGAATTTGATCTAATGTGCTCTAAGTTGAAACATTTGTTTCATACCTGAGCTATTTTGATCTAGATTAGCATTCGGGGACCCTTTGTAAGCGTTCCTTCGTTCTTTTATTGTTTTTCGAGTCCGAAAGTCAAACTTTGTTTGACTTTCTGCGTTGACCAGTTTATGGTCAATGCGAAGTTCGTTTGAACTTCGCAACGTGATTGTAATCACGATGGTTATAGTCCTTTGTGACTATGCCTACTGATTACCAAGTTGTCTAGGGTCGTAAGGGTAAGCGATCTAATAAATCGCTTATACCTTCGAACCCGACCCATTTGGTCGATCTTTAGGATCCGACCAAATACGTTAGGTGACCATAGTATATAGGGAATAACCTTCCGAGGTTATACCTTATGGTCGCTTCGTTTAAGTAGTTATATGATAGGTAGTTTATATGCCTTAGGTAAATTACCAAAATACCTTTTTCATGTATAATTGGTAATTAAGCATATGTAACATAACTTTTAACATCTAAACTGATTTGGCAACAATATTAGACATGTTAAGGCATATTATACTTATCGTAGGACTAGTTGGGCGCTCCGAACGCGTTTTACGCGAACGACGCGTTAAAGTAGCACAAGCTACCTAAACGGGTCGTAACGGGTCATGAGCACTTAGGTTAGGATTCATTTAGAATGTAGGCTTTGTTGAACCATACTACATGAGTTTTCATACTCATTTGGTTTACGAACCCTCATTCTATCCGATCCTCCGATTTAGGTCCGGTTATTAACATAGTTACCTATACTAGGTGCCGTTTGATATCCGTGATCTCTAGCATTGCTTGGTGGTTATCTTAGGACTTCTGAGCAATCTCAAGTGAGTACATAGACCCCTCTTTTACTGTTTTCCAAACGTTTTGGGGTGAAACACATGTGCCTACTTGTTACTTTCGTGCTTTCCTGTTTTCACATCATATACTTGTTATGTTCATTAGTACACTATTAGTACATGATTTACATTACATTTCTGCTATGTATGTTGACTGATAGCATGCTAGCACATTGATTTACATGACTTTTCTGCTTTGTATGTTAACTTAGCATATTTAGTACATCACTTTACAATACATTTCATGCTATGTAAGCCCATTGTGTGCATACTTAGTACATTGTTTTACATTACACTTATGCTATGTATGTCCATTACGTACATACTTAGTACATTGTTTTACATTGCATTTATGTTACATATGCTCATCCAGCATATGAACACATTATACTACATTTTGAACCGTTGTAACCATTTGACTATGTGAACCGTCGTAACCCTTTGATTATATGAACCCTTTGTAACTATTGAACCATGTGAACCAGTTGTATCCGTTGACATGATTTACATTTGACAATCGACATTTGACTATACATAAACATTTCTACAATTGTTAAACATTTTACTTTGGTGGTTTGGTTTGAGTAAGTGATTTAAGTAACGAGGCGTGTGTAATACGATACAAGCATGGTGGATACGCCGCTGGTACTTCCTATATATAAGTGTTTGTATGGTATCACATATTGTAGCGTTATTTGAATCATTTCAGTTTGAGACATATAACATTTTATACAAATAACATACTTTTCACAAGACATTGATTTACAAACAACTTATCTTATACAAACTCATTTTTCTTGGTTATTCATTTAACCTTACATTTATCTATACATATCACCTGATCTTATTGTTTTTCAAACGATTTACAAAACAAAGCAAATTACAAGGTTCATGAGTAAACATTTTCTCAAACTTAAGTCATGAATTCTGTTTTCACAAACCTATGTATCTCACAGGCATTTTTATGCTGACGTACCTATTTTCACATGCGTTTTCAGGAGATGATGCATAGGACTTATCAAGACATACTTAGGCGGACCTGTGCCTTAGTAACTTAAAACGAGACAAGAACTAGTTAATTTTTGTTATATACTCTTTGCTTCTTGTTTAAAACAATGTAACTCTCTTGTTTGATTAAAAAACGAAACTTTAATTGCCATGGATTTGAAACAATTAATTCTGTTACAACACTCCCCGACGTTTCCGCCACGTTTTGTATGTTCTACGTGGTCGGGGTGTGACAGAAAAGATGGTATCAGAGCCAATGGTTATAGGGAATTAGGTTATTAGTAATGCTTTGACCTAGTCTATAACCTTTCTAGGACCCTAACGCGAGTTTACTTGCGTTTAGTCATAAAACAATACCGTCACCTATCCTTAGGCGACGACCACAACAAGAACATAAATTTCAAAACCGCTTTGAAAACTAATCATATGTTCTAGGATGATTGATTACTAGGTTTTGAACCCTCTATTGTAAGGTTTTGAACCCTCTGTTATAAGGTTTTGAACCCTTTGAGTTTTCAAAATCTCGTCAAAGTTTTGGGTCCTAAATAGTGTGAACACGTGCAAACTGGAAGAGTGAATGCCTGTACCGTGAGTTTTCTGTCTAAGGCTAGAGTGCTCGTACAAATCCACATAATCGGACCAGTCACTCTTACCTGGGAACTCTTGGGGTGAGTGTCCACTTATAGGCGAGCATGTCTTCGCGATACACTATGAGGATCTATTTGCTTTGATTCAGCCTTTGTGTTGTTTGTTTGCTTCGTAGTTCAAACAAATGACCATCAACCATGATTATGGTCGGTAATTGTAACATCCTTTTCTTACCCAATGCCATTTCATTTGTTTTCTTTCTTGTTTCTCTTTTAGAATGCCTCCTCGACGCGAAAACCAGATAGCGACTGCCGAACTGGCAGAAATCATTGCGCAGCAAATGGCTGCTCAATTCCCAAACCTCTTTGCTCAATGGAACCAAGCCAACAACAACAACAATGGTCCATGCAATTTCAAGAGTTTTAACTCGGCTAAACCACTCAAGTTTACTGGTTCTGAGGGAGCGACTGGGCTTCTTCAATGGTTCGAGAGCATTGAGAATACTTTCCGCCACGTGCAGTGTCCTGACAATCGCAAGGTCGAGTTTTCTTCGAGTGTGTTCCAGAAGAGGGCCCTTACGTGGTGGAACGGTGTTATGAGAGATCGTGGTGCAGAAGTTGCTCTAGCACAGACATGGGCTGAACTTAGGGCCCTTATGATGAAGGAATTCTGTCCTCGTCACGAGATCAGGGCCTTGGAATGGGAATTTGACAATCTTACGCAAGATAGCGGTGAGCATCGAGCCTACACGGACCGTTATGAGGAGTTAAGTCTGTTATGCCCAAACATGGTCACGCCTTTGGATAAGGCAATCGAAAAGTACATTGATGGCCTCCCTGACTCAATACAAGACATTGTGACCGGTAGCAACCCTACTACAGTTAGACAGGCCATTGAGCTATCTGCAACCTTGACTGAATCAAAGATCAGGAAAGGTAAACTTTTCCGAAAAGGTGACAAGAAACCGGTCGAGGAATCGAACCCAATCGAGGAATTAAAGACCATGGATGAACAGACTGGATCCCCTAAGAAGTCGAAGAAGCGAAAGGCTTCTCAGAACTTCGCCATGGTTACTCACGATGATCAAGTCGTCCCCAACCAACCAGCTCAACCCCCTGCCAGGAAACCCTACAACGGATCTGCACCCTTGTGCAACCAATGTGGCCTACATCATCATGCTGGTGTGAAGTGCCGCACATGCCAAGTTTGCGGACTTATAGGTCATACAACGAGGGTTTGCCCAACAACAGCTGCACCAATTCAAGTTAACAACAATCCTGCTCAAGCTCGTTTTCCACCGGGGTCTTGCTACAACTGTGGCGAGATGGGCCATTTTCGTAGGAATTGCCCAAAGCTTGCTAATGCAAATCCAGCGCAGGGATGAGTATCTGACCGACAGAAGATAACACTGTTTAGAAAATAATCGAGCCTTGTGTATTATTTTCTTTTGTTATCACGATCTATGAAACAGTTGTTGTTATTGTTGTTATAAACAAATCTTTCATTTACATTTTAATATGTTTATGTGGTTGCATGTATAAATATATCCTCTACAATACCAACAATCAAGGAACCATATTCCTTGAAGAACAGACGACCCCCAAATTTCTTCCATTGTATGATCTCTTGCGTTTTCCACGAAAATCCTAAGTACCCGTTTCTTCCAAGAGAAACAATGTACGAGGTGCCAAGTTAATAGCAATCAATAACAAGATAATAACAATTAAACAATTATGTGATTATGTGCTTATGTGTTCCCTTTTATGTGTCATGTGATCCAAATTATGTTATCCAAATCCTCGTAGAATCTTACATATCCTTGTACAAGAGATTCATAGTAGGATACCCAAAGGTACTACCTAAAATCCTTAATGGACTTCTACATTATAGTTAAGTCCCTTGGGTTATAAAGTACTACTCCATAATTAGACCCCTTGAGTGGTCTAGTTAAACAGTTTGATCTAAAAATCTGGTTAAGAACGTCATGTGATGATATAGCTGAAAGGACTCCTTGGTGGCCTAATTAAAAAGGATCATTTTTCGATCTAATTAAAAAGGACCCTATGGTAGTCTAGTCACCCTCATCACAGGTTTGATATCCTTCCCCACAACATTTCGAAACGAACTGTGCGGACTGTGCAAGGAATTACGTAATTATGGATGCATACATAATTATGGAATTTAGTGCACAGAAATCACAGCAAGTTCTATCATGTATCTAAGTTAACCCAATTCATTTCCAATTCTGATGAAGCATCCGTTGAGGAAAAATGAACTAGCTATTCATTTTTCACTTCTGAGGAATATCCGTTGAGGAAATGAATATCCATTTATCTTTCATTTCCGTACCTGAGGAAGCAACCGTTGAAAATGACTCCGTTAGTTCATTTTCGTTTCTGAAGATTATCCGTTGAGGAAATGAATATCCGTTGTTAAATCTTTCATTTCCGTACCTGAGGAAGCAACCGTTGAAAATGACTCCGTCAGTTCATTTTCGTTTCTGAAGATTATCCATTGAGGAAATGAATATCTGTTGATTATTCCTTCATTTCAAATTCTGAAGAATAACCGTTGAGGAAAATGACCCCGTTTGTTCATTTTCGTTCTGAAGAATATCCATTGAGAGAAATGAATATCCGTGGATTATTCCTTCATTCCCGTTTCTGACGAAGGACCCGTTGAGGAAGAATGAATCATCCATTTGTTTTCACTTCTGAAGAATATCCGTTGAGGGAAATGTATATCCGTCTAAGTTAAAAATCCTTTATTTTCCATTTCCGAAGAACCCGTTGAAGAAAATGACCCCGTTCGTTCATTTTCGCTTCTGAAAAATATCCGTTGAAGAAAATAACAAAATTATGCTTTACATATCTTTGATGGCTATTTGACACAAAGTCACAGACAGACTTCTACGAATAAATTTCGGGACGAAATTTCCTTAAGTAGGGGAGACTGTGACACCTGTGTCACTGCGACCATCAAACAAATACCAAACCAATGAAATATTGTACTTCATACTTTGGACTTGTATAAATATGTGTATCGTTTGCACATATCAACTCTTGTTCGATTTCAAGCTCTAAATCTCCTTCTGGAAGGTCATACGCGCACTGATGCGTAAATATAACCAGTTTAATGCAACAAACACTCCGGAATAGTGAAATAGGCTTAACATACCTTAAATAACCTTTACATAACTTAGAGATAAGTTTTGAAGGCTTTGGTATGGCAAAAACAAGTTAATTCGCTTACAGGGACTAAACTTGACAAACTGCGAAAGTATGCCAATTTGAACTGTAACAGACATTTCGGAACATGAACATAAGTTAAACATACCATAAATATCCTTCACATAGCTTAGAAATAGGCTTTGAGGGGTTCACTGTGCTAAAATAAACTTCTGGGTCATTCAGGGACTAAAAGTGTCAAAAAGTGCACAAGTTTGCATTTTCGCGCATAACTTACGCTCTGAATACATCCGGACATCCAAAAATTTATGTAAGCACTAAAATATTTTATTTTAGTGTTTGGCATAAGAAAAATCCATTCGTCACGCCATTTGGATCGTTTTTCGCGCTTATGCGCATTCCGTCGTAATTAACCGAACATCGCGATCGTACGGCCAAACGAACCGACATCCGAGATATTTTTGAGAACATTTTAAGTTCCCTATACTTTAACTTAATTTTAGAGTTTTGAAATGGGGTTAACGGGGCTTAAACGTGTCAAAAATGCATCGAAAACCAAGTTTGGAGCTGCAGGGGCCTGTTTTGCCATTTTTCAAAGTTCTGGTCTGCAGGTCCCTTGCGCACCTCAACACTCTGAGTGTTGCGGTGCACAAGCAGGGGTCAGGTATGCAGAAAATCATTTTCTCAGCTGTTAACAGCCTTTAACCCCTCCAAAGGCCAAGGCCAAGTGTCAAACTCTTGTGGTGGATCATTATGAGTTACCACAACATTCCGACAAGTGTACGGGCGAGATCATTCCCTCTTTTCCAAGAAACGATCCTAACGGTGAACCGAAAACTGTAAATACCCACCTTATGTTCACTCATTCTTCACAAGAATCTGATCTAATGTGCTCTAAGTTGAAACCTTTGTTTCATACCTGAGCTATTTTGATCTAGATTAGCATTCGGGGACCCTTTGTAAGTGTTCCTTCGTTCTTTTATTGTTTTTCGAGTCCGAAAGTCAAACTTTGTTTGACTTTCTGCGTTGACCAGTTTATGGTCAATGCGAAGTTCGTTTGAACTTCGCAACGTGATTGTAATCACGATGGTTATAGTCCTTTGTGACTATGCCTACTGATTACCAAGTTGTCTAGGGTCGTAAGGGTAAGCGATCTAATAAATCGCTTATACCTTCGAACCCGACCCGTTTGGTCGATCTTTAGGATCCGACCAAATACGTTAGGTGACCATAGTATATAGGGAATAACCTTCTGAGGTTATACCTTATGGTCGCTTCGTTTAAGTAGTTATATGATAGGTAGTTTATATGCCTTAGGTAAATTACCAAAATACCCTTTTCATGTATAATTGGTAATTAAGCATATGTAACATAACTTTTAACATCTAAACTGATTTGGAAACAATATTAGACATGTTAAGGCATATTATACTTATCGTAGGACTAGTTGGGCGCTCCGAACGCGTTTTACGCGAACGACGCGTTAAAGTAGCACAAGCTACCTAAACGGGTCGTAACGGGTCATGAGCACTTAGGTTAGGATTCATTTAGAATGTAGGCTTTGTTGAACCATACTACATGAGTTTTCATACTCATTTGGTTTACGAACCCTCATTCTATCCGATCCTCCGATTTAGGTCCGGTTATTAACATAGTTACCTATACTAGGTGCCGTTTGATATCCGTGATCTCTCGCATTGCTTGGTGGTTATCTTAGGACTTCTGAGCAATCTCAAGTGAGTACATAGACCCCTCTTTTACTGTTTTCCAAACGTTTTGGGGTGAAACACATGTGCCTACTTGCTACTTTCGTGCTTTCCTGTTTTCACATCATATACTTGTTATGTTCATTAGTACACTATTAGTACATGATTTACATTACATTTCTGCTATGTATGTTGACTGATAGCATGCTAGCACATTGATTTACATGACTTTTCTGCTTTGTATGTTAACTTAGCATATTTAGAACATCACTTTACAATACATTTCATGCTATGTAAGCCCATCGTGTGCATACTTAGTACATTGTTTTACATTACACTTATGCTATGTATGTCCATTACGTGCATACTTAGTACATTGTTTTACATTCAATTTATGTTGCATATGCTCATCCAGCATATGAACACATTATACTACATTTTAAACAGTTGTAACCATTTGACTATGTGAACCGTCGTAACCCTTTGATTATATGAACCGTTTGTAACTATTGAACCGTGTGAACCAGTTGTATCCGTTGACATGATTTACACTTGACAATAGACATTTGACTATACATAAACATTTCTACAATTGTTAAACATTTTACTTTGGTGGTTTGGTTTGAGTAAGTGATTTAAGTAACGAGGCGTGTGTAATACGATACAAGCATGGTGGATACGCCGCTGGTACTTCCTATATATAAGTGTTTGTATGGTATCACATATTGTAGCGTTATTTGAATCATTTCAGTTTGAGACATATAACATTTTATACAAATAACATACTTTTCACAAGACATTGATTTACAAACAACTTATCTTATACAAACTCATTTTTCTTGGTTATTCATTTAACCTTACATTTATCTATACATATCACCTGATCTTATTGTTTTTCAAACGATTTACAAAACAAAGCAAATTACAAGGTTCATGACTAAACATTTTCTCAAACATAAGTCATGAATTCTGTTTTCACAAACCTATGTATCTCACAGGCATTTTTATGCTAACGTACCTATTTTCACATGCGTTTTCAGGAGATGAAGCATAGGACTTATCAAGACATACTTAGGCGGACCTGTGCCTTAGTGACTTAAAACGAGACAAGAACTAGTTAATTTTTGTTATATACTCTTTGCTTCTTGTTTAAAACAATGTAACTCTCTTGTTTGATTAATAAAACGAAACTTTAATTGCCATGGATTTGAAACAATTAATTCTGTTACAACACTCCCCGACGTTTCCGCCACGTTTTGTATGTTCTACGTGGTCGGGGTGTGACAGAAAAGATGGTATCAGAGCCAATGGTTATAGGGAATTAGGTTATTAGTATTGCTTTGACCTAGTTTATAACCTTTCTAGGACCCTAACGCGAGTTTACTTGCGTTTAGTCATAAAACAATACCGTCACCTATCCTTAGGCGACGGCCACAACAAGAACATAAATTTCAAAACCGCTTTGAAAACTAATCATATGTTCTAGGATGATTGATTACTAGGTTTTGAACCCTCTATTGTAAGGTTTTGAACCCTCTGTTATAAGGTTTTGAACCCTTTGAGTTTTCAAAATCTCGTCAAAGTTTTGGGTCCTAAATAGTGTGAACACGTGCAAACTAGAATTGTGGATGCCTATACCCTGAGTTTTCTGTCTAAGGCTAAAGTGTTCGTACAAATCCACATAATCGGACCAGTCACTCTTACCTGGGAACTCTTGGGGTGAGTGTCCACTTATAGGCGAGCATGTCTTCGCGATACACTATGAGGATCTATTTGCTTTGATTCAGCCTTTGTGTTGTTTGTTTGCTTCGTGGTTCAAACAAATGACCATCAACCATGATTATGGTCGGTAATTGTAACATCCTTTTCTTACCCAATGCCATTTCATTTGTTTTCTTTCTTGTTTCTCTTTTAGAATGCCTCCTCGACGCGAAAACCAGATAGCGACTGCCGAACTGGCAGAAATCATTGCGCAGCAAATGGCTGCTCAATTCCCAAACCTCTTTGCTCAATGGAACCAAGCCAACAACAACAACAATGGTCCATGCAATTTCAAGAGTTTTAACTCGGCTAAACCACTCAAGTTTACTGGTTCTAAGGGAGCGACTGGGCTTCTTCAATGGTTCGAGAGCATTGAGAATACTTTCCGCCACGTGCAGTGTCCTGACAATCGCAAGGTCGAGTTTTCTTCGAGTGTGTTCCAGAAGAGGGCCCTTACGTGGTGGAACGGTGTTATGAGAGATCGTGGTGCAGAAGTTGCTCTAGCACAGACATGGGCTGAACTTAGGGCCCTTATGATGAAGGAATTTTGTCCTCGTCACGAGATCAGGGCCTTGGAATGGGAATTTGACAATCTTACACAAGATAGCGGTGAGCATCGAGCCTACACGGACCATTATGAGGAGTTAAGTCTGTTATGCCCAAACATGGTCACGCCTTTGGATAAGGCAATCGAAAAGTACATTGATGGCCTCCCTGACTCAATACAAGACATTGTGACCGGTAGTAACCCTACTACAGTTAGACAGGCCATTGAGCTATCTGCAACCTTGACTGAATCAAAGATCAGGAAAGGTAAACTTTTCCGAAAAGGTGACAAGAAACCGGTCGAGGAATCGAACCCAATCGAGGAATCAAAGACCATGGATGAACAGACTGGATCCCCTAAGAAGTCGAAGAAGCGAAAGGCTTCTCAGAACTTCGCCATGGTTACTCACGATGATCAAGTCGTCCCCAACCAACCAGCTCAACCCCCTGCCAGGAAACCCTACAACGGAACTGCACCCTTGTGCAACCAATGTGGCCTACATCATCATGCTGGTGTGAAGTGCCGCACATGCCAAGTTTGCGGACTTATAGGTCATACAACGAGGGTTTGCCCA
Source organism: Helianthus tuberosus (assembly GCA_030545235.1). NCBI lineage: Eukaryota > Viridiplantae > Streptophyta > Magnoliopsida > Asterales > Asteraceae > Helianthus > Helianthus tuberosus. Next base: position 145,369,839 of record CM060435.1, on the reverse strand, counting down.
ACAGCAGCTGCACCAATTCAAGTTAACAACAATCCTGCTCAAGCTCGTTTTCCACCGGGGTCTTGCTACAACTGTGGCGAGATGGGCCATTTTCGTAGGAATTGCCCAAAGCTTGCTAATGCAAATCCAGCGCAGGGATGAGTATCTGACCGACAGAAGATAACGCTGTTTAGAAAATAATCGAGCCTTGTGTATTATTTTCTTTTGTTATCACGATCTATGAAACAGTTGTTGTTATTGTTGTTATAAATAAATCTTTCATTTACATTTTAATATGTTTATGTGGTTGCATGTATAAATATATCCTCTACAATACCAACAATCAAGGAACCATATTCCTTGAAGAACAGACTACCCCCAAATTTCTTCCATTGTATGATCTCTTGCGTTTTCCACGAAAATCCTAAGTACCCGTTTCTTCCAAGAGAAACAAAGTACGAGGTGCCAAGTTAATAGCAATCAATAACAAGATAATAACAATTAAACAATTATGTGATTATGTGCTTATGTGTTCCCTTTTATGTGTCATGTGATCCAAATTATGTTATCCAAATCCTCGTAGAATCTTACATATCCTTGTACAAGAGATTCATAGTAGGATACCCAAAGGTACTACCTAAAATCCTTAATGGACTTCTACATTATAGTTAAGTCCCTTGGGTTATAAAGTACTACTCCATAATTAGACCCCTTGAGTGGTCTAGTTAAACAGTTTGATCTAAAAATCTGGTTAAGAACGTCATGTGATGATATAGCTGAAAGGACTCCTTGGTGGCCTAATTAAAAAGGATCATTTTTCGATCTAATTAAAAAGGACCCTATGGTAGTCTAGTCACCCTCATCACAGGTTTGATATCCTTCCCCACAACATTTCGAAACGAACTGTGCGGACTGTGCAAGGAATTACGTAATTATGGATGCATACATAATTATGGAATTTAGTGCACAGAAATCACAGCAAGTTCTATCATGTATCTAAGTTAACCCAATTCATTTCCAATTCTGATGAAGCATCCGTTGAGGAAAAATGAACTAGCTATTCATTTTTCACTTCTGAGGAATATCCGTTGAGGAAATGAATATCCGTTTATCTTTCATTTCCGTACCTGAGGAAGCAACCGTTGAAAATGACTCCGTTAGTTCATTTTCGTTTCTGAAGATTATCCGTTGAGGAAATGAATATCCGTTGTTAAATCTTTCATTTCCGTACCTGAGGAAGCAACCGTTGAAAATGACTCCGTCAGTTCATTTTCGTTTCTGAAGATTATCCGTTGAGGAAATGAATATCTGTTGATTATTCCTTCATTTCAAATTCTGAAGAATAACCGTTGAGGAAAATGACCCCGTTTGTTCATTTTCGTTCTGAAGAATATCCATTGAGAGAAATGAATATTCGTGGATTATTCCTTCATTCCCGTTTCTGACGAAGGACCCGTTGAGGAAGAATGAATCATCCATTCGTTTTCACTTCTGAAGAATATCCGTTGAAGGAAATGTATATCCGTTTAAGTTAAAAATCCTTTATTTTCCATTTCCGAAGAACCCGTTGAAGAAAATGACTCCGTTCGTTCATTTTCGCTTCAGAAAAATATCCGTTGAGGAAAATAACAAAATTATGCTTTACATATCTTTGATGGCTATTTGACACAAAGTCACAGACAGACTTCTACGAATAAATTTTGGGACGAAATTTCCTTAAGTAGGGGAGACTGTGTCACCTGTGTCACTGCGACCATCAAACAAATACCAAACCAATGAAATATTGTACTTCATACTTTGGACTTGTATAAATATGTGTATCGTTTGCACATATCAACTCTTGTTCGATTTCAAGCTCTAAATCGCCTTCTGGAAGGTTATACGCGCACTGATGCGTAAATATAACCAGTTTAATGCAACAAACACTCCGGAATAGTGAAATAGGCTTAACATACCTTAAATAACCTTTACATAACTTAGAGATAAGTTTTGAAGGCTTTGGTATGGCAAAAACAAGTTAATTCGCTTACAGGGACTAAACTTGACAAACTGCGAAAGTATGCCAATTTGAACTGTAACAGACATTCCGGAACATGACCATAAGTTAAACATACCATAAATATCCTTCACATAGCTTAGAAATAGGCTTTGAGGGGTTCGGTGTGCTAAAATAAACTTCTGGGTCATTCAGGGACTAAAAGTGTCAAAAAGTGCACAAGTTTGCATTTTCGCGCATAACTTACGTTCTGAATACATCCGGACATCCAAAAATTTATGTAAGCACTAAAATATTTTATTTTAGTGTTTGGCATAAGAAAAATCCATTCGTCACGCCATTTGGATCGTTTTTCGCGCTTATGCGCATTCCGTCGTAATTAACCGAACATCGCGATCGTACGGCCAAACGAACCGACATCCGAGATATTTTTGAGCACATTTTAAGTTCCCTATACTTTAACTTCATTTTAGAGTTTTGAAATGGGGTTAACGGGGCTTAAACGTGTCAAAAATGCATCGAAAACCAAGTTTGGAGCTGCAGGGGCCTGTTTTGCCATTTTTCAAAGTTCTGGTCTGCAGGTCCCTTGCGCACCTCAACACTCTGAGTGTTGCGGTGCGCAAGCAGGGGTCAGGTATGCAGAAAATCGTTTTCTCAGCTGTTAACAGCCTTTAACCCCTCCAAAGGCCAAGGCCAAGTGTCAAACTCTTGTGGTGGAGCATTATGAGTTACCACAACATTCCGACAAGTGTACGGGCGAGATCATTCCCTCTTTTCCAAGAAACAATCCTAACGGTGAACCGAAAACTATAAATACCCACCTTATGTTCACTCATTCTTCACAAGAATCTGATCTAATGTGCTCTAAGTTGAAACCTTTGTTTCATACCTGAGCTATTTTGATCTAGATTAGCATTCGGGGACCCTTTGTAAGCGTTCCTTCGTTCTTTTATTGTTTTTCGAGTCCGAAAGTCAAACTTTGTTTGACTTTCTGCGTTGACCAGTTTATGGTCAATGCGAAGTTCATTTGAACTTCGCAACGTGATTGTAATCACGATGGTTATAGTCCTTTGTGACTATGCCTACTGATTACCAAGTTGTCTAGGGTCGTAAGGGTAATCGATCTAATAAATCGCTTATACCTTCGAACCCGACCCGTTTGGTCGATCTTTAGGATCCGACCAAATACGTTAGGTGACCATAGTATATAGGGAATAACCTACCAAGGTTATACCTTATGGTCGCTTCGTTTAAGTAGTTATATGATAGGTAGTTTATATGCCTTAGGTAAATTACCAAAATACCCTTTTCATGTATAATTGGTAATTAAGCATATGTAACATAACTTTTAACATCTAAACTTATTTGGCAACAATATTAGACATGTTAAGGCATATTATACTTATCGTAGGACTAGTTGGGCGCTCCAGACGCGTTTTACGCGAACGACGCGTTAAAGTAGCACAAGCTACCTAAACGGGTCGTAACGGGTCATGAGCACTTAGGTTAGGATTCATTTAGAATGTAGGCTTTGTTGAACCATACTACATGAGTTTTCATACTCATTTGGTTTACGAACCCTCATTCTATCCGATCCTCCGATTTAGGTCCGGTTATTAACATAGTTACCTATACTAGGTGCCGTTTGATATCCGTGATCTCTAGCATTGCTTGGTTGTTATCTTAGGACTTCTGAGCAATCTCAAGTGAGTACATAGACCCATCTTTTACTGTTTTCCAAACGTTTTGGGGTGAAACACATGTGCCTACTTGTTACTTTCGTGCTTTCCTGTTTTCACATCATATACTTGTTATGTTCATTAGTACACTATTAGTACATGATTTACATTACATTTCTGCTATGTATGTTGACTGATAGCATGCTAGCACATTGATTTACATGACTTTTCTGCTTTGTATGTTAACTTAGCATATTTAGTACATCACTTTACAATACATTTCATGCTATGTAAGCCCAATGTGTGCATACTTAGTACATTGTTTTACATTACACTTATGCTATGTATGTCCATTACGTGCATACTTAGTACATTGTTTTACATTGCATTTATGTTGCATATGCTCATCCAGCATATGAACACATTATACTACATTTTGAACCGTTGTAACCATTTGACTATGTGAACCGTCGTAAACCTTTGATTATATGAACCGTTTGTAACTATTGAACCGTGTGAACCAGTTGTATCCGTTGACATGATTTACATTTGACAATAGACATTTGACTATACATAAACATTTCTACAATTGTTAAACATTTTACTTTGGTGGTTTGGTTTGAGTAAGTGATTTAAGTAACGGGGCGTGTGTAATACGATACAAGCATGGTGGATACGCCGCTGGTACTTCCTATATATAAGTGTTTGTATGGTATCACATATTGTAGCGTTATTTGAATCATTTCAGTTTGAGACATATAACATTTTATACAAATAACATAGTTTTCACAAGACATTGATTTACAAACAACTTATCTTATACAAACTCATTTTTCTTGGTTATTCATTTAACCTTACATTTATCTATACATATCACCTGATCTTATTGTTTTTCAAACGATTTACAAAACAAAGCAAATTACAAGGTTCATGACTAAACATTTTCTCAAACATAAGTCATGAATTCTGTTTTCACAAACCTATGTATCTCACAGGCATTTTTATGCTGACGTACCTATTTTCACAAGCGTTTTCAGGAGATGATGCATAGGACTTATCAAGACATACTTAGGCGGACCTGTGCCTTAGTGACTTAAAACGAGACAAGAACTAGTTAATTTTTGTTATACACTCTTTGCTTCTTGTTTAAAACAATGTAACTCTCTTGTTTGATTAATAAAACGAAACTTTAATTGCCATGGATTTGAAACAATTAATTCTGTTACAACACTCCCCGACGTTTCCGCCACGTTTTGTATGTTCTACGTGGTCGGGGTGTGACAGAAAAGATGGTATCAGAGCCAATGGTTATAGGGAATTAGGTTATTAGTAATGCTTTGACCTAGTCTATAACCTTTCTAGGACCCTAACGCGAGTTTACTTGCGTTTAGTCATAAAACAATACCGTCCCCTATCCTTAGGCGACGACCACAACAAGAACATAAATTTCAATTTGGAGCATTCTGTTTCTTTTTCATGTACTCAGCTGTTTGGTTATTGATGAACTTTTTGTATTTACTCCAATTTGGAGCATTTTTCTTCTTTTTAGGATCGCTCTTGATTCTATCAATCCTATCAGCTTCATGCCTTAAAAGCACTATTGGCCATTCTTCAAATTGGTTTTCTTCAGCAGGATAAAATTTTTCTTGCATTATGTATGCAAGAAGTTTTCTTCTCATCTCTTTTCGTTGTTCTGCCTTTTCTTTGCTCAGCTCATGTGCAAAATCTTTTATTAGATCGACTTTTGTGAGTAGAAGTTCCAATCTTTCAGCAATGGCTTCATCACCTTTTCCTTTACCTTCAACCTTGGCTCTTATCTTAGCCTGTCTTACTTTAAGTTCAAGATATTCATCCATGTCTTCTGGAACCATGAAGCCAACAAGTGAAGACAATCTTCTATTTGAAGGATCATCATCAGTGTAGAATTGCCTCATCTCATTTTTTATAGCTTCCAGTTCCAATGGGTATCTTGCAGCAGTGGGATCATATTGGTCCTCATCTGGCTGAGTAAGTTTTCTTTTTCTGGTGTAGAGCTTTGCTGGTTTAGATGTGAGACTGGTGGAAACAGTGGTGGATGTCTGACTAACAGTGGTTGAAACAACTGGTGTTTCAACCGCTGTTGTCATTACAACTGCTGATATGTCAGTAGATGTCTTCTGCTTTTGAGCAGGGGATGGAGGTGGTGAGGTAGTTTTTGATGATGGTGATGGTGGTGGTGAATCATCAGAAATGACAATCCTTCTCCTTTTTATTGTAGGAGAGGCTGATGATGTCTTGGGTGGAGCAGTGGTTTGACTAATGGAAAGTGTTTGATCAACAGTCGTTGAAACAACTGGTGTCTCAACCACTGTTGTCATTACAGCAGATGTTGTAACATCTGCTGTCTTCTGCATTATGGCAGGAGGCAGTGGTGGTGATGTGATTGTAGATGATGATGGTATGAAGACAGTGGTTTTTGTGGTATGTGATGGAGTGGTGTGTGTTGAAGAGATGGCAGCTGTTTGGCTACTGACAGCAGTTTTTGTAATTACTGCTGTACCAGCTGTTTGAATGGAAGTAGGAGATTTTGAGGTTTGAGGTGGTTTGGATGGCTGTTTTGCTTGTTCTGGTTCAACATACAGACCATCTTCAATTCCCTTTTTCTTCATCTTCTTGACATTCTCCCCCTTTTTGGCATTATCTGCCAGGGGGTTATCCATAAAAAGGATAGTAGAAGGAACTTTTCCACCATGAGTCGTGTTTTGAATATGAGCCTTGATAGCTTTAATATCTGCTTGAGTATCTTTAAATCTCGACTCTACCATGTTTGTCAGCATTTTTACATGTGTTTCATGTTGCTGATCAGCCATCTGCTTTTGGTGCTCAAGTAAGGGTTGAAAGATATTCCAGAGCTCATTTGAAGCAAATGCTTGTGGTGGAGCAGGTGCTTGAGGTGGATCAGCAGTGGCTTGTGCTTTTTGAGCTTTTAAAATCTCTTGCACCATATCTTAAATTTCAGCAACTGAATCTTCAAGTTTTTCAACTCTTTCCGTCAATTTCTGATATTTTGAATCATCACCTACATTAGTAGGATCATCTGAATCCCCACCAGCAGTGGTTGTATCAATGTGTGACTTAGGAACTGATTCCCAAAAATCACCCATTGATGCCCCTTGTTCTTGGTACTAGGGACTTCTTTCTTCAGCACTTGATAATCCTTTTATGGTACCAGTGGTTAAAACAAACTCACTGGTGGTTATCGAAGGTGCTATAGAAGAAATTGCCTTCAAGGGAGTCTTATTAATGAAACAACTGTCCAACTGAAGATCTGTTGATCCATAAGTTGTAGTTGCTGCTCCACTTGAACTACTGACAAGAGTTACTTGTAACTCCTGCAGTGTAACCTCCTCAACTGTTGCTGGGATAACAGAGGTATAAGCATCAGACCCAGTCACTTGTGGGGGTATACTCTCAGTGATAGGTGATAGAGAGGAACTGGTTTGTGTCTGTTTAATATCAACTGCATGCAACAGGGGTATTATTGATTGTGGTAGTATGATTGGTGAGGGTATGGGAGTTGAAAGAGACATGTCCTTGGGATCAGGACTGTGGAAGATGAATCCGAGTGGATCCAGAGCTTCATAATTTGGTGTCCCTGTGATTACAACCTGATCCTTTTGTGAGGATGCAGGAGGAGTTTTGGGCATAGGTTGAGATCTTTCTACCAACTGTTGTGAGGAAGTAGCAGCAGTGGTTTGTGGTGACATTTGTTTTGTCACTGGTAGTTGCTCTGGGATCTCACCTTCCAGAGTTGCCTTTGTTTTGGGTTTGGTGGGTTTTCTGGATGTTTTTCTTTTGGTCTTTTTGGTAATGTCAGGTGTGGGTTTCAAAGCAGTGGTAGTGCTGCTCTGATCACCTGGAGCAGTGGGCTCAGCAGCAGATGTCTGAGGAGCAGTGGTAACTGCTGAAATCTGCTCAGACACCTCTGCTTTTGTTTTTATTGGTGCCATCATTCTTGAAAATGTTTCTTTTGTTAAGCCTTTTATTTGAAAATGGACACCTTGTTTGGGCAAATTTTCATCCTCTTTTTCAAATTTTTGTTTAAAGTAATAGCTCAGAAATCTTGGAAAAAGAAGAAATGATTTGCTGTCAACATTCTTTACCATGTCATTGAAGATCTCCTGGGAGTAGTTGTAATCTTTATTGTTTAAAATAGCGTAGCCCAGGCATTGAATCTTCAATGGTATTTCGTTAAACGCTGTTGTTTTATTTGAAACACAACTTAAAAGTGTGGAATAAAAATATGGGTGCAGATGGAAAATAACCTTTTTGTAAGGTATCTACCTTTGATTGTTCTGCATATCCCCTTTTTGTGAAATCAGTTTTCATCTCGGCTTTATCAAAAGAAAGTTTACCTTTTAGATCATCGAGTTTAAAAACTTCGGAGATTGATTGTGGAGTGATTTGAATCACTTTACCCTGTATCGAAGAGTTAATGGCTGTGGCTTTATCGTCTTGTTTTTCAAGCGTCGCCTTTTTCCAGAACTCTCTCTGGGTTTGCAAGTAAATGGGAGCATCTGCTGTCAACAAAGTTTTGTACTTTGATGCAGATAGTGTACCAATGATGGAGTCGAAGGTGTGGTTATCGGTAGGTTTTGTGAGGAGACCCAAGTAGTTATGCGGTGATTTGTATGGGATTTCAATGGTTTCTTCGGTCGTTTGAGCGACCTCTTTTGAAGATGATGGTGATTTTGGTTTAGATTTTGATTTTGATTTTGATTTTGATTTTGATTTTGATTTTGATTTTGATTTTGATTTTGATTTTGATTTTGATTTTGATTTTGATTTTGATTTTGATTTTGATTTTGACTTCGTCATTTTGATGAAGAAGAATCAGAGAGTGTTTTTGGAAGAAAGGTTGGAAACTGCTTTGAGAAGAGAACTTTGGAATTCAATTCGACAGTGTAAAACCCTGTTTGGGGTTTTGATCAGGGTTTTATTTAGGGAAAAAATGATCGCTGATGTGGCAGCGGTTATTTTGATCTGAAGGCTAAAAACCGACCACGTGTCAAACTCTGATGAAATAGATTAAGGGTGGAGAACAGTTGTTTTAGGAGCCACTGATGTATCAAGCATCAGTAGTTACAACGGTAATAAAGTGAAAACAGTGGAAGATTTTTACTATCAGTGGATAGTATATTAGTGGTTGACTTTCAGCAGTGCATAGTATTTAGTGATCAGATGTTTGAACAAAACAGTGATTAGGGTAAATTGTACAGATTTGAAGGACAAATATTTCAGCAACTGTTTTGAGAATTTACATTCAAGGTTTTTGCCACATGTCAATTTTGAAGAACAGTGGTTTAGTACCCCAGATGATGAGAACTTTTTACTAAGGCACCTCATTTTCGTTTAATATCCAATTAAAACATGAGTGCCCCAGTAATTTAAACAATGTTTAGCAATCAACCTTTGATAAATGTTTAAGAACAAACCTGAGTATGACATGAACTTGACAAATGTACCATTTCCTTTTGACCCATTTATGAGGACAATAATACCAACAAAAATAGGTATTATATCCTGACAGGTAACAGAAACTATTGTCAACAAAAACAAGCAAAAGTTCAAAATATATTATTCTTTAAAAAATTGAACAATATATCCTGGTTATTCGAGAAAATCCTTTGAAAAAAAATGGTTAAAGGATTTTCTAAGAACAACATCAAAAGGGATTTGGTATATTTTCAATAAAAAACATAATCATATCATTCTCAAGTTTATGAAAATGGTCAGTGGTAGGAATTTTAAATACATTTTGACCACTGTTTGGCACCATTTTCTTGTCAGTTGATTACAAACATGAGGACACATGGACCAGTCCTTTTGTAGGCTCAATCATTGAGAATACTACTGTCACCTGAACTTTCTTAAACCAATGAGTACAAACAGTTGCTTAATGACCATTATTACCCCAAGCTTTGACTCTTAAGTGTTTTACATTTATACTTTTTTCTTTTGACTTCAAAAGTTTTGAGATAAACACACTTTCGAGTTTTTGTGAATTTTAGTCCAAAATCATTTTGCAGTAATGTTTTGAGAGAGTTGGTCATGTTTGCACAAGTTGTTCAGCCAATCTCACACTACATATGATACGGACTATGTTGACCCCTGTTTTTTTTTGGGTTATTGGATTTTATCACCCTTAACTATTGGCCATTGGCCGCTGTCACCCCCAACTATCACTTTGACGCCTGCCATCCCCAACTTAACACTTAGTGTGTTTTGTCACCAAATCACTAAATTTTGATCATGTTACTATACTGTTGGAGGTGTCCTAAGATCCCTAAAACCTTCCCAAGATCCCTATGACATCCCAAAAAGTGTAGTAACAGGATCAAAAGTTAGTGATCAGTTAACGACAAGGTGACAGAACACACTAAGTATTAAGTTGGGGGTGACGGGCGTCAAAGTGATAGTTGGGGGTGGTAGCGGCCAATAGCCAATAGTTAGAGGTGATAAAATCTAATAACCCTTTTTTTTTCTTAATGTATTTAGACAAAGTTGATTTGTTCCTTTTGAGGATCTCAACCTGTTTTCAACACATAAGATCAAATGGCTAAAGTTTTAATTTCCCTCTTTTTGTGTTAGCAAAACATCAATGTTTTTATGAACATAGGTTTTGTTAATCTGAGGTTCATACTTTAGTATTTAATGAAACACATCACAAATTACACATCAACAATTTGAAATCAATTTAGAAAATAAGAAATAATCTCATAGTTTAACAGATATTGTTTTCAGATCTAGAAACCATGAGTGTCTTGTGCATAAAATCACTTGTTGTGTGAAATTTGTGTGTCATATGACATCTTGGTTGATTTACAGAGTTTTTGAATAACCATTTTATTCATGGTTTTCTCGTTACTCTGTTTTTCAACTGAATACAACCAACCTTAGTATCAATGAATTTTGAGCCGAACTGTTATGTCAAAATAATTGTTATATCAAAATTTTGACTGTCCAGGCTCTGATACCAATTGTTAGGATCTGAGGCCCTCATGATAGTGTTTGTTTGTGTAAAATTGTATGATCAATACAGATGAACAGAGTTTAAGTGCAGCGGAAATGAATAACGAACTTTGTAAACACAATCAAGGAGAAGATAGTTTTGAGAAAGCATATGCAATTCATTTAGTCAAAAGATTTACAATAATCATCAAATGATTACAGATATGCTTACATACTAAGCTCCCCCTCAGCCTGACGCCCCAAGGTTGGATTGTACAAGATGAAAGGATTGAATTGAGGAGAATAACTCTCTCAAAACGAATCAAATGTAACAGTACAGAGTACTGTTCCATTTATAGACAAAGTCAAACCACTGAGGTATCTCAGCTGACGTCACCATGAAAGTGACATCTAACAAACTAACAAACTCTATCTACTGTTCTACAACTACTGACCATACAGACATTGATTACATTCCAAACACTGATATATAAACACTGACTCTTCATTCCACTGACGTAATCAACCACTGTTGTATGAGCAATAGTGCTTTCTTCAAAGGGTGATCAGGCCTTGAATGGGCAGTGCTATACCTCTTCAGCAGTAGATTGAGCTTCAGCCTTTAAACTTCATCAGTGCTTTGGTTTCACAGTGGTTGATAGGATCAGCAGTTGTTGATAAGGGCAGTACTTGGAGTATATCAGATGTTTGATTCACTGTCAAGGGGAAAGCTTATCGTAAACAGTTGATTATTGTGAATCCACTGATGTGATCAGGTTTTGGCTTTACATTATCTGTTCCTCTGGTAGGGTTCAATCCCAACATTTATGTTTTTAGGTTTTATGTTATGTAATGTTTGAAGTATTATGTTTTATTTTAATGTAAGCTTTAAGTTTTAGGTTTATTTTTATTAAATGTTAAGTTTTTAAGTTTCAGTGAAATTTAATTTTGAGACTTTATATACTAGTTAGGAACTTTTTGATGTTACGACGATGGTTGGTTGAGGCTAGGGTACTTACCATTAAGTGCCCCTTCCTCCCTAGCGAACAAATAACTAACCTTTCTAGTGTCGCTCTTTGTTGAAACTTATAATTAATGAATAGCAACATTTTCAAGATCGAAAATAATTTGATCCCGATTCCATATTTAAGTGGTTTGATGATTGAGCAATTGTAACAAATAGGTGTATCCGTTAATGCAACTTCTTTGTCATCAATATTAGTCATAAGCTTCCCTAGCTTATGTCTCAATGCAATACCTAACAAAAACAACTTAATGAGTTCACCACTATAGTCCAAGCAACACTCTAATGAGGCAACATCAAGTGGTTACCTCACCCAGGTTGGAAAGAAAATTTAAACTCCATGGTTATCATCAAACAATAAAACATTGGTTGTTTGAGGAGTCATTTGTTATCGTGTTATAACCGGGATTCACAACCACGGCTAAAATGTTTTAACTTATAATATAGGTTAGGGGTGTGAAATGCACGCTCGCTTAAATATTCTTAATCGCATATCTATCGAAACTGTCGACTTAAATTGGTTAAAGTTAACCATTTGGTTTACAAACACATTTACAGTTTCTTTGCCTTTTCAGTATAAGTTATTGCTCATAAACATACTTGGTTGTTTTCTTGGATTCTACAAGTTGATTTCGACATTTCGTATAAACCATTGCAATTATTATCCACATTGCCGTTGATTATCATTCACCTAAACATACATTCAACTTTGAAAAGAGTTTTCCTAAACTAGTAGTGTATTTGTCTCGACTGTCACCTCAACTAACTTCGATTGCCAAAAATAGGGCTAAAGCCAAAAATGCGAGTTTTGCTTTGCATATATCTATTTGAATTCTTGTCTTTAATTAACTTTGTATGAATGATATTACAAATCTTTTAAAAAAAATATTAGAAATGGTAAAATCTCAATCATCTAATTTTTGGTAAATTTATCAAGAACACATACCTTTACAATCAAACTATCGAACCAACTCATTTACATAAAAGAAACAAAAATCAAATGTGCTTTTAATAATGTAAAGGAATACAAGAATAAATTAATAATTAGATTACAACTCACTTGGCCAACCAAACTAGGTTCCATCAAAGAAACATGACTTTTACCCAACTTTTGCTTTGTGTATATATAATTAATTAGTAAAACTTTAATTAACAAAAAAGAAGATTCATTTTTTTTTTTGTAAACGGCCCATGTGGTTGGGGGGCCAATCAAAATTATAAAAATGGACTCCACAAAAGGTTTGCTTTACTTTCTTAATTGTTTGTACACCTTTCAACTATAAATAACAATTATGAATTATTGGCTTATGGCCTCACCGAACAAGAGGTTTTGTTTTGTACTTGGGACCCTCCCCACACCCCCCAACCCCACCCCCAAACCCATATAACGTATATTACCACCAACTTTTTTGTTGAAATTTCTACATCAATGGACACTTAAATAATCTTCACCTTGTCTTGATACAATAAATCCATTGATACATATTCAAACTCAAGATGACTTGATTTCTTTCATCACTAAACCTCAATTCCAAGAATCATCCAACCCTGTCAAAACACATAAAAATGACATCATATTTGAGTTGTTTGTCGTGATAAAGTCTAAGAGTTTACTCTTCACCATGTTGAACAATATAAGGTTTAACATAAATTATTCGTATGCGTATCCACAAAGATACGAACGTCTCTTGATATATAAGCATGTAAATGATGTCCCGAAAAGGCTTTGGGAAGGGATTCCTAAAATGGATGTGCATTTGGTGAAACAAATTGTCAATGTGGATGGGTTGCATAAAGTAAGGGAAAGTAAAGGTGAATTTGTTTTTTCTTTTGTTGAAGGGTAGTTGAGTAATTTACTTGTCGGTAAATATATATATATATATATATATATCACGCCCAATACATAACTACTTTTAAATAGAGAATCGTAAAAACTGCATAAACATTTGTAAGTAATGCTTGTCAGAATGCGAGGGATAACAATAGTAGATTATTTGGTTACATAAACCACCTTATGTATCATACGTTAAAGCAACAAATATAGGTGTTTATGCAGTTCTTACGATTTTCTATTTAAATTCGGCTATTTATTAAACAAGTATATATATATACATTTATGTAAATGTAAATATAATTATGATCCAAATGGAGCCCTATGAGGGATCCCCTTTCTTCTCCGAGTGGATGAAGTTGAAGGAGGTGTGGGCGGGTAAATGTCTTGTTGAGAGCCTTCACGCAATTCATCTTCCCCTCTTCTTCTTGTTGATGATGATGATATCATTCTTGTTGTTGATGATGATATATCCTCTAACATAAAGCTTGTGTTTCCATTTCTTTTTATTCCTACAACCTTTATTTAAAAATAAAAATAAATAAATAAATAAACAAACTGAACCAACCTGAAAATAACATAAAAATTTTCATTTTAAAAAAAAAAAAAAAAATATCGGTATTCATCGATCGAGAAAGTGAATGCCATTATCTAATCATTAATGTAGGTTGTGAAAAAACAATGACAGAAAGATATGCATGTTATTTATTTTGTAAAAAGTTTTTCTCATTTGCATTCACGTTTTTCTAAAGTCAAATAGCGTATTACATAAGGATAACAGGTAGACGAGCAACAAACTGTGCCGCCATCTCAATTGTATATTAGATTAAAATACATATTGTTAATAATGTCTATAACATTGTTTTGGTGGATGATTGGTTGGTTTATATAACTTGTTTAATATGTAAATGATGTGCATGATGATGTCATGATACTATGATACATCATACATGCCAATTCACATCATATGGGTGAGTTGTAATGTCAACATTGTGAAGAAGCAAAAGGCAAGAAATTAGGCATTAATTAAATATTAACAATTAAGCCTAATCAATGAAGAAGATATGCTAGCTAACCTTACAGCCTAATGAACAAAACCGAAGAGCATCCAAGAGGCTTCTTCCACAAATCTCACAAATGTGCGAAACCGCTTTACCGGATTTCGGTTGCGGCCGTTCGTTCAGAAACATAACCCTAGCACTGTTGATCACGTATGTCTGCACTCCACCGATGTTCAACAGGTGTTCCACTTCAGAAACCCTAACAACATCGTGGTACGATGATCTTCTGATCTGCAGTTGAGAATGGATTCGTAGTTAATTACCACATTGCCACTAACGGACTAAGGGTATCCTAATATTTACTAAGAGAAAATTCTTTTTTCTTTTTGCATTTCGGCAAGAAAGTTGAGGGGTAGCCGAGAAATTACCAACCTGGATGACTTGATGATCTTTGTGGCGGGAAGATCTGCAGTAGAAGCAGAATGCGTCGGTGTTGCAGTCGAGACAGTACATGTTGCATTCGCATCTAGCGGCTGCGCCATGAGTCCTGCAGACGGAGAAGAATGCGGTTCCTAGAAGCTTCTCGAGCCAGGGTGGAATCAGTTGCTGCTGCATTGTTACAAGTTATTCATCTCCTCAACACAAAACGTACACGCATAAAACACACACACATAGTAAAAGTGTATACACATGTATGAATTTTTTTATCAAGTGTTAGAATTTACCATTATGAATGTGAATCAATGTGTGACCTTGGAAATTGAAGTTGATTGAGGATGAAAGTTTGTATACACCGATCAGAAAAATTTGCAGAGGAGATTTTAGAGAGAGAAAAGGTTTTGTAGAGAGAGAAAGTAAGAGAGAAGAAGAAGGGGGAGGTGAAAACTATTTTAAGCTTAGAATATATCAACATAACAACGCCTGAGGTGAGGTAAGGGACAAAAGCAAGCATTGTTAAATAAGAATATATACAATTATAGTCCTATTATACTTGAGTGAAACTTTAGGCCCCTTTCTTTTTTTTTTTTTTGAACAAACTATTTTGGTTGGCTATGAGGAGCGGATGGAGCCTCATGGGGCTTTATCAAGTCCACCTAAGATCCAACTCATCTGTGGAGCCCCCCTTTAATTTAGAGGGTGTGGATGGAGCTCCTATAGAGCCCCCCCCCCCCCCCCCCCCTTAATTTTAATTGGTTTAAAACTAGTGGGTCCCACCTGAATTAACCAAAGTTGGCGTTAAAGGGCTTTACCACCATGGAGCCCCCACTTGGAAGGTGTGGTGATGGATGCTGATGTGGCATGGATGGAGTCCCATGGAGCCCCCACACCCTCCAGCCTTAGGCATGGCTACTTTTGTTAAATAGTTATCTTGTATATATAATAAATAAAACTATTTGTGGGACATGTGTAAGATGTTGAAGGCATCAGAATTTTTATTTTCCCACCCATAGTTGTGGTCACCATTCTGCTCATTCGCGGATATTACCCGGCCCATTTCATTTAACCCACGTTATAAGTTTATTGATGATGCAGGCAGCTCAAAGCTTAATAAACTGATCAGAGTAAGCCAAAAGGGTTTGAAAGTAAATGGTGTGCGTTAGGTATGTTAAGATTTTATTGATATTTTAAGCCTATTTTACGCATTAGTCAAGTTTTAAATTTATAAAACACGATATTCTACTAACACTAAACACATACTTGGGCAAGTGAACCCATCGTGAGCGTAGTATAGCGTTGGTAAGATATCGAGGTCGTCCAAGGACACAAGAGCTTTTAGTACCGGTTTATCCTCAACATCTAATCAATCTAAATTTTTTTGAGAAAAGGTTAAACATGAAAAATAAAACTAAAAATGCAGAAATAAAAATAAAATAAAAACAGATAGACAAGATGAATCACTTGGATCCGACTCGCCTTTATAGTAGTAGGCCCATCTTTTGAATGTGATGTTACCCTCAACCCAGTGGTTTGAGTCAGCAATGATACAATCCCAAAAGGTCGAAATATTGAAAGATAAATAATTAAGTTATTAATGCGAAAAGTGATAGGCCCCTCTTTTGAAGGTGACGTTACCCTCGGCTAAATGGTTTGAGTCAGCAGAGATACAATCCCAAGTAGCTCGTTTAATGTATTAATAATAGTTTACATATGAGGGGATCAAGCCATTCACACCCCCGCCATCTAATACCAGTGGGTATTGAAGGAGGTCCTAGTAAGCTTGACCCAGGTCCTTGCAGGATCTATACACTGAACAAGGCAAGAACCTTACTAAACCATTCCCTTAACCCCCGACCAGGTAGCCAACATATCTCTACATAGACCGTAGAGATATGAATGGTGTAAATGTTTTACTTTATATAGACAGTAAAGTAATGCCAAGACACCACAGACAAATGATAAAGAAGTTTCACCTTCAACATAAGAAACAAGTTATTAAAGTCATTAATACAAAACCAAATAAAAAGTGAGAAAAGATTAAATTCAAAAGTAATACATTAAAGACTTGTCTTCACCAAGTGATGTAACAGACTTAGCCAAACATGACCCTTGATTGACAGGGCTATACTTTGTCATTCGTCGTGAGGGTTTTGATTTCGTGAGTTATCGTAAATGTTTTATTAAGTTACTGACCTAGTTTCGTATGCATTGCTGTTTAAATTAGGTTATCAGGCTTATCAGTAGGCTAAACTCTGCCCGTCTAAACTTGCAATATGAGTCATTCTCTTTTTATCAACAATGTTTTACAATACTTAAATTATTTTCGAAAGTTATAATTACAGGGATTAAGTCTTGGTTATCTTGAATCACTAGCTAGTGGGGTATTGTGCATATTACTAATTCCTCACGGTTAGGTTCATTAACCTAACAGTGATAATCATCACTACTTGGGTGAAAGGACCAAATAGTGGTATGACCATCGACGCCAGATAAAAATAAGATAGTAGCCATTGTAATCGCTCTTATGCTATAATTTATAACTAAGGTGTCGTTTTGTTTAACTTGAATGACTCGCCAGTATTTCCCCGCTGATAAAATATTTTTAATAATGTTTCAGGCGACCTACTGTGAATCAAGGAAAAGTGCTACGGAGCACTAATAAAGCTTGAAGTGGTGGCTCAGTTAAATAAATAAACATGTTTTGTAAAATAGGGAATTTCCTCGTGAAATTCCTCTATTGTAAATTACGGGGTTTGTCCCAAATTATGAAATAAAATAATTAGGTATTTTCAAGTTTTAAAAGATCCTGTTAAATTTCCGCTGTCAACTCAATAATAATAAATACCACGGGTTTCTGTCCCTCCTGGACCGGGTCACACCGGGACGGGGGCCGTGACAACTCTTACTATCAATCTTGGATCCAGAGACTACTACACACTCTAAAGCTGGATGATGGATAATGGTGGTGGGTGTTGGTTGTGTAGTGGTGGTGGAGTGGTGGCAAAGTGAGAGAGTAGTGGTTTGCCAAGGGATGCCTTTGAAGTGAGCCAAGCACCCCTATTTATAGCCTGAACAGAACCCCGGCCACGGCCCCGTGTCCAGCGGACACGCCCTCGTAGCCATCCCTTTTCTTTTCCTTCATTAATTGCTTTTGTCAGCATTGGGCTCCACACTACCCGTGTTCGCTAGGCACGGCCCCGTGGGCAGAAGCGTATCTGTACTACCAAGATTTTGCAAGATTCTTCGAATTAGCATTGACCACGCCCCGTGCTGAGCTGGGCACGCCCCCGTGGTGGGCGTAGAAGCTTCCACAGCTTTATCCTTTCTACAGACACCAGACCACGCCCCCGTGTCCAGTGGGCACGGGCCGTGTCAGCCTTCTGTTTCTTGTTTTTGCTCTTGGGGATGCTCTCGAGGGGTCGGGCATGTCACGTTTATTCCTTTTCTTTGTATTTATGTTGGTTTTTGTTGTATATTTGTTCCTTTTTCTCGTTTGAGCTCATTTGGTCCTGTAAATTCAAAAGGAAGACAAAAACACTTTTTCCAACATCAGTACTAAAAAGGGTTAGTTTTATGCCTCATTTGATGTAATTTATATGTTGCATTTTACGCACATCAAATGCCGCCACACTTGAATCTTTTCTTGTCCTCAAGCAAAACTCTTTATTATGTGGCTTACACACCCAAATGGAATAGGTAGGAGAGAAGTTTTGGGCTTGTCTTGAGTGTCGGGAATCCAAGATCTTTATTTGGTTTTATTTTATACTATTTACAATCCTATTCGTTATGATTTATTTAGAACGTCTCATAAGAGAAATTACGTATTTGGGCATAACATGCCTCTTTAAAATTCCATTTATATACAAGTTCACATACCTCATGGGAGATCACTCAACACTCGGCCAAAGATGCATTTTTTTGAAACCCTCGAGACCGGCATGGAACTTACTTCTACCATATACTTGCCAAGTAATCAATCATCCTCCTTTTTAACTATAAACCTTCATAAATATCAAGAGGACTTGGGAAAGTGTAACACCTCGTAAAATCACGTCCAATGGTGTATTGACACGTGTAATAAACCCTAATGAAGTCAAATGTTGAATTTAAGGGACTAATTTTTCGAAAAATCGAAAACTTTGAGTGTAGCATACCTAAAATAAGTTTCTAAATAACCTCTTACGATGTTTATATTCACAAATGAGCCACTTATTGATCGAGTGTAGCCGTTTGCGTAATTAATTCAAAGTTTGCGCAATGAAGGGTTAAAAGCGTCAACATGTTGATTCTTACCTCTGAGTGACCTTTCAACAAACCGGGAGCCTCATGATATTTGATTATACTCTCGGGAATGCCAAACGTTGGCCGTCTAAGGTTTTTATGCCTATAAGTAAGGTTACGCGCAACTTTGCAAGTTGGAGGGACTAAAAATGTCAATATGTTTAATTTTACCTCTGAATGACCTTTTAGCAAACCCGAAGCATCGTGATGTTTAATAATACTTTCAAGAATGCCTAATATGGATTAGATGAGGCTTCGATTATATTAAACAATGAAATGCGCAAGTTTGCGCATTAGAGAGACCTAAAGCGTCAACTTTTGAATCTACGCCTTTTCGTGACCATTTAAGCGAGCGAGAGAGTAGTAATAATTAAACTCATGCTTGGGAATGCCCATTATAGGTCATGGAAGGATTGGATATCATTAAACGACGTTTTGCGATTAAAGGACTAATTGCGTCAAACTGCAAAAGTATGTCGATTCATAGGGTATCGGACCTTCCGGAATATGACCATGAGTTAAACATGCCCTAATTATCCCTTACCTAGCTTAGAAATAGGCTTAGAGGTGTTTCGTACGCAAAAATAAACTTTTAAGTCATGTAGGGACTAAAAGTGTCAAAAAGTGCACAAGTTTGCATTTTCGCGCATATCTCACATTCTGAATATCTCCGGACACCCAAAAATTTATATAAGCATTAAAATATTTTATTTTAGTGATCGGCATGATAAAATTCCATTCGTCGTGTAATTTGGATCGTTTTTCGCGTCCGTTTGTGTTTCATCGTAATTAGACGAACAACGTGACCATACGACCAAACGAACCGACATCCGACATGTTTTCAAGCATGTTTTATGTTCCCTATGATTAGGCTTCATTATAGAGCCTTGTAAATAGCTTAACGTGCCTTAAACGTATCAAACGTGACCTTAAAAGCTCACAGGGACCAAAACTGCAATTTCAGAAAACTTCTTGCTGATCTGGGAACCTCAGGCGGCTCGCATAAGCATCCCTGGAACCTTACGTGGCCCGTGTGAGTATGTCAGAAGCTGCAAAACTGATTTCCCAGCTGTTCCAACTGTTTCTAGGTGTTGTAAGTGGTTTTTAAGCTTTCTAGGGGCTATTTTGGGCACCCATAGTTTTAAAAATCAGGGGGTATGATGTGTACGATCCAGATCAAGGCTCGTTTATCGAGGAACGATCTTAACGGTCCTCAAAATCCTATAAATACCCCTTGATCTTGGCTCTCATTTGCACCTCATACCATTTCAGTTCTTGCTTTCTGAATTCTTAGAGGATCTTGAGCTTCTTGAGAACCTCCTTCAGTCCATTGGACTCTTGTAAGTGTCCTTTCGTGCTTAGTTTAAATTGTTTAGCGTTTATAGCCAAAAAGTCAAGCGTTTTCGATAAACGCTTTGACTTTTAAACGGTTAAGCCATTGTTCGCAACGAACATGGCTACGTGACCGTAATTAGGTAGGTGTTTAACCCTCAAAAGGGCACCTCCTAATTATCACGTTTACTTAGTTAAATTTTCGGGTCAAATAAAAGTCAAACGGGTTTGTTTTAAATAAAATTCATAACTATTAATATAAAAGCCATAAAATCAGTTTTCTCACTTTAATAACTTGGTAAATATTAGTTGAACATGTCTAAGCATGTTCTACCCGACAATTCTAAGTTTAGGCTCGGTTCGGAACCGAAAGTCGCAAAAGTTGACTTTTGCTTTGACTTTCAGTTCTGGCCCAATTTAGCTTAGTTTAGATATGCCTTAGGATTCCTTTAGGACCATGTTATAGGTTAGTGTAACCCTCTGAGGTTATAAAACTTGGATCCTTAGTTATCCTATTCAATTACATGTTTCCGTTATATGCTTAAATGTTGACCATTATGCCCTTTTGACCCTAAAACGAGAATTTTGAAAATATGAGAGGACTGTAATCTTTATTACTGATTTATAAACTTGTCCTTAAAATTTGACGTCAATTTGAGGTCTAGATTAGGAGTTATGCTCAATAGCGTGATTAGAAAGCTTTTTATTAACTAAACGGCGTAATTAGCATAAAGCCTATCTAAACTTAATTTTTGACACCAAAATTTTTACCTACTAATATAAAATAATATTTTGGGATTTTTGAAGATTTTTATTTATTTTTAGGTTGAGCATAACATAGGGTTCTAGGCTTGATTCGGTAATTGCCGGTTTTGCCCTTTTGGCCCATAAAATGACTTTTATATAATATTTTGATACCAAACTTTTTGCTACTGATTTTATATCATAAATAAAATATTTTGAACTTTATAAACTGATCAAAAACTCAGATTTCCTATTTAAACCCAGAAATCGCTTAAAATCGACTTTTACGCGTTTTAAGCGCATAGTATGAGTTAAAACTATTTTTGGCATATGAAACTTAATACCTACTGATGTTTTAAGTAAATTTATATATTTTAACATTAAAGGAAAGTTTTAAACTCAGAATCTCTAATTTTGACCTTTTAAGCTTAGGTGAAATTACCAAAATGCCCCTACGGTGCATAGTTTGGTTATAAATAGTAAATTTCACATATATGCTATACCCTACTGTTATAACTTATTAAATTAAGTATTTTTACTGATTATATCAGACCTGGAACCCAGAATAATATTTAATCTCTCTTATAACATTTAAAATGACCAAAATACCCCTACGGGGTATAAATTGGTTTTAAATTCGTTTTGGGCATAATGGAAGGTATCCTACTGATATCACAACATATTTAAGACATATTAACTTAGGAAACATGTTCATGACTTTTTGGTTACCCGTTACGCACTTTTCGCGTTCGGATCGGCTTATGTAACTAGTTTGCATAAATTAGCCAAAACGGGTCAAACCTTATCATTTTTATCTCAAAATCCAGAATGTGTTTAGTTTACCCTTATTACACAAGTATTCAAGCTTGTCGGGTCTAAACCACATTCTAATCCGGTTCTCGCTTAACCATGCGTTTTGAACCGTATCCTCCTTTAAAACTAACCGGTCTAAGCATAGGCTTAATTAAGACCCGTTAGGAATCTAATAGGTTATTAAAAACCTTCGTTCCAGATTTAGGAG
The DNA here is from genome assembly GCA_030545235.1 of Helianthus tuberosus. Taxonomy (NCBI): domain Eukaryota; kingdom Viridiplantae; phylum Streptophyta; class Magnoliopsida; order Asterales; family Asteraceae; genus Helianthus; species Helianthus tuberosus. Next base: position 145,347,523 of record CM060435.1, on the reverse strand, counting down.
CCCAGTAAAAGCTATCTGTACTTCCTGAGTTGATATACGGCTGGGATTGAATTTATATTTAGCTTAGGTAAATACTTTTAACTTATTTTCCCTATACGGGCTTGGGGTACGGTATATAAAATACCGCTTGGTCGGGCATTGAATTTTTAATTGTATGAAGGTTAAATTATTGAAATGTCCCGTTTAAATTGTTTTGTTTGCTTAAAGCCTTTGGGGGGTTAATGACCATGTCCCGGATATCCTTGGCATCATTTTAAGAAATGACCACGACCTAAGCACGGGGTGTAGGCGTACACCCGACGGTGCATAAATAAATAAATAATAAGGTATAACCGCCGGTTACGGGAATAACTCGCCGCGGGACTATATCATGTGGTGTGTCTATTAATCTTTAACCCGACGTCAATCCGGGCTACTGAACGTATAAGAAACATGTAATTCTTTTACAAGTTTATATATAAATAATTATCCCAAGTTATAAAAAGTTTTGTGCCTTGTGCATTCAAATCAATTTTCTTAAACGTTTTCAAAATGAGTCAGTTAAATTATATTTACCAGTGTAAACTGACGTATTTTCCCAAAAAGGCTAAGTGCAGGTACTAATAGGAATAGGCTGGCCTCTCCTAGCATCAAATAAAAGTCTCGGAAGCTTAGATGCCTTAAAGTCTGTTGAACAAAGTTTCTTTTTATCTTTTGATCCGCCTGTGGATCTTTTACAACCGTATTTGTAATACTTGATATTACTCTTTATCGGATTGTAATATTTTTGTCTTTTGCTTCCGCTGTGCATTTAAATTGTGTTGTTTGACTATGATGATATCAACTACGTCACGATACTTCCCACCGGTAATACGTGGAAATATCAGGGTGTGACTGGTTGGTATCAGAGCCAACATTGAGTGAATTAAACACTAGCCTTTTGTGTTTAATCTCAATGACACAGTAGCACATTCCTTGACCGTCTGAGTCTAGACTTAACATAGGAATACACTCATCTCTATTCGGAGAATTATTGCTTTCAATTCTATATATTTTTAATTTGTCGCCAAACAAAGAAGCCGTAATGGAAATTCTCCCCATTCGAAGCCTAGGAAAGGCCGAGCTTTGTACGGCGACTAGGATAAACGTGCAACCAAGGAGAAAACATTCAGAAATAAAATGAAGAAGAAACTACTTTTACTGAAGTTCGTTTCCTTAGTAAGTCCTTATAAGGGCATTCTCATCTTTCAGTCCCTTCGTGGACAACATTATTTCTTTCTAGCCCCGTTTAGGGCAATTCTGTACCTCATTTGGAATCATTGGAATGTTTTATCTAAATTTTATTTATATCATTATATATGAACATAATAATAACATTCCTTTTATGAGATCTACCATTATAATAAAATGGAAAAATTCTAAAAAGGAAAGGACCTAGCCCATGTGTCATTTTAAGAACAGGGCCAAGATGGTAATTCCTCAACTAGATTCAGATCCTTATTAACATCTTAATTTAGGATTGCTCTGCGTTAAATATTAAAAGAATCTTAAAGGGATAACCTAGCCTATATGTCATTTGAGACAAGGCCAAGATAGTAAAACCTATTCAAAAGATTCAAATCCTTGTTAACACCAGTAAACATGTTAACATTCCTGGCAAATGTGATTCAATCACATAAATCATCCTTATACTGGATTCTCCCAAAATCCTTTCTTATTTGGCGAATTAAGCATCCATTAGGGATGTAATGCTTACGGGCCGTATTCATTGTCTTATAAGACAAAAGACAGTCGTAGCCTACAACTCCCTATCAAGAAAAGGCATGAACAACGTTCAAGCCTAAATACCTTGATTCTACAAAATCATGGTTTATAATTTAAAGTTGCCCTTGTGACTTGGCCTTTTGTGCCATAGTTATATTTTAATTAAGTTTAGGATAATTATAATGAAAATCCTGAATAAACTAAATATCATTCCTTTTCTGCCAGTATATATATTAAAAAGAATCTTAAAAGGTATAACCTAGCTTGAATGTCATTAAAGACCTAGCTAAGATGGTAAAACCTGTTTAAAAAGAGATTCAGATCCTTGTTAACATCTGAAAACATGTTAACACTCCCGACAACAGTGATGCGATAAAATCACACTTGTCATCTTTATATTAGGAATTTTCCAAACCCCTTATTTAGCATAAATGATCAAGAGGAATCATGGCTAATAAACGTCGAACATGACATACACATCAAAACATCCATTGGGATGAATACCTTCAGGCAAAGATGTATACATGAAAAAGATAGTTTTATTTAATAACTTCTTGTCAAGACAATGAACTATGAAATTTTCCGATCCAAAGGAATCAATGTTATGTTTTAAAATTTCCCTAGTGACAAGGCCTTTGAGCCATCAAAAAGTCCTTTTGGAACAAGCCCTTGTGCTATATAAAATGTCGGTACGACATTGACAGTCGTGACTTATGTCCCCTATATAATAAACATGAAGGATTATATTCCGTTTAAACGCCAAAGATGGTTTATTTAAAAACCTAGGCAAAACATAATCAAATAAATTTAATACTATCTATTGGCCTATATGGTTCATTTGCACCATGGCTATTTAATCATCAAACTCGACGATTCCCTATATAATTAAAAAAATTATTACTACTTGGTTTGTAGCCTTCAAAGCTTCACCATGGCTGACTCATCCGAAGCTCACAATCATCCAGTTGATCAGAATAATGATGCAAGACTGAACTTAACGGGCACCGAGTTACAGGCTATGATAGATACAGCCGTAAACAACACCGTGGACCGAGCATTAAAGGATCATAAGCGAAAGTGCGATAATACCCCAAATAAAGGTTACAAAAAGAGTAAGACCGGTTCAAACTATGACCAGTCCAAGCCAAAGCAGGCAAAACCCAAATGTAAAACCTGCGGGAAGAAGCACTTCGGAAAATGTCTCTATCAGCAGACCAAGGGATGTGTCATCTGTAAAGAGATGGATCACAAGACCCATGAATGCAAGGACTTGAAGGATGCCACATGCTATGGTTGTGGCGAGATGGGGCACATAAAGACTCGTTGCCCAAAGAAGGCAACTAAAGGGAAATGCACTTTGGAGTCACAAGCTAGGCCTTGTGGGATTTGTAATAAGGAAGGGCACAAGACCTTGGAGTGCCAAGACATAAAGGACGCAACTTGCTATGGTTGCAATGAAATAGGGCACATCAAGACAAATTGCCCAAATAAAACCAAGAAGCCTGGGGAGGCTAAGAAGACCAAGGCTGGAAGCTCTCAAATGGATGCTCAAGAGGCTATTTAGGATGACAATGTCACAACAGGTACTTTCTTTATCAGTAACGCTCATGCTGGAGTATTATTTGATTCAGGTTCAGATAAGTCTTTCGTAGACAATAGATTTTGTAAATCATTAAATCTGTCTGTTAAAACTCTAAGCGTTAAGTATAAAGTAGAATTGGTTGATAGTACCTCAGAGACTGCTTCAGCAATATTAGATGGATGTTTTATATCCATTAGGAATCATTCTTATCCGCTGTCCTTGTTTCCGTTAAAATAAGAGGGACTCGATATAGTGATAGGAATGGAATGGTCGTCTTAAAATCAAGCCCATATTGTGTGTGATAAGAAGCAAGTAGTTATCAAGACTCCTTATGGTGAGCCTTTGACAATTCAAGGAGACACTGGGTATGGATTGCCTAGCACTTGCGGAATTTGGTATTTAATACCAAAGCTATGAGTATGGAAACTCAGAAGAGACAAACAAATGTCGCGATGCTAGAAATGCGACAAATGTTAATGGTGCATCAAAAGTGAACCTCAATGTTATGGAGTTAATCTCCAAAACTGTGATTAACGCAGTTGCTAGGAAGGCTATGAGAAAAGTCATGAAAAGGTTCAAGGAACCAAATGTTGCTTGCTCTAAAACACATGTCACTGCTCATGAGAAGACCTTTATTCATACTTCAAATGTGAAGAATAACCCAAACAAAATCATATATGGCAAGGAGCCCATTCCTTTTAGGATGTACTTAAAAGTACTTCGTCTCTTGGAAGTCAAGAGACTACAATAGTAAAAAGGGGCCATCGATTGCAGGAAATTGTTGGATGAAGTAGAAACCATTAGGTGTATCAGTGGTTATGCTGGAACGGACACGGTGAGGTATGCGTCACAGTCATTCGATGGCAATACCCTTGATTAATGAGGACATTAATGAAGTCCACAAGAAAGATCCTCTTATACAATATGGGATGGACCAAGTTTTAAGGACCTTATTAGAAAAACCTATTATCCGCTTCACGAAATGGAAAAAGATGGAATAAGAATTTTCTGACTCTCACCATAAAAGTATTAGACTGTCAACAGTATGTGACAAATTTTAATTCATTGACTGAGATAGTACACTATTCAGTCTACCCAAAATCTAAGCTTAATGTAACCAATTAGTGGTGGTTAGCATCGGTATTAAGAGGGCACATTAAGATTTCAAGTCTGCTTATTATAAATCCATAATGGATCTACCTCAGCTATTCACGTTTTATAGATTAAGAAATAACCTATCAAAGCTAAGACTGCCCTAAAATTTGTCAAAATTTTTACAGTTAAGTTGAAAAGGAATAAGAATGGAGGCGTTTAACCCTCCTGATGAATGATTAGAGGCAGCTTACATTAATAATGACACCAGATAAATCCCTTATTGTGATTTTATTGCTAGGAGTTACGTTTGGTTTCAAGTGCTGCTGAATCTCTCATAAGACCATAAGCTTAGCAAACTTTTAGAAATTTTTCCGTAAGAACCACAGATAATAAGTGTAAGGTAAAACTTACAGGCGAAATTATAAGAACCATTTCTTCTGTTCCTGTCAGAAGCCTTCAGTCGTAGAATTTTTGAAGTATCCTCTCTCTCGAGAAAATGCGTCAGCATATATAGTTGATATCTCTTTGATCTCTATCGATTACCAATACTAGATGGTATGATAAAAGCGTCATATGAGGATTTGTGTATCTTAATAAGTTCCATAGATTGCTTCCATGCCTGATCAGTATGGAGGTTTAATGCATGGGACCACAAAGATATCCCGATGGTCATATGGTACTAAAGTCAGCTAAAGTTAATCAAAGAAGATATCCAGAATGAAAGTTTCCAAGTAAATGTCTTAAATTAAGGAACTCGTGGACTCGTAACATAAATATGTCACTTATCTGACACAGAGTATGATAGATGAACTGGAGTCTGAGATTTGGAAAATCTCTGTAACCTCCTTGTATCTTGATTATCTTCTCCTAAGATTACCCTGTTTACCTTCTGAGAGGCAAGTAGAGTTAAGATTTATATCCCATTTAAGGCTATATTATTATGAAATCTCCAAGACGGCTAATACCATCATTGGAAGAATCGAAGCCCTGATTAAGTGAGTTTTAAAATAGAGGATTCTTATAGCCTAACTCAATATTCTGAGAATTCGGTATAGTTAATTAAGAAAGACGGTTCATTTTGCTTATGCATTGATTACCGCAACCTTAATTAGGTAACAATTAAGAATTTGCTATCAGCTGCCCAGGATCGTCGATTTGTTCGACTAACGGCAAGGATTAGCTATTCCTTAAGATTAGTTTCAAGCAGTTGTTGGAATAACCATCTCACCTTAAATTAAGCTTTTCTATAATAGTCGCCATATAAGTATCAAGGCTGCTTCTTTGGAGACCTTGTATAGATGGAATGTTAAACATTTATTATTGGACAAAAGATTGGTAAGTCCAAATTAACAGGATCTGAAAGTTGCCTTGGAAACAACGAATAAGATCAAACAAATCCATAATCTTCTGTAAGTTGCCAGTATGCGGCAGAAAATCAAGGATTAATAATAGTAGCAAACCTCCTAAGTTCTTGTTAAGGAATAAGGTTCAACAAAAGATATCACCCTGGAAGGGTGTGCCAATTTGTTAAATATCATGCCAATTAAGTTCTGAATATATAGAATCATTCGAGGGAATCGAATGTATCAAGATCAAATAGCTTATAAAATAAGACCTATTTAAGGAGCTTAGCGGAGCTCGCAATGCATTACACACTAATGATTTAAGGACGTGTCACCAATAAGTCGAGAAGCATTATCACATAATGATATGCAGATTTATGATATGATGAGAAACCTTGTATCGATTAAGGATCGACAGGTTAAGAAGCTCCAAAAGGATACATGTACCTATTATAGAGGTCAACTTGGGAGCTTGGAGAGGCTCCAGATATGCTATAGAAGTTAAGTCCATTATGCGACAAAAAGAACTTCCAGCATTTTAGCAAATCTTGAGGTCGAGATTTCTTTTAAGGGGGTGAGGATGTAACACCTCATAAAATCACGTCCAATGGTGTATTGACACGTTTAATAAACCCTAATGAAGTCAAATGTTGAAATTAAGGGACTAATTTTTTGAAAAATCGAAAACTTTGATTATGAAAGGACTGGAAGTGTAGCATACCTAAAATAAGTTTCTAAATAACCTCTTACGATGTTTATATTCGCAAATGAGCCACTTATTGATCGAGTGTAGCCGTTTGCGTAATTAATTCAAAGTTTGCGCAATGAAGGGTTAAAAGCGCCAACATGTTGATTCTTACCTCTGAGTGACCTTTCAACAAACCGGGAGCCTCATGATATTTGATTATACTCTCGGGAATGCCAAACGTTGGCCGTCTAAGGTTTTTATGCCTATAAGTAAGGTTACGCCTAACTTTGCAAGTTAGAGGGACTAAAAATGTCAATATGTTTAATTTTACCTCTGAATGACCTTTTAGCGAACCTGAAGCATCGTGATGTTTAATAATACTTTCAAGAATGCCTAATATGGATTAGATGAGGCTTCGATGATATTAAACAATGAAATGCGCAAGTTTGCGCATTAGAAGGACCTAAAGCGTCAACTTTTGAATCTACGCCTTTTGGTGACCATTTAAGCGAGCGAGAGAGTTTTAATACTTAAACCCATGCTTGGGAATGCCCATTATAGGCCATGGAAGGCTTGGATATCATTAAACGACGTTTTGTGCTACTTTGTGCGATTAAAGGACTAATTACGTCAAACTGCAAAAGTATGTCGATTCGTAGGGTATCGGACCTTCCGGAATATGAGCATGAGTTAAACATGCCCTAATTATCCCTTACCTAGCTTAGAAATAGGCTTAGAGGTGTTTCGTGCGCAAAAATAAACTTTTAAGTCATGTAGGGACTAAAAGTGTCAAAAAGTGCACAAGTTTGCATTTTCGCGCATATCTCACATTCTGAATATCTCCGGACACCCAAAAATTTATATAAGCATTAAAATATTCTATTTTAGTGATCGGCATGATAAAATTCCATTCGTCGCGTATTTTGGATCCTTTTTCGCGTCCGTTCGTGTTTCGTCGTAATTAGATGAACAACGTGACCATACGACCAAACGAACCGACATCCGACATGTTTTCAAGCATGTTTTATGTTCCCTATGATTAGGCTTCATTATAGAGCCTTGTAAATAGCATAACGGGCCTTAAACGTGCCAAACGTGACCTTAAAAGCTCACAGGGACCAAAACTGCAATTTCAGAAAACTTGTTGCTGATCTGGGAACCTCAGGCGGCCCGCGTAAGCATCCCTGGAACCTTACGCGGCCCGTGTGATTATGTCAAAAGCTGCAAAACTAATTTCCCAGCTGTTCCAGCTGTTTCCAGGTGTTGTAAGTGGTTTTTAAGCTTTCTAGGAGCTATTTTGGGCACCCATAGTTTTAAAATCAGGGGGTATGATGTGTATGGTCCAGATCAAGGCTTGTTTATCGAGGAACGATCTTAACGGTCCTCAAAATCCTATAAATACCCCTTGATCTTGGCTCTCATTTGCACCTCATACCATTTCAGTTCTTGCTCTCTGAATTCTTGGAGGATCTTGAGCTTCTTGAGAACCTCCTTCAGTCCATTGGACTCTTGTAAGTGTCCTTTCGTGCTTAGTTTAAATTGTTAAGCGTTTAAAGCCAAAAAGTCAAGCGTTTTCGATAAACGCTTTGACTTTTAAAAGGTTGAGCCATTGTTCGCAACGAACATGGCTACGTGACCGTAATTAGGTAGGTGTTTAACCCTCAAAAGGGCACCTCCTAATTATCACGTTTACTTAGTTAAATTGTTGGGTCAAATAAAAGTCAAACAGGTTAGTTTTAAATAAAATTCATAACTATTAATATAAAAGCCATAAAATCTGTTTTCTCACTTTAATAACTTGGTAAATATTAGTTGAACATGTCTAAGCATGTTCAACCCGACAATTCTAAGTATAGGTTTGGTTCGGAACCGAAAGTCGCAAAAGTTGACTTTTGCTTTGACTTTCAGTTCTGGCCCGATTTAGCTTAGTTTAGATATGCCTTAGGATTCCTTTAGGACCATGTTATGGGTTAGTGTAACCCTCTGTGGTTATACAACTTGGATCCTTAGTTATCCTATTCAATTACATGTTTCCGTTATATGCTTAAATGTTGACCATTATGCCCTTTTGAACCTAAAATGAGAATTTTGAAAATATGAGAGGATAATAATCTTTATTACTGATTTATAAACTTGTCCTTAAAATTTGACATCAGTTTGAGGTCTAGATTGGGAGTTATGCTCAATAGCGTGATTAGAAAGCTTTTTATTAACTAAACGGCGTAATTAGCATAAAGCCTATCTAAACCTAATTTTTGACACCAAACTTTTTACCTACTGATATAAAATAATATTTTGGGAATTTTGAAGATTTTTATTTATTTTTAGGCTGCATAACACAGGGTTCTAGGCTTGATTCGGTAATTGCCGGTTTTTTCCATTTTGGCCCATAAAATGAGTTTTACGTAATATTTTGATACCAAACTTTTTGCTACTGATTTTATATCATAAATAAAATATTTTGAACTTTATAAACTGATCAAAAACTCAGATTTCCTATTTAAACCCAGAAATCGCTTAAAACCGACTTTTACGCGTTTTAAGCGCATAGTATGAGTTAAAACTATTTTTGGCATATGAAACTTAATACCTACTGATGTTTTAACTGAATTTATATATTTTATCAGTAAAGGAAAGTTTTAAACTCAGATTCTCTAATTTTGACCTTTTAAGCTTAGGTGAAATTACCAAAATGCCCCTACGGTGCATAGTTTGGTTATAAATAGTAAATTTCACATATATGCTATACCCTACTGCTATAACTTATTAAATTAAGTATTTTTACTGATTATATCAGACCTGGAACTCAGAATAATATATAATCTCTCTTATAACCTTTAAAATGACCAAAATACCCCTACGGGGCATAAATTGGTTTTAAATTCGTTTTGGGCATAATGGAAGGTATCCTACTAATATCAGAACATATTTAAGGCACATTAACTTTGGAAACCTGTTCATGACTTTTTGGTTAACCGTTACGCACTTT
>CM060435.1:145292204-145337883 GCA_030545235.1 Helianthus tuberosus | reverse complement strand
AAGAAAATTTAAACTCCATGGTTATCATCAAACAATAAAACATTGGTTGTTTGAGGAGTCATTTGTTATCGTGTTATAACCGGGATTCACAACCACGGCTAAAATGTTTTAACTTATAATATAGGTTAGGGGTGTGAAATGCACGCTCGCTTAAATATTCTTAATCGCATATCTATCGAAACTGTCGACTTAAATTGGTTAAAGTTAACCATTTGGTTTACAAACACATTTACAGTTTCTTTGCCTTTTCAGTATAAGTTATTGCTCATAAACATACTTGGTTGTTTTCTTGGATTCTACAAGTTGATTTCGACATTTCGTATAAACCATTGCAATTATTATCCACATTGCCGTTGATTATCATTCACCTAAACATACATTCAACTTTGAAAAGAGTTTTCCTAAACTAGTAGTGTATTTGTCTCGACTGTCACCTCAACTAACTTCGATTGCCAAAAATAGGGCTAAAGCCAAAAATGCGAGTTTTGCTTTGCATATATCTATTTGAATTCTTGTCTTTAATTAACTTTGTATGAATGATATTACAAATCTTTTAAAAAAAATATTAGAAATGGTAAAATCTCAATCATCTAATTTTTGGTAAATTTATCAAGAACACATACCTTTACAATCAAACTATCGAACCAACTCATTTACATAAAAGAAACAAAAATCAAATGTGCTTTTAATAATGTAAAGGAATACAAGAATAAATTAATAATTAGATTACAACTCACTTGGCCAACCAAACTAGGTTCCATCAAAGAAACATGACTTTTACCCAACTTTTGCTTTGTGTATATATAATTAATTAGTAAAACTTTAATTAACAAAAAAGAAGATTCATTTTTTTTTTTGTAAACGGCCCATGTGGTTGGGGGGCCAATCAAAATTATAAAAATGGACTCCACAAAAGGTTTGCTTTACTTTCTTAATTGTTTGTACACCTTTCAACTATAAATAACAATTATGAATTATTGGCTTATGGCCTCACCGAACAAGAGGTTTTGTTTTGTACTTGGGACCCTCCCCACACCCCCCAACCCCACCCCCAAACCCATATAACGTATATTACCACCAACTTTTTTGTTGAAATTTCTACATCAATGGACACTTAAATAATCTTCACCTTGTCTTGATACAATAAATCCATTGATACATATTCAAACTCAAGATGACTTGATTTCTTTCATCACTAAACCTCAATTCCAAGAATCATCCAACCCTGTCAAAACACATAAAAATGACATCATATTTGAGTTGTTTGTCGTGATAAAGTCTAAGAGTTTACTCTTCACCATGTTGAACAATATAAGGTTTAACATAAATTATTCGTATGCGTATCCACAAAGATACGAACGTCTCTTGATATATAAGCATGTAAATGATGTCCCGAAAAGGCTTTGGGAAGGGATTCCTAAAATGGATGTGCATTTGGTGAAACAAATTGTCAATGTGGATGGGTTGCATAAAGTAAGGGAAAGTAAAGGTGAATTTGTTTTTTCTTTTGTTGAAGGGTAGTTGAGTAATTTACTTGTCGGTAAATATATATATATATATATATATATCACGCCCAATACATAACTACTTTTAAATAGAGAATCGTAAAAACTGCATAAACATTTGTAAGTAATGCTTGTCAGAATGCGAGGGATAACAATAGTAGATTATTTGGTTACATAAACCACCTTATGTATCATACGTTAAAGCAACAAATATAGGTGTTTATGCAGTTCTTACGATTTTCTATTTAAATTCGGCTATTTATTAAACAAGTATATATATATACATTTATGTAAATGTAAATATAATTATGATCCAAATGGAGCCCTATGAGGGATCCCCTTTCTTCTCCGAGTGGATGAAGTTGAAGGAGGTGTGGGCGGGTAAATGTCTTGTTGAGAGCCTTCACGCAATTCATCTTCCCCTCTTCTTCTTGTTGATGATGATGATATCATTCTTGTTGTTGATGATGATATATCCTCTAACATAAAGCTTGTGTTTCCATTTCTTTTTATTCCTACAACCTTTATTTAAAAATAAAAATAAATAAATAAATAAACAAACTGAACCAACCTGAAAATAACATAAAAATTTTCATTTTAAAAAAAAAAAAAAAAATATCGGTATTCATCGATCGAGAAAGTGAATGCCATTATCTAATCATTAATGTAGGTTGTGAAAAAACAATGACAGAAAGATATGCATGTTATTTATTTTGTAAAAAGTTTTTCTCATTTGCATTCACGTTTTTCTAAAGTCAAATAGCGTATTACATAAGGATAACAGGTAGACGAGCAACAAACTGTGCCGCCATCTCAATTGTATATTAGATTAAAATACATATTGTTAATAATGTCTATAACATTGTTTTGGTGGATGATTGGTTGGTTTATATAACTTGTTTAATATGTAAATGATGTGCATGATGATGTCATGATACTATGATACATCATACATGCCAATTCACATCATATGGGTGAGTTGTAATGTCAACATTGTGAAGAAGCAAAAGGCAAGAAATTAGGCATTAATTAAATATTAACAATTAAGCCTAATCAATGAAGAAGATATGCTAGCTAACCTTACAGCCTAATGAACAAAACCGAAGAGCATCCAAGAGGCTTCTTCCACAAATCTCACAAATGTGCGAAACCGCTTTACCGGATTTCGGTTGCGGCCGTTCGTTCAGAAACATAACCCTAGCACTGTTGATCACGTATGTCTGCACTCCACCGATGTTCAACAGGTGTTCCACTTCAGAAACCCTAACAACATCGTGGTACGATGATCTTCTGATCTGCAGTTGAGAATGGATTCGTAGTTAATTACCACATTGCCACTAACGGACTAAGGGTATCCTAATATTTACTAAGAGAAAATTCTTTTTTCTTTTTGCATTTCGGCAAGAAAGTTGAGGGGTAGCCGAGAAATTACCAACCTGGATGACTTGATGATCTTTGTGGCGGGAAGATCTGCAGTAGAAGCAGAATGCGTCGGTGTTGCAGTCGAGACAGTACATGTTGCATTCGCATCTAGCGGCTGCGCCATGAGTCCTGCAGACGGAGAAGAATGCGGTTCCTAGAAGCTTCTCGAGCCAGGGTGGAATCAGTTGCTGCTGCATTGTTACAAGTTATTCATCTCCTCAACACAAAACGTACACGCATAAAACACACACACATAGTAAAAGTGTATACACATGTATGAATTTTTTTATCAAGTGTTAGAATTTACCATTATGAATGTGAATCAATGTGTGACCTTGGAAATTGAAGTTGATTGAGGATGAAAGTTTGTATACACCGATCAGAAAAATTTGCAGAGGAGATTTTAGAGAGAGAAAAGGTTTTGTAGAGAGAGAAAGTAAGAGAGAAGAAGAAGGGGGAGGTGAAAACTATTTTAAGCTTAGAATATATCAACATAACAACGCCTGAGGTGAGGTAAGGGACAAAAGCAAGCATTGTTAAATAAGAATATATACAATTATAGTCCTATTATACTTGAGTGAAACTTTAGGCCCCTTTCTTTTTTTTTTTTTTGAACAAACTATTTTGGTTGGCTATGAGGAGCGGATGGAGCCTCATGGGGCTTTATCAAGTCCACCTAAGATCCAACTCATCTGTGGAGCCCCCCTTTAATTTAGAGGGTGTGGATGGAGCTCCTATAGAGCCCCCCCCCCCCCCCCCCCCTTAATTTTAATTGGTTTAAAACTAGTGGGTCCCACCTGAATTAACCAAAGTTGGCGTTAAAGGGCTTTACCACCATGGAGCCCCCACTTGGAAGGTGTGGTGATGGATGCTGATGTGGCATGGATGGAGTCCCATGGAGCCCCCACACCCTCCAGCCTTAGGCATGGCTACTTTTGTTAAATAGTTATCTTGTATATATAATAAATAAAACTATTTGTGGGACATGTGTAAGATGTTGAAGGCATCAGAATTTTTATTTTCCCACCCATAGTTGTGGTCACCATTCTGCTCATTCGCGGATATTACCCGGCCCATTTCATTTAACCCACGTTATAAGTTTATTGATGATGCAGGCAGCTCAAAGCTTAATAAACTGATCAGAGTAAGCCAAAAGGGTTTGAAAGTAAATGGTGTGCGTTAGGTATGTTAAGATTTTATTGATATTTTAAGCCTATTTTACGCATTAGTCAAGTTTTAAATTTATAAAACACGATATTCTACTAACACTAAACACATACTTGGGCAAGTGAACCCATCGTGAGCGTAGTATAGCGTTGGTAAGATATCGAGGTCGTCCAAGGACACAAGAGCTTTTAGTACCGGTTTATCCTCAACATCTAATCAATCTAAATTTTTTTGAGAAAAGGTTAAACATGAAAAATAAAACTAAAAATGCAGAAATAAAAATAAAATAAAAACAGATAGACAAGATGAATCACTTGGATCCGACTCGCCTTTATAGTAGTAGGCCCATCTTTTGAATGTGATGTTACCCTCAACCCAGTGGTTTGAGTCAGCAATGATACAATCCCAAAAGGTCGAAATATTGAAAGATAAATAATTAAGTTATTAATGCGAAAAGTGATAGGCCCCTCTTTTGAAGGTGACGTTACCCTCGGCTAAATGGTTTGAGTCAGCAGAGATACAATCCCAAGTAGCTCGTTTAATGTATTAATAATAGTTTACATATGAGGGGATCAAGCCATTCACACCCCCGCCATCTAATACCAGTGGGTATTGAAGGAGGTCCTAGTAAGCTTGACCCAGGTCCTTGCAGGATCTATACACTGAACAAGGCAAGAACCTTACTAAACCATTCCCTTAACCCCCGACCAGGTAGCCAACATATCTCTACATAGACCGTAGAGATATGAATGGTGTAAATGTTTTACTTTATATAGACAGTAAAGTAATGCCAAGACACCACAGACAAATGATAAAGAAGTTTCACCTTCAACATAAGAAACAAGTTATTAAAGTCATTAATACAAAACCAAATAAAAAGTGAGAAAAGATTAAATTCAAAAGTAATACATTAAAGACTTGTCTTCACCAAGTGATGTAACAGACTTAGCCAAACATGACCCTTGATTGACAGGGCTATACTTTGTCATTCGTCGTGAGGGTTTTGATTTCGTGAGTTATCGTAAATGTTTTATTAAGTTACTGACCTAGTTTCGTATGCATTGCTGTTTAAATTAGGTTATCAGGCTTATCAGTAGGCTAAACTCTGCCCGTCTAAACTTGCAATATGAGTCATTCTCTTTTTATCAACAATGTTTTACAATACTTAAATTATTTTCGAAAGTTATAATTACAGGGATTAAGTCTTGGTTATCTTGAATCACTAGCTAGTGGGGTATTGTGCATATTACTAATTCCTCACGGTTAGGTTCATTAACCTAACAGTGATAATCATCACTACTTGGGTGAAAGGACCAAATAGTGGTATGACCATCGACGCCAGATAAAAATAAGATAGTAGCCATTGTAATCGCTCTTATGCTATAATTTATAACTAAGGTGTCGTTTTGTTTAACTTGAATGACTCGCCAGTATTTCCCCGCTGATAAAATATTTTTAATAATGTTTCAGGCGACCTACTGTGAATCAAGGAAAAGTGCTACGGAGCACTAATAAAGCTTGAAGTGGTGGCTCAGTTAAATAAATAAACATGTTTTGTAAAATAGGGAATTTCCTCGTGAAATTCCTCTATTGTAAATTACGGGGTTTGTCCCAAATTATGAAATAAAATAATTAGGTATTTTCAAGTTTTAAAAGATCCTGTTAAATTTCCGCTGTCAACTCAATAATAATAAATACCACGGGTTTCTGTCCCTCCTGGACCGGGTCACACCGGGACGGGGGCCGTGACAACTCTTACTATCAATCTTGGATCCAGAGACTACTACACACTCTAAAGCTGGATGATGGATAATGGTGGTGGGTGTTGGTTGTGTAGTGGTGGTGGAGTGGTGGCAAAGTGAGAGAGTAGTGGTTTGCCAAGGGATGCCTTTGAAGTGAGCCAAGCACCCCTATTTATAGCCTGAACAGAACCCCGGCCACGGCCCCGTGTCCAGCGGACACGCCCTCGTAGCCATCCCTTTTCTTTTCCTTCATTAATTGCTTTTGTCAGCATTGGGCTCCACACTACCCGTGTTCGCTAGGCACGGCCCCGTGGGCAGAAGCGTATCTGTACTACCAAGATTTTGCAAGATTCTTCGAATTAGCATTGACCACGCCCCGTGCTGAGCTGGGCACGCCCCCGTGGTGGGCGTAGAAGCTTCCACAGCTTTATCCTTTCTACAGACACCAGACCACGCCCCCGTGTCCAGTGGGCACGGGCCGTGTCAGCCTTCTGTTTCTTGTTTTTGCTCTTGGGGATGCTCTCGAGGGGTCGGGCATGTCACGTTTATTCCTTTTCTTTGTATTTATGTTGGTTTTTGTTGTATATTTGTTCCTTTTTCTCGTTTGAGCTCATTTGGTCCTGTAAATTCAAAAGGAAGACAAAAACACTTTTTCCAACATCAGTACTAAAAAGGGTTAGTTTTATGCCTCATTTGATGTAATTTATATGTTGCATTTTACGCACATCAAATGCCGCCACACTTGAATCTTTTCTTGTCCTCAAGCAAAACTCTTTATTATGTGGCTTACACACCCAAATGGAATAGGTAGGAGAGAAGTTTTGGGCTTGTCTTGAGTGTCGGGAATCCAAGATCTTTATTTGGTTTTATTTTATACTATTTACAATCCTATTCGTTATGATTTATTTAGAACGTCTCATAAGAGAAATTACGTATTTGGGCATAACATGCCTCTTTAAAATTCCATTTATATACAAGTTCACATACCTCATGGGAGATCACTCAACACTCGGCCAAAGATGCATTTTTTTGAAACCCTCGAGACCGGCATGGAACTTACTTCTACCATATACTTGCCAAGTAATCAATCATCCTCCTTTTTAACTATAAACCTTCATAAATATCAAGAGGACTTGGGAAAGTGTAACACCTCGTAAAATCACGTCCAATGGTGTATTGACACGTGTAATAAACCCTAATGAAGTCAAATGTTGAATTTAAGGGACTAATTTTTCGAAAAATCGAAAACTTTGAGTGTAGCATACCTAAAATAAGTTTCTAAATAACCTCTTACGATGTTTATATTCACAAATGAGCCACTTATTGATCGAGTGTAGCCGTTTGCGTAATTAATTCAAAGTTTGCGCAATGAAGGGTTAAAAGCGTCAACATGTTGATTCTTACCTCTGAGTGACCTTTCAACAAACCGGGAGCCTCATGATATTTGATTATACTCTCGGGAATGCCAAACGTTGGCCGTCTAAGGTTTTTATGCCTATAAGTAAGGTTACGCGCAACTTTGCAAGTTGGAGGGACTAAAAATGTCAATATGTTTAATTTTACCTCTGAATGACCTTTTAGCAAACCCGAAGCATCGTGATGTTTAATAATACTTTCAAGAATGCCTAATATGGATTAGATGAGGCTTCGATTATATTAAACAATGAAATGCGCAAGTTTGCGCATTAGAGAGACCTAAAGCGTCAACTTTTGAATCTACGCCTTTTCGTGACCATTTAAGCGAGCGAGAGAGTAGTAATAATTAAACTCATGCTTGGGAATGCCCATTATAGGTCATGGAAGGATTGGATATCATTAAACGACGTTTTGCGATTAAAGGACTAATTGCGTCAAACTGCAAAAGTATGTCGATTCATAGGGTATCGGACCTTCCGGAATATGACCATGAGTTAAACATGCCCTAATTATCCCTTACCTAGCTTAGAAATAGGCTTAGAGGTGTTTCGTACGCAAAAATAAACTTTTAAGTCATGTAGGGACTAAAAGTGTCAAAAAGTGCACAAGTTTGCATTTTCGCGCATATCTCACATTCTGAATATCTCCGGACACCCAAAAATTTATATAAGCATTAAAATATTTTATTTTAGTGATCGGCATGATAAAATTCCATTCGTCGTGTAATTTGGATCGTTTTTCGCGTCCGTTTGTGTTTCATCGTAATTAGACGAACAACGTGACCATACGACCAAACGAACCGACATCCGACATGTTTTCAAGCATGTTTTATGTTCCCTATGATTAGGCTTCATTATAGAGCCTTGTAAATAGCTTAACGTGCCTTAAACGTATCAAACGTGACCTTAAAAGCTCACAGGGACCAAAACTGCAATTTCAGAAAACTTCTTGCTGATCTGGGAACCTCAGGCGGCTCGCATAAGCATCCCTGGAACCTTACGTGGCCCGTGTGAGTATGTCAGAAGCTGCAAAACTGATTTCCCAGCTGTTCCAACTGTTTCTAGGTGTTGTAAGTGGTTTTTAAGCTTTCTAGGGGCTATTTTGGGCACCCATAGTTTTAAAAATCAGGGGGTATGATGTGTACGATCCAGATCAAGGCTCGTTTATCGAGGAACGATCTTAACGGTCCTCAAAATCCTATAAATACCCCTTGATCTTGGCTCTCATTTGCACCTCATACCATTTCAGTTCTTGCTTTCTGAATTCTTAGAGGATCTTGAGCTTCTTGAGAACCTCCTTCAGTCCATTGGACTCTTGTAAGTGTCCTTTCGTGCTTAGTTTAAATTGTTTAGCGTTTATAGCCAAAAAGTCAAGCGTTTTCGATAAACGCTTTGACTTTTAAACGGTTAAGCCATTGTTCGCAACGAACATGGCTACGTGACCGTAATTAGGTAGGTGTTTAACCCTCAAAAGGGCACCTCCTAATTATCACGTTTACTTAGTTAAATTTTCGGGTCAAATAAAAGTCAAACGGGTTTGTTTTAAATAAAATTCATAACTATTAATATAAAAGCCATAAAATCAGTTTTCTCACTTTAATAACTTGGTAAATATTAGTTGAACATGTCTAAGCATGTTCTACCCGACAATTCTAAGTTTAGGCTCGGTTCGGAACCGAAAGTCGCAAAAGTTGACTTTTGCTTTGACTTTCAGTTCTGGCCCAATTTAGCTTAGTTTAGATATGCCTTAGGATTCCTTTAGGACCATGTTATAGGTTAGTGTAACCCTCTGAGGTTATAAAACTTGGATCCTTAGTTATCCTATTCAATTACATGTTTCCGTTATATGCTTAAATGTTGACCATTATGCCCTTTTGACCCTAAAACGAGAATTTTGAAAATATGAGAGGACTGTAATCTTTATTACTGATTTATAAACTTGTCCTTAAAATTTGACGTCAATTTGAGGTCTAGATTAGGAGTTATGCTCAATAGCGTGATTAGAAAGCTTTTTATTAACTAAACGGCGTAATTAGCATAAAGCCTATCTAAACTTAATTTTTGACACCAAAATTTTTACCTACTAATATAAAATAATATTTTGGGATTTTTGAAGATTTTTATTTATTTTTAGGTTGAGCATAACATAGGGTTCTAGGCTTGATTCGGTAATTGCCGGTTTTGCCCTTTTGGCCCATAAAATGACTTTTATATAATATTTTGATACCAAACTTTTTGCTACTGATTTTATATCATAAATAAAATATTTTGAACTTTATAAACTGATCAAAAACTCAGATTTCCTATTTAAACCCAGAAATCGCTTAAAATCGACTTTTACGCGTTTTAAGCGCATAGTATGAGTTAAAACTATTTTTGGCATATGAAACTTAATACCTACTGATGTTTTAAGTAAATTTATATATTTTAACATTAAAGGAAAGTTTTAAACTCAGAATCTCTAATTTTGACCTTTTAAGCTTAGGTGAAATTACCAAAATGCCCCTACGGTGCATAGTTTGGTTATAAATAGTAAATTTCACATATATGCTATACCCTACTGTTATAACTTATTAAATTAAGTATTTTTACTGATTATATCAGACCTGGAACCCAGAATAATATTTAATCTCTCTTATAACATTTAAAATGACCAAAATACCCCTACGGGGTATAAATTGGTTTTAAATTCGTTTTGGGCATAATGGAAGGTATCCTACTGATATCACAACATATTTAAGACATATTAACTTAGGAAACATGTTCATGACTTTTTGGTTACCCGTTACGCACTTTTCGCGTTCGGATCGGCTTATGTAACTAGTTTGCATAAATTAGCCAAAACGGGTCAAACCTTATCATTTTTATCTCAAAATCCAGAATGTGTTTAGTTTACCCTTATTACACAAGTATTCAAGCTTGTCGGGTCTAAACCACATTCTAATCCGGTTCTCGCTTAACCATGCGTTTTGAACCGTATCCTCCTTTAAAACTAACCGGTCTAAGCATAGGCTTAATTAAGACCCGTTAGGAATCTAATAGGTTATTAAAAACCTTCGTTCCAGATTTAGGAGCCCAGTAAAAGCTATCTGTACTTCCTGAGTTGATATACGGCTGGGATTGAATTTATATTTAGCTTAGGTAAATACTTTTAACTTATTTTCCCTATACGGGCTTGGGGTACGGTATATAAAATACCGCTTGGTCGGGCATTGAATTTTTAATTGTATGAAGGTTAAATTATTGAAATGTCCCGTTTAAATTGTTTTGTTTGCTTAAAGCCTTTGGGGGGTTAATGACCATGTCCCGGATATCCTTGGCATCATTTTAAGAAATGACCACGACCTAAGCACGGGGTGTAGGCGTACACCCGACGGTGCATAAATAAATAAATAATAAGGTATAACCGCCGGTTACGGGAATAACTCGCCGCGGGACTATATCATGTGGTGTGTCTATTAATCTTTAACCCGACGTCAATCCGGGCTACTGAACGTATAAGAAACATGTAATTCTTTTACAAGTTTATATATAAATAATTATCCCAAGTTATAAAAAGTTTTGTGCCTTGTGCATTCAAATCAATTTTCTTAAACGTTTTCAAAATGAGTCAGTTAAATTATATTTACCAGTGTAAACTGACGTATTTTCCCAAAAAGGCTAAGTGCAGGTACTAATAGGAATAGGCTGGCCTCTCCTAGCATCAAATAAAAGTCTCGGAAGCTTAGATGCCTTAAAGTCTGTTGAACAAAGTTTCTTTTTATCTTTTGATCCGCCTGTGGATCTTTTACAACCGTATTTGTAATACTTGATATTACTCTTTATCGGATTGTAATATTTTTGTCTTTTGCTTCCGCTGTGCATTTAAATTGTGTTGTTTGACTATGATGATATCAACTACGTCACGATACTTCCCACCGGTAATACGTGGAAATATCAGGGTGTGACTGGTTGGTATCAGAGCCAACATTGAGTGAATTAAACACTAGCCTTTTGTGTTTAATCTCAATGACACAGTAGCACATTCCTTGACCGTCTGAGTCTAGACTTAACATAGGAATACACTCATCTCTATTCGGAGAATTATTGCTTTCAATTCTATATATTTTTAATTTGTCGCCAAACAAAGAAGCCGTAATGGAAATTCTCCCCATTCGAAGCCTAGGAAAGGCCGAGCTTTGTACGGCGACTAGGATAAACGTGCAACCAAGGAGAAAACATTCAGAAATAAAATGAAGAAGAAACTACTTTTACTGAAGTTCGTTTCCTTAGTAAGTCCTTATAAGGGCATTCTCATCTTTCAGTCCCTTCGTGGACAACATTATTTCTTTCTAGCCCCGTTTAGGGCAATTCTGTACCTCATTTGGAATCATTGGAATGTTTTATCTAAATTTTATTTATATCATTATATATGAACATAATAATAACATTCCTTTTATGAGATCTACCATTATAATAAAATGGAAAAATTCTAAAAAGGAAAGGACCTAGCCCATGTGTCATTTTAAGAACAGGGCCAAGATGGTAATTCCTCAACTAGATTCAGATCCTTATTAACATCTTAATTTAGGATTGCTCTGCGTTAAATATTAAAAGAATCTTAAAGGGATAACCTAGCCTATATGTCATTTGAGACAAGGCCAAGATAGTAAAACCTATTCAAAAGATTCAAATCCTTGTTAACACCAGTAAACATGTTAACATTCCTGGCAAATGTGATTCAATCACATAAATCATCCTTATACTGGATTCTCCCAAAATCCTTTCTTATTTGGCGAATTAAGCATCCATTAGGGATGTAATGCTTACGGGCCGTATTCATTGTCTTATAAGACAAAAGACAGTCGTAGCCTACAACTCCCTATCAAGAAAAGGCATGAACAACGTTCAAGCCTAAATACCTTGATTCTACAAAATCATGGTTTATAATTTAAAGTTGCCCTTGTGACTTGGCCTTTTGTGCCATAGTTATATTTTAATTAAGTTTAGGATAATTATAATGAAAATCCTGAATAAACTAAATATCATTCCTTTTCTGCCAGTATATATATTAAAAAGAATCTTAAAAGGTATAACCTAGCTTGAATGTCATTAAAGACCTAGCTAAGATGGTAAAACCTGTTTAAAAAGAGATTCAGATCCTTGTTAACATCTGAAAACATGTTAACACTCCCGACAACAGTGATGCGATAAAATCACACTTGTCATCTTTATATTAGGAATTTTCCAAACCCCTTATTTAGCATAAATGATCAAGAGGAATCATGGCTAATAAACGTCGAACATGACATACACATCAAAACATCCATTGGGATGAATACCTTCAGGCAAAGATGTATACATGAAAAAGATAGTTTTATTTAATAACTTCTTGTCAAGACAATGAACTATGAAATTTTCCGATCCAAAGGAATCAATGTTATGTTTTAAAATTTCCCTAGTGACAAGGCCTTTGAGCCATCAAAAAGTCCTTTTGGAACAAGCCCTTGTGCTATATAAAATGTCGGTACGACATTGACAGTCGTGACTTATGTCCCCTATATAATAAACATGAAGGATTATATTCCGTTTAAACGCCAAAGATGGTTTATTTAAAAACCTAGGCAAAACATAATCAAATAAATTTAATACTATCTATTGGCCTATATGGTTCATTTGCACCATGGCTATTTAATCATCAAACTCGACGATTCCCTATATAATTAAAAAAATTATTACTACTTGGTTTGTAGCCTTCAAAGCTTCACCATGGCTGACTCATCCGAAGCTCACAATCATCCAGTTGATCAGAATAATGATGCAAGACTGAACTTAACGGGCACCGAGTTACAGGCTATGATAGATACAGCCGTAAACAACACCGTGGACCGAGCATTAAAGGATCATAAGCGAAAGTGCGATAATACCCCAAATAAAGGTTACAAAAAGAGTAAGACCGGTTCAAACTATGACCAGTCCAAGCCAAAGCAGGCAAAACCCAAATGTAAAACCTGCGGGAAGAAGCACTTCGGAAAATGTCTCTATCAGCAGACCAAGGGATGTGTCATCTGTAAAGAGATGGATCACAAGACCCATGAATGCAAGGACTTGAAGGATGCCACATGCTATGGTTGTGGCGAGATGGGGCACATAAAGACTCGTTGCCCAAAGAAGGCAACTAAAGGGAAATGCACTTTGGAGTCACAAGCTAGGCCTTGTGGGATTTGTAATAAGGAAGGGCACAAGACCTTGGAGTGCCAAGACATAAAGGACGCAACTTGCTATGGTTGCAATGAAATAGGGCACATCAAGACAAATTGCCCAAATAAAACCAAGAAGCCTGGGGAGGCTAAGAAGACCAAGGCTGGAAGCTCTCAAATGGATGCTCAAGAGGCTATTTAGGATGACAATGTCACAACAGGTACTTTCTTTATCAGTAACGCTCATGCTGGAGTATTATTTGATTCAGGTTCAGATAAGTCTTTCGTAGACAATAGATTTTGTAAATCATTAAATCTGTCTGTTAAAACTCTAAGCGTTAAGTATAAAGTAGAATTGGTTGATAGTACCTCAGAGACTGCTTCAGCAATATTAGATGGATGTTTTATATCCATTAGGAATCATTCTTATCCGCTGTCCTTGTTTCCGTTAAAATAAGAGGGACTCGATATAGTGATAGGAATGGAATGGTCGTCTTAAAATCAAGCCCATATTGTGTGTGATAAGAAGCAAGTAGTTATCAAGACTCCTTATGGTGAGCCTTTGACAATTCAAGGAGACACTGGGTATGGATTGCCTAGCACTTGCGGAATTTGGTATTTAATACCAAAGCTATGAGTATGGAAACTCAGAAGAGACAAACAAATGTCGCGATGCTAGAAATGCGACAAATGTTAATGGTGCATCAAAAGTGAACCTCAATGTTATGGAGTTAATCTCCAAAACTGTGATTAACGCAGTTGCTAGGAAGGCTATGAGAAAAGTCATGAAAAGGTTCAAGGAACCAAATGTTGCTTGCTCTAAAACACATGTCACTGCTCATGAGAAGACCTTTATTCATACTTCAAATGTGAAGAATAACCCAAACAAAATCATATATGGCAAGGAGCCCATTCCTTTTAGGATGTACTTAAAAGTACTTCGTCTCTTGGAAGTCAAGAGACTACAATAGTAAAAAGGGGCCATCGATTGCAGGAAATTGTTGGATGAAGTAGAAACCATTAGGTGTATCAGTGGTTATGCTGGAACGGACACGGTGAGGTATGCGTCACAGTCATTCGATGGCAATACCCTTGATTAATGAGGACATTAATGAAGTCCACAAGAAAGATCCTCTTATACAATATGGGATGGACCAAGTTTTAAGGACCTTATTAGAAAAACCTATTATCCGCTTCACGAAATGGAAAAAGATGGAATAAGAATTTTCTGACTCTCACCATAAAAGTATTAGACTGTCAACAGTATGTGACAAATTTTAATTCATTGACTGAGATAGTACACTATTCAGTCTACCCAAAATCTAAGCTTAATGTAACCAATTAGTGGTGGTTAGCATCGGTATTAAGAGGGCACATTAAGATTTCAAGTCTGCTTATTATAAATCCATAATGGATCTACCTCAGCTATTCACGTTTTATAGATTAAGAAATAACCTATCAAAGCTAAGACTGCCCTAAAATTTGTCAAAATTTTTACAGTTAAGTTGAAAAGGAATAAGAATGGAGGCGTTTAACCCTCCTGATGAATGATTAGAGGCAGCTTACATTAATAATGACACCAGATAAATCCCTTATTGTGATTTTATTGCTAGGAGTTACGTTTGGTTTCAAGTGCTGCTGAATCTCTCATAAGACCATAAGCTTAGCAAACTTTTAGAAATTTTTCCGTAAGAACCACAGATAATAAGTGTAAGGTAAAACTTACAGGCGAAATTATAAGAACCATTTCTTCTGTTCCTGTCAGAAGCCTTCAGTCGTAGAATTTTTGAAGTATCCTCTCTCTCGAGAAAATGCGTCAGCATATATAGTTGATATCTCTTTGATCTCTATCGATTACCAATACTAGATGGTATGATAAAAGCGTCATATGAGGATTTGTGTATCTTAATAA
Source organism: Helianthus tuberosus (assembly GCA_030545235.1). Taxonomy (NCBI): domain Eukaryota; kingdom Viridiplantae; phylum Streptophyta; class Magnoliopsida; order Asterales; family Asteraceae; genus Helianthus; species Helianthus tuberosus. The sequence goes on along the minus strand of CM060435.1, from coordinate 145,322,541 downwards.
GTTCCATAGATTGCTTCCATGCCTGATCAGTATGGAGGTTTAATGCATGGGACCACAAAGATATCCCGATGGTCATATGGTACTAAAGTCAGCTAAAGTTAATCAAAGAAGATATCCAGAATGAAAGTTTCCAAGTAAATGTCTTAAATTAAGGAACTCGTGGACTCGTAACATAAATATGTCACTTATCTGACACAGAGTATGATAGATGAACTGGAGTCTGAGATTTGGAAAATCTCTGTAACCTCCTTGTATCTTGATTATCTTCTCCTAAGATTACCCTGTTTACCTTCTGAGAGGCAAGTAGAGTTAAGATTTATATCCCATTTAAGGCTATATTATTATGAAATCTCCAAGACGGCTAATACCATCATTGGAAGAATCGAAGCCCTGATTAAGTGAGTTTTAAAATAGAGGATTCTTATAGCCTAACTCAATATTCTGAGAATTCGGTATAGTTAATTAAGAAAGACGGTTCATTTTGCTTATGCATTGATTACCGCAACCTTAATTAGGTAACAATTAAGAATTTGCTATCAGCTGCCCAGGATCGTCGATTTGTTCGACTAACGGCAAGGATTAGCTATTCCTTAAGATTAGTTTCAAGCAGTTGTTGGAATAACCATCTCACCTTAAATTAAGCTTTTCTATAATAGTCGCCATATAAGTATCAAGGCTGCTTCTTTGGAGACCTTGTATAGATGGAATGTTAAACATTTATTATTGGACAAAAGATTGGTAAGTCCAAATTAACAGGATCTGAAAGTTGCCTTGGAAACAACGAATAAGATCAAACAAATCCATAATCTTCTGTAAGTTGCCAGTATGCGGCAGAAAATCAAGGATTAATAATAGTAGCAAACCTCCTAAGTTCTTGTTAAGGAATAAGGTTCAACAAAAGATATCACCCTGGAAGGGTGTGCCAATTTGTTAAATATCATGCCAATTAAGTTCTGAATATATAGAATCATTCGAGGGAATCGAATGTATCAAGATCAAATAGCTTATAAAATAAGACCTATTTAAGGAGCTTAGCGGAGCTCGCAATGCATTACACACTAATGATTTAAGGACGTGTCACCAATAAGTCGAGAAGCATTATCACATAATGATATGCAGATTTATGATATGATGAGAAACCTTGTATCGATTAAGGATCGACAGGTTAAGAAGCTCCAAAAGGATACATGTACCTATTATAGAGGTCAACTTGGGAGCTTGGAGAGGCTCCAGATATGCTATAGAAGTTAAGTCCATTATGCGACAAAAAGAACTTCCAGCATTTTAGCAAATCTTGAGGTCGAGATTTCTTTTAAGGGGGTGAGGATGTAACACCTCATAAAATCACGTCCAATGGTGTATTGACACGTTTAATAAACCCTAATGAAGTCAAATGTTGAAATTAAGGGACTAATTTTTTGAAAAATCGAAAACTTTGATTATGAAAGGACTGGAAGTGTAGCATACCTAAAATAAGTTTCTAAATAACCTCTTACGATGTTTATATTCGCAAATGAGCCACTTATTGATCGAGTGTAGCCGTTTGCGTAATTAATTCAAAGTTTGCGCAATGAAGGGTTAAAAGCGCCAACATGTTGATTCTTACCTCTGAGTGACCTTTCAACAAACCGGGAGCCTCATGATATTTGATTATACTCTCGGGAATGCCAAACGTTGGCCGTCTAAGGTTTTTATGCCTATAAGTAAGGTTACGCCTAACTTTGCAAGTTAGAGGGACTAAAAATGTCAATATGTTTAATTTTACCTCTGAATGACCTTTTAGCGAACCTGAAGCATCGTGATGTTTAATAATACTTTCAAGAATGCCTAATATGGATTAGATGAGGCTTCGATGATATTAAACAATGAAATGCGCAAGTTTGCGCATTAGAAGGACCTAAAGCGTCAACTTTTGAATCTACGCCTTTTGGTGACCATTTAAGCGAGCGAGAGAGTTTTAATACTTAAACCCATGCTTGGGAATGCCCATTATAGGCCATGGAAGGCTTGGATATCATTAAACGACGTTTTGTGCTACTTTGTGCGATTAAAGGACTAATTACGTCAAACTGCAAAAGTATGTCGATTCGTAGGGTATCGGACCTTCCGGAATATGAGCATGAGTTAAACATGCCCTAATTATCCCTTACCTAGCTTAGAAATAGGCTTAGAGGTGTTTCGTGCGCAAAAATAAACTTTTAAGTCATGTAGGGACTAAAAGTGTCAAAAAGTGCACAAGTTTGCATTTTCGCGCATATCTCACATTCTGAATATCTCCGGACACCCAAAAATTTATATAAGCATTAAAATATTCTATTTTAGTGATCGGCATGATAAAATTCCATTCGTCGCGTATTTTGGATCCTTTTTCGCGTCCGTTCGTGTTTCGTCGTAATTAGATGAACAACGTGACCATACGACCAAACGAACCGACATCCGACATGTTTTCAAGCATGTTTTATGTTCCCTATGATTAGGCTTCATTATAGAGCCTTGTAAATAGCATAACGGGCCTTAAACGTGCCAAACGTGACCTTAAAAGCTCACAGGGACCAAAACTGCAATTTCAGAAAACTTGTTGCTGATCTGGGAACCTCAGGCGGCCCGCGTAAGCATCCCTGGAACCTTACGCGGCCCGTGTGATTATGTCAAAAGCTGCAAAACTAATTTCCCAGCTGTTCCAGCTGTTTCCAGGTGTTGTAAGTGGTTTTTAAGCTTTCTAGGAGCTATTTTGGGCACCCATAGTTTTAAAATCAGGGGGTATGATGTGTATGGTCCAGATCAAGGCTTGTTTATCGAGGAACGATCTTAACGGTCCTCAAAATCCTATAAATACCCCTTGATCTTGGCTCTCATTTGCACCTCATACCATTTCAGTTCTTGCTCTCTGAATTCTTGGAGGATCTTGAGCTTCTTGAGAACCTCCTTCAGTCCATTGGACTCTTGTAAGTGTCCTTTCGTGCTTAGTTTAAATTGTTAAGCGTTTAAAGCCAAAAAGTCAAGCGTTTTCGATAAACGCTTTGACTTTTAAAAGGTTGAGCCATTGTTCGCAACGAACATGGCTACGTGACCGTAATTAGGTAGGTGTTTAACCCTCAAAAGGGCACCTCCTAATTATCACGTTTACTTAGTTAAATTGTTGGGTCAAATAAAAGTCAAACAGGTTAGTTTTAAATAAAATTCATAACTATTAATATAAAAGCCATAAAATCTGTTTTCTCACTTTAATAACTTGGTAAATATTAGTTGAACATGTCTAAGCATGTTCAACCCGACAATTCTAAGTATAGGTTTGGTTCGGAACCGAAAGTCGCAAAAGTTGACTTTTGCTTTGACTTTCAGTTCTGGCCCGATTTAGCTTAGTTTAGATATGCCTTAGGATTCCTTTAGGACCATGTTATGGGTTAGTGTAACCCTCTGTGGTTATACAACTTGGATCCTTAGTTATCCTATTCAATTACATGTTTCCGTTATATGCTTAAATGTTGACCATTATGCCCTTTTGAACCTAAAATGAGAATTTTGAAAATATGAGAGGATAATAATCTTTATTACTGATTTATAAACTTGTCCTTAAAATTTGACATCAGTTTGAGGTCTAGATTGGGAGTTATGCTCAATAGCGTGATTAGAAAGCTTTTTATTAACTAAACGGCGTAATTAGCATAAAGCCTATCTAAACCTAATTTTTGACACCAAACTTTTTACCTACTGATATAAAATAATATTTTGGGAATTTTGAAGATTTTTATTTATTTTTAGGCTGCATAACACAGGGTTCTAGGCTTGATTCGGTAATTGCCGGTTTTTTCCATTTTGGCCCATAAAATGAGTTTTACGTAATATTTTGATACCAAACTTTTTGCTACTGATTTTATATCATAAATAAAATATTTTGAACTTTATAAACTGATCAAAAACTCAGATTTCCTATTTAAACCCAGAAATCGCTTAAAACCGACTTTTACGCGTTTTAAGCGCATAGTATGAGTTAAAACTATTTTTGGCATATGAAACTTAATACCTACTGATGTTTTAACTGAATTTATATATTTTATCAGTAAAGGAAAGTTTTAAACTCAGATTCTCTAATTTTGACCTTTTAAGCTTAGGTGAAATTACCAAAATGCCCCTACGGTGCATAGTTTGGTTATAAATAGTAAATTTCACATATATGCTATACCCTACTGCTATAACTTATTAAATTAAGTATTTTTACTGATTATATCAGACCTGGAACTCAGAATAATATATAATCTCTCTTATAACCTTTAAAATGACCAAAATACCCCTACGGGGCATAAATTGGTTTTAAATTCGTTTTGGGCATAATGGAAGGTATCCTACTAATATCAGAACATATTTAAGGCACATTAACTTTGGAAACCTGTTCATGACTTTTTGGTTAACCGTTACGCACTTTTCGTGTTTAGATCGGCTTATGTAACTAGTTTGCATAAATTAGCCGAAACGGGTCAAACCTTATCATTTTTATCTCAAAATCCAGAATGTGTTTAGTTTACCCTTATTACACAAGTATTCAAGCTTGTCGGGTCTAAACCACATTCTAATCCGGTTATCGCTTAACCATGCGTTTTGAACCGTATCCTCCTTTAAAACTAACCGGTCTAAGCATAGGCTTAATTAAGACCCGTTAGGAATCTAATAGGTTATTAAAAACCTTCGTTCCAGATTTAGGAGCCCAGTAAAAGCTATCTGTACTTGCTGAATTGATATACGGCTGGGATTGAATTTATATTTAGCTCAGGTAAATACTTTTAACTTATTTTCCCTATACGGGCTTGGGGTTCGGTATATAAAATACCGCTTGGTCGGGCATTGAATTTTTAATTGTATGAAGGTTAAATTATTGAAATGTCCCGTTTAAATTGTTTTGTTTGCTTAAAGCCTTTGGGGGGTTAATGACCATGTCCCGGATATCCTTGGCATCATTTTAAGAAATGGCCACGACCTAAGCACGGGGTGTAGGCGTACACCCGACGGTGCATAAATAAATAATAAGGTATAACCGCCGGTTACAGGAATAACTCGCCGCGGGACTATATCATGTGGTGTGTCTATTAATCTTTAACCCGGCGTCAATCCGGGCTACTGAACGTATAAGAAACATGTAATTCTTTTACAAGTTTATATATAAATAATTATCCCAAGTTATAAAAAGTTTTGTGCCTTGTGCATTCACATCAATTTTCTTAAACGTTTTCAAAATGAATCAGTTAAATTGTATTTACCAGTGTAAACTGACGTATTTTCCCAAAAAGGCTAAGTGCATATACTAATCGGAATAGGCTGGCCTCTCCTAGCATCAAATAAAAGTCTCGCAAGCTTAGATCCCTTAAAGTATGTTGAACAAAGTTTCTTTTTATCTTTTAATCCGCCTGTGGATCTTTTACAACCGTATTTGTAATACTTGATATTACTCTTTATCGGATTGTAATATTTTTATCTTTTGCTTCTGCTGTGCATTTAAATTGTGTTGTTTGACTATGATGATATCAACTACGTCACGATACTCCCCACCCGGCCCACCGATAATACGTGGAAATATCGGGGTGTGACAGAAAGGGTTAGGCTTGGGCTAAAGGTAGGTGGTTTTGGTTAGTGGTTAGTAAAAAGGGCTAAAGGCGTAAAAAGCGTCGGTCATCGTAAAACTTTTTGTTTTTGTGACTTTTATTCAAACTAAGCATCTTCAAACAAATTTTCTTTGAGGAACTTGTTTGTTTATTGCTAGGGTATCATTTTTTTATAAAGAAACTTCACAAGAAAACCGAGCTTTTTACTAAAATAAAAGGTTTGAAAAGAAAAAGGTTTTGGTGGGTAAGTGGTGTTTGTTTTGTGGGTTTAGAAATGAAAAGGTTTAGGCTCAAAGGGGTTAACTAAGGGGTTTTGGGTAGGTGATAAAAAATGAAAAATAATGGTGTTGAAAGGAAAATGGGTTAGTCCTAATGCCTCCATCATTTACTTACTTGGGTTTAAGTTGGTAAGGACCGGGAATGTATCTTCATGGCAAGTTCTAGAGTCGTAAGAACCAAGCGGCTATTCACACAAGAAACGAAAAATGAGCATTTAGTTTAAAGATGTATGCTTGTATGCTCAATAAAGGCTGAAAACTCACTTATTGTGGGAATGGGTTTATAATGTGATCAAGTATATATAATCAAATTTTAATTAGATTTGTCATGTCATTTCGTAATTTTCTTATCTTGGTTCTTTTTATCACAACGCTATCGGTTGTAAATTTGTAAAAATATAACCTTTTTAGAATTTGTTATTCTCAAATTAAAACAAGACAAGTAAAAAAATGAAATTTTTTGAAAAAAATTGGGGTGTTAGCGGTTCTAATAGAGGCTTGTTATTAGGACTTGAAAAATTCAAGGCTTTAGCATCCCCCCACACTTAAATTATATATTGTCCTCAATGTGTCCCCAAAATAAGTTTTTAGGTTGATTGAATATGTAAAAAGGTGTTTAAAAACAAAATTTTGTGTTACTAGGCGTCTAGCCACGGCCCCGTGTTGGTTCGGGCACGGCCCCGTGGTCAGAATGCCAATAACAGAAACTTACAGAATGTGGCCAATAGGCGTGCTTGGCGGACATGGCCCCGTGGTGGGCAGGGTTCAGACAAACAACAGGTTTCAGGTGGTGGACACAGGGGAGTGCTGGCTGAGCACTGCCGCGTGGTGACAATCTGCAATCAATGAAAACAGGTTTGTGGCTTTTGGTTTGGGTTTCCGGGCTTATGTAGAACTAATACTTAGTGCTTCCAAGCTTCCTAGGTACCTGTTTTGCTTAAATACCGCACCACACAACAAATAACAACCATTCCTAAACTACCAAAGTTAATTATCCTTCATCACATGCAAACGAAAAGTAAAATGCAGAAAGTAAAAGTGTTAGAGAAAGTAAATTGTTCAAACTTTGGCACGCAGGCCAGTCAATTGTTCGTGGGATAAAAGGGTTAACCTGTGAGAAGCTGCATCCGATGTCTCACTGCCTCCAACGCCTCCGCATCAATCCATGTCCTCGTCTACTCCTCGATACACCATGTTCTCCTGGATGTGGCTGATGTCATCTTGCATTTCGGAGATGTTCCTCTCCATTGCTCCACCCCGGGTGTAGGTGTTGCTGGCCATGTTGTAGGTGTTGCGGGTGCATATGAGGTTTTCCTACAAAGATCATGCAAACTTTGAAAGTTACGAAAACCACCCCCTTGAGATGAGGATGAACCCGGCTGGCCATGAAATTGAGGAAGGGGACAGATTGGGTTGGTGTGAAGAACGAGGGCTTCCTCCAGGTTCCAAACATGCCCTTGAGTGGTTTGGAAGCGAACTATCCCGTTACCCATATCATAGATGATCCCCATTGAACGACAATTAACAAGATCCACCTTTCCCGACCATGGACCCTTATGGAAGGATTTTGGCATTCTTTGAACAAATGTCATATAGAGGCAGTAGATCCATCCCCCGAAGAAGATTGGTGTTGGGGAGGAGGCCAGTTGATTCAGATGCATGTTTTGGAGGAGTAGGTGTGGGACATCAAGAGGGACATGGTTGTGGATGCAGTACAAGACCATCAGATCACGTAGGTTGACAACACCGGTGCTATCACGACTTTGACTAAGGGAGTTGCTAAGGACCCTATGAATGTAGCGGTAGAGAGGGTCCCGCAACTGGGGGCTCTTGGTTTGGCTTAGATCGTATGGACCTTCCCCGATTTGAGACCATGCCGTCTGACGCATGTTGGTTGAGATCTCACGGAGACCACCCGTGTTTTCTTCTTCGCCGGCATCCTCTTCGGAAAACAAACCAATTTGCACCCCAATTTATGCAATAGAGATTGAAAGCATTTCCCCCGCACATCGAAATTCAACCCCTTCCCCATCAAACCTTTTGGGAGTTCTTTGAGCTCAAGTGCTGGGTCTTTAGGAAACTCCTTATTTGGTTGCTCATTTTGGTCAAGAACCAAAAAGGTTTGTTCAATGGCGAACTCTTCTTCGACAAAGTGGTCGATCTCTTCTTCCGTATCGGGTGGTTCATCTTCATCTTCAATTAGGGGGTCGTCATTGCCGATTGGGTATTTCATTGATCGCTCGAGATCGACACATTTTTTAAGGCCCCTAATTGAATGGGTAAGTTGTTTTGCTTCCGATTAATCAAAGTTTTTTGGGTTTTCACAAAAGGTTGTCCCAACACAAGTGGAGCATCATCAAGGATGACAAAGTTAGTTGGAACTACCGTTTGATTTGTTTGGACTAACACATCTTCAACTATTCCCATAGACTTTATTATTTTCTGATTAGAAAGAAAAATGGGTACTTGAAGTGGAGAAAAGTCACCAATACTTAAATTTTCGAAAATGTAGTTTGGCATTATATTAACACAAAGATCTTTATCAATTGTAATATTACTAATAAAGGAATTTTGAAAAAAAAAACCTGGAACCGGTGTAGTGTTAATTTCAAATGGATCATCTTTTATTAGCGTAGTTAGATCATTTGTTAACTTAATGCTTACCGTTTCGTCAATTTTAGTGTTAGTGTTTAACTCTTTTAAAAACTTAGCATGAGTAGGTATCAAACAATGGTTTTCGAAAGAAGGTGTTAAGAGATTAATTTCTTGAAAATTAGACTCTTTTTGAAATTTAACATTGTCAGACTTACCTTTTTCGTTGTGTGGTTCATGCGTCGGTTTTTCACTTACTTATTCTTCCATTTTTACCTCTTCTACTATCACCTCTTTAGTACAATTTACCTCTTCTCTCGCGCAGGATTCCTCTTCCCATGCATGGGATTCTTTAGTGTAGCGTTCGATAGTTTTGAGGTGTTCTATTATTTTTCCGGCTACGAGGAGGATAGTTGGTGGTTCGTCAAAGTGAGCGGAATAAGGATCCCCATAGCTTGAGTTTGGAAGTTTGATCCTTGGCTCCTCATAATACTCATATGAGGTAGATGGTTCACACCATTGTTTCTCATTGTAAGTATATGATGGATAAGGGTCGTAACTTGGTTCTTCATAATACCCGTATGAGGTGGGTTGTTCACACCATTGTTCCTCATAGTAAGTATACGAAGGAGATGATTCATACCTTGGTTCTTCAAGATATGAGTATGAAGGCTCATACCTTGGTTCTTCAAGATATGAATATAAGGGAGAAGGTTTATACATTGGCTCTTCATAGTGTGTGTATGAAGTGGTTGGCTCGTACCTGGGCTCCTCATGGTATGTGTACGAAGTGGATGGTTCGAAGACGTCACAATATCGTACCGAGTGAGGATTACCACAAATGGTACAATACTCTTCTTCATAATCATCCTCTTCATAGTGGTAGTTGTAACCTCCTGAGTATTGATCCATAAGAATCACTCAGCAGACCACAAAAGAGTCTCGAGACCAGAAAACAAGAATAAAAATGGAAACAGAGGCTCACCATGGCCCCGTGTTCAGTGAGCACGACCCGTGTTCAGACTCTGTATCTGGGCGTTTAAAAAAAATGCAACTGGTTTGATTCAGCACGGAGGCGTGTTCAGCGAACACAACCCCATGTTCAGACTCTGTATCTGGGTGTTTTGTTAATTTTACGCAGCACGGGGGGTATGTTCAGTGAGCACGACCCCGTGTTTAGGCTACTGTAATGCAAAATTTTCCTAAAAATGTAAAAACGTGCACGCAGTTTTTAAAAAGGTTTTTTGAAAAATGATTAGGCCGTCGATTTTAAGCTTTCTTAAAATCCTTGTGTCCCCGGCAACGGTGCCAAAAAATTGGTGTGCGTTAGGTGTGTTTTGATTTTAATGATATTTTAAGCCCATTTTACGCATTAGTCAAGTTTTAAAGTTATAAAACACGATATTCTACTAACACTAAACACACACTTGGGCAAGTGAACCCATCGTGAGCGTAGTATAGAGTTGGTATGTGACACCTGTGTCACTTCAACCATCATACAAATACCAAACCAATGAAATATTGTGTTTTATACTTGGGATTTGTATAAATATGTGTATCGTTTGCACATATCAATTCTTGTTCAATTTCGAGCTTTAAAATCGCTTTCTGGGAAGTTATACGCAAACTGGTGCGTAAACGTTATCAGTTTAACGCGGAAAACACTCCGAGACAGCAATATAAGCTTAACATACCTTAAATAACCTTTACATAACTTAGAAATAAGTTTTGAAGGCTTTAGTATGGCAAAAACAAGTTTATCCGCTTACAGGGACTATTTGCGTCAAACTGCAAAAGTCTGCCGTTTCGTAAGGCAACGTACAGTCCGGAATATGATCATAAGCTAAGCATACCATATATAACCTAAACATAGCTTAGAAATAAGCTTTGATAGGTTCGGTGTGCGAAAACATGCTTATTTGATCTTACAGGGACTAAAAGTGTCAAAAACGGCGTAAGTTTGCATTTTCGCGCATATCTTACGTTCTGACCACATCTGGACATCCAAAATTTTTGTACACACTAAAATAATTTTATTTTAGTGATCGGCATGCAAAAATACCATTCGTCGCTTAATTTGGATCGTTTTTGCGTTCGTTACGACTTCCGTCGTAATTAACCGAACAACGCAACCGTATGACCAAACGAACCGACATCCGAGATATTTTTGAGCATATTTTAAGTTCCCTATACTTTAACTTCATTTTAGAGCTTTGAAATGGGGTTAACGGGGCTTAAACATGTCAAAAATGCATCAAAAATCAAGTTTCTCAAGTGTAGGTACTAAATTGTCAATTTCTGAAAGTTGCTGGTCTGCAAGTAGCTTACGGACGTTATTGCCCATATCCTTACGGTCCGTAAGGCATGCCCAGCGACCAGAAATCATATTTTGCAATCTGTTTGATACTTTAGGGGCTGTTCTTGCAAGTTCTTGGTGTGGCAGCCAAGTTAACACCTCTCCAAGCAAATTAGCTGGCCTCTAACACTTGTATGGCTAGGATTTCTTGCTTCTTGCCCACATAAACACATGTGTTGATCTTGTTGATCACCAACAAGTATAAATTGCATGGCCAGCTTCCATTTAATTTGCTCATTCCTCATTCTTTTCTCTACAATATGATTTGGGAGCTCTCTCAAGTGTTTGGAGCTTTCTAATCTGATTATTCTTTGTAGAAAAGATAGCTAGGACCTATTGTAAGTATTCTTTCATTCTTTTTCTTTATGTTAGTGCAGAAAGTCAAATAGTTTGGCCAACAGTTTGACTTTCGGTTTTGACCATCAATTGGTCAAGTCAAAGTTCAATTGAACTTTGCAACGTGATTGTAATCACAATGGTTATAATCCTTAGCGATTATACCTACTGATTACCACGTTAACTAGGTGTAGTGACGAGTCAAAGTTTCGGTCAAAATGTGTTTTAGCACGCATTTTGCAACGGAACTATTTTCGGGTATCAAAACCCATTGTTTTGATACCAAATCAGTTTTCTAAGTAGGTTAAACATGTTTTGACATGTTTAACTCGTCACTACTAGTTTTAGTGCTTGTTTAGGGTCGTAAGTTAAGCGGTCTAGACAACCGCTTAGACTTTCGAACCCGACCCGTTTGGTTGATCATTAGGATCCGACCAAGCTTGCTTAATGATCATAGTTGCTTAGGGAATAACCCCTGAGGTTATACCTTATGATCACATAGGATTGGTTAACTATTCGTTAATTGGCTTACATGCCCATATGAAATGACCAAAATGCCCTTTTATAGCATAAATCCGTAATGTGCATATGTGAACATATTTTTTTACATCTAATCTGAATTAGTAACATGTTAGGGTATAATTGGGCATGTAAGACTTGACATAGCTCATAGATAACCATCCGAACATAGTTTTGCGCAACCGACACGTTGTAGTAGCTTATGCTACCATAATGGGTCGAAACGGGTCAAAAGCACTTAGGTAGACTTTCAAATCTGAATGTTAGCTCTATTAAATCATACCATATGAGTTCAATTACTCATTTGATTTATAGAACATAATTCTATCCTATCTCCTGGTTTAGGAGCCGTTTAATAACATAGTTACCTATATTAGGTGCCGTTTGATTCCGTACTCCCTCTAGCTTTGCTTGGTTGTTGTTCAAGACTTCTAAGCAGCCTCAAGTGAGTACATAGTCCCCTCTTTTACTATTTTCAACTGTTTTGGGGTGAAGCATGTGTACTTATCTGTTATTTTCATGATTTCAAAGTATAATTGATTATACATGTTAGTACTTATCTGTTGACAAACTAAATGACTATCTATGGTTTAAACACTGATTTTTCAAAGATTATAAAATTAATTGTTGAATTGTACTTATTTTTGTTCACCAGACCGGTTGGTAGTATGATATAGCGCTATAGGATTTGACACCCCATTCCTGTTGTCATGGAATGTCTGAAACCAATTTGTTTCTCCATCCAAATAGGGATTGCCTTTGTGTTATCCCTATAGTCTCAAAGGTGTATTTTGATGCACTAGGTCTGATTGAATTCTTAAATCACACTTTTATTGTATATTTTATTATACTCCCAAAAGTATAGTTTGATATACTCTCATGTGTGATATTGTACAAAACAACATATATTCTGTTAACCACCAAAACATATTTTAAATATGTTATTTATTCAACCAAACATAGTTTAATATGTTATACCTAAATCCAAAGTATACATTTGATATACTATCGAAAACGATTCTTTTGACAACCAAAGTATATTTAATATACTATCTGTTTAACGATTTTGGAACCGAAATATATTTTGATATATTACCTAATCGACTTTCTTAAAACCAAAGTATATTTTTATATATACTACAAACATTTTATTCAAAACATTATTTTATAAACTCATTTTACTTGATTATTTATTTATGCATCTTTCTTTTACATCATCTGTTTTCTTATCACTTGTTTATAAAAGAAAACATTTGTAAGGATTCATGACTATTTTTAAAACATTCTTTTAAACTTACAAGTCATGAATCATGCATAAACAAAACCTATGTATCTAACAGACATTTTTATGCTGACGTACCTATTTTTACACATGTTTCAGGTACTGCTTTGCGATGATTGTTGATACATGCTATACATAGGATGGACTCGTGCCTTAGCGACTTTAAAACTTGAAAGATAATAATTGTATTTGTTTGAATTGTAATAAACAATGAGTTCAATAATTCAATAAAACGAAATTATTTAATCCATGGTTGTGAAACAATGATTCTGTTACAACACTCCCCGACGTTTCCGTCGCGTTTTGTTGTTTTACGTGGTCGGGGTGTGACAGAAAAGTTGGTATCAGAGCCAATGGTTATAGGGAATTATGTTATTAGTAATGCTTTGACCTAGACTATAACCTTCCTAGGACCCTAACACAAGTTATCTTGTGTTTAGTTTTAAAACAATACCGTCACTTATCCTTAGGTGACAACCACAACAAGAATACAAATTTTGAATCCGCTTTGAAAATCAATCATCTGTTCTAGGATGATTTATTGTAAGGTTTAAACCTTCAAAGTTTTCAAAATCTCGTCAAAGTTTGGGTCTAAAATAATGTGAACACGTGCAAACTGGAAGGGTGAATACCTGTACCCTGAGTTTTCTATCTAAGGCTAGAGTGTTCGTACAAATCTGCAGTATCGGACCAGTCACTCTTACCTGGGAACTCTTGGGGTGAGTGTTCACTTATAGGCGAGCATGTCTTCAGTGATACATTATATTGATCCATTTACTTTCATTAGTCACTGCGTGTCGTTTGTTTGTTCGAGGTAACGAACAAATGATCACCTTCCTTGTGTTTTGTCGATGTTTTCAATACCTCTTTTGTTTTCCAATCATCGACCTCACTCGTTTCCCATGTTCCCTTTAGACAATGTCTCCTCGACATGATGATCAAACTTTTATGGCTGAGGAAGTCGCAGCCCTTGTTGCTCAACAAATGGCTGCAGTGCTTCCAGGCATAGTAACTCAGATTCATGAGTTATATAACAACAATAACACTAGTGTAATTTCAAGACCTTCAACTCTGCCAAACCTTCAAAGTTTTCTGGATCTCAAGGAGCAACCGCGCTCCTGCATTGGTTCGAAAGTTTGGAGAGCACATTCAGGCATGTGCAATGCCCGAATGAGCGTAAGGTTGAGTTTGCATCCAGTGCGTTCGAGAAGCGTGCTCTTACATGGTGGAACAGTGTGATGCGTGATAGAGGTGCCGATGTGGCAATGGCACAAACTTGGGAAGAGCTTCGAGCTCTAATGATGAAGGAGTTCTGTCCTCGTCATGAGCTCAGGGCTTTGGAACGGGAATTTGATGATCTTAAACAAGACAGCGGTGAACATCGAGCCTATAATGACCGTTATGAGGAACTGAGCCGGTTATGTCCTGCTATGGTCATGCCTGTGGATAAGGCGATTGAGAAGTACATTGATGGGCTTCCTGATTTAGTTCAGGATATCGTTACTGGCAGCAACCCTACTACTGTCAGACAGGCCATTGAATTGTCTGCCACCCTGACTGAATCCCATATCAGGAAGGGTAAACTTTTTCGAAAAGGCGACCCAAGACCATCTGACAAGGCTGCTCAAGTGGAACCAAAGGAAAAACATGCCGAGATATCCAAGAAGAAGAAGCGTAAGGCTTCTCAAAACTGCGCCATAACTGCTCAGAATAATCAGGTTGCACCAACCCAACCAGCACAACCTCGTAAGAGGAAAAATTATGTTGGTACCGTACCTTTGTGCAACAAATGCAACCGTCATCATCTGGAGCAAGAGCATTGTCACAAATGTACCCACTGTGGAAGATTGGGACATTTGGTCGATACTTGCCGTTATGCAAATCCTGATGCTGTTCAAGCACGGTTCCCACCTGGGTCGTGTTATAACTGTGGTGACCTTATTCACTACAGAAACAATTGCCCAAGACTTGTTAACGCAAATCCAGCGCGTGGACGAGTGTTTAACATAAATGAGGCAAACGCGAACAACGATGCAGCAATGAACAATTAGTCTTTTGTATTCCTTTGTCTGTTATCTTTTGACATTGGAACAATTCAGTTGTTATATAAATAAAATTTGATGTTTCAATTTTATTTTACAAAAATGATACGATTGTGTAAATGTTTGATCCAACCCTTCGATGCTGACACAAAGACAAACTACTTGTGTGGTTCTGTCATTTTATGATCACTTGTGATCTCCCCGAAAATCTTAAATACACGTTTCTTTTTAAGAAACAAAGACAAATCTCTATTAAGGTCTTCCTATCTTCATAGTCAGATTCTTGAAAATATTTAAAGTGCCAAACGGAATTCATGGATTGAATTCCTAGTGTGCTTTGAATACTCGTGTGCTCAATTAACAAGAAAATTAACAAAATGAAGATCAAGATAAACAATTATGCGATTATGTGTTTATGTGTTTTCCTCTATGTTTCGTGTTTTTATGTGATTCATCCAAATCCTCATAGAATCTTCCATATCTCTATATGAGGGATTCATAATAGGATATCAAAAGGTACTATCTTAAATCCTTAATGGACTTCTACATCGTAGTTAAGTTCCTTGGATTATAAAGTACTATTCTATGATTGGACCCCTTGAGTGGTCTGGTCAAACAGATTGATTTGAAAATCTGGTTAGGAATATCATGTGATGATATAATTAAAAAGATCCCTTAAGTGGTCAATTTAAGGAGATCGTACGAAGGTCTAGTTAAGAAGATCATGTGTTGATCTAGTTAAAAAGATCGTTCATTAATCTACTTAAAAAGATCCTTTGGTGGTCTATTCAAGCCGCTTCATGTTTATTCGATTGATTTTTTCCCTACGCATTATGAAATGAACTGTGCGGACTGTGCAAGGAATTACATAATTATGGATGCAGACATAACTATGGAATTCAGTGCACAGAAACCACAACAAATTTTGTCATGTGTTAAGACCTATAGTGATGAGAATAACGAAATGGGAACAATGTAAAAAGGGGATGGTGGATACGCCGCTGGTACTTCTTATATATAAGTGTTCCTTATTACATTGCGAACGTAGTGTTATTTAAGTTACAAAAACTCCTGGACCTTGACCAATGTTGTGTTATCTTACACACTCCGACACTGATTTCAAGCACACACAAGTTTCCTATGATAGTCTTCATAAGAAATGTTCTTATGTCCGTAGTTCGAAACTCCATGTTTTGTTACTACAAGGACTTCACTTTGACAATTGACAATTTCACTAAGAATCCAAACATGGCCCAGAATTTTACTTAGGGTTCGAGGGATTCATTCGAAAGCGAAACCATCACAATTGTCTTCAAAAGTTTCCTCTAAAATTAAATTTCGGGACGAAATTTCCTAAAGTAGGGGAGACTGTGACACCTGTGTCACTTCAACCATCATACAAATACCAAACCAATGAAATATTGTGTTTTATACTTGGGATTTGTATAAATATGTGTATCGTTTGCACATATCAATTCTTGTTCAATTTCGAGCTTTAAAATCGCTTTCTGGGAAGTTATACGCGAACTGGTGCGTAAACGTTATCAGTTTAACATGGCAAACACTCCGGGACAGTAATATAAGCTTAACATACCTTAAATAACCTTTACATAACTTAGAAATAAGTTTTGAAGGCTTTGGTATGGCAAAAACAAGTTTATTCGCTTACAGGGACTATTTGCGTCAAACTGCAAAAGTCTGCCGTTTCGTAAGGCAACGTACAATCCGGAATATGATCATAAGCTAAACATACCATATATAACCTAAACATAGCTTATAAATAAGCTTTGATTGGTTCGGTGTGCGAAAACATGCTTATTTGATCTTACAGCGTAAGTTCGCGTTTTCGCGCATATCTTACGTTCTGACCACATCTGGACATCCAAAATTTTTGTACACACTAAAATAATTTTATTTTAGTGATCGGCATGCAAAAATACCATTCTTCGCTTAATTTGGATCGTTTTTGCGTTCGTTACGACTTCCGTCGTAATTAACCGAACAACGCAACCGTACGACCAAACGAACTGACATCCGAGATATTTTTGAGCATATTTTAAGTTCCCTATACTTTAACTTCATTTTAGAGCTTTGAAATGTGGTTAACGGGGCTTAAACATGTCAAAAATGCATAAAAAATCAAGTTTCTCAAGTGCAGGGACTAAATTGTCAATTTATGAAAGTTGCTGGTCTGCAAGTAGCTTACGGACCGTATTTCCCATATCCTTACGGTCCGTAAGGCATGCCCAGTGACCAGAAATCATATTTTGCGATCTGTTTGATACTTTAGGGGCTGCTCTTGCAAGTTCTTGGTGTGGCAGCCAAGTTAACACCTCTCCAAGCAAATTAGCTGGCCTCTAACACTTGTATGGCCAACTTCCATTTCATGGCCAACTTCCATTTCTTGCTTCTTGGCCACACAAACACATGTCTTGATCTTGTTGATCACCAACAAGTATAAATAGCATGGCCAACTTCCATTTCATTTGCTCATTCCTCATTCTTTTCTCTACAATCTGATTTGGGAGCTCTCTCAAGTGTTTGGAGCTTTCTAATCTGATTATTCTTTGTAGAAAAGATAACTAGGACCTATTGTAAGTATTCTTTCATTCTTTTTCTTTATGTTAGTGCAGAAAGTCAAACAGTTTGGCCAACAGTTTGACTTTCGGTTTTGACCATCAATTGGTCAAGTCAAAGTTCAATTGAACTTTGCAACGTGATTGTAATCACAATGGTTATAATCCTTAGCGATTATACCTACTGATTACCACGTTAACTAGGTGTAGAGACGAGTCAAAGTTTCGGTCAAAATGCGTTTTAGCACGCATTTTGCAACGAAACTATTTTCGGGTATCAAAACCCATTGTTTTGATACCAAATCAATTTTCTAAGTAGGTTAAACATGTTTTGACATGTTTAACTCGTCACTACTAGTTTTAGTGCTTGTTTAGGGTCGTAAGTTAAGCGGTCTAGACAACCGCTTAGACTTTCGAACCCGACCCGTTTGGTCGATCATTAGGATCCGACCAAGCTTGCTTAATGATCATAGTTGCGTAGGGAATAACCCCTGAGGTTATACCTTATGATCACATAGGATTGGTTAACTATTCGTTAATTAGCTTACATGCCCATATGAAATGACCAAAATGCCCTTTTATAGCATAAATCCGTAATGTGCATATGTGAACATATTTTTTACATCTAATCTGAATTAGTGACATGTTAGGGTTTAATTGGGCATGTAAGACTTGACATAGCTCATAAATAACCATCCGAACATAGTTTTGCGCAACCGACACGTTGTAGTAGCTTATGCTACCATAATGGGTCGAAACGGGTCAAAAGCACTTAGGTAGACTTTCAAATCTGAATGTTAGCTCTATTAAATCATACCATATGAGTTCAATTACTCATTTGATTTATAGAACATCATTCTATCCTATCTCCCGGTTTAGGAGCCGTTTAATAACATAGTTACCTATATTAGGTGTCGTTTGATTCCGTACTTCCTCTAGCTTTGCTTGGTTGTTGTTCAAGACTTCTAAGCACCCTCAAGTGAGTACATAGTCCCCTCTTTTACTATTTTCAACTGTTTTGAGGTGAAGCATGTGTACTTATCTGTTATTTTCATGATTTCAAAGTATAATTGATTATACATGTTAGTACTTATCTGTTGACAAACTAAATGACTATCTATGGTTTAAACACTGATTTTTCAAAGATTATAAAATTAATTGTTGAATTGTACTTATTTTTGTTCACCAGACCGGTTGGTAGTATGATATAGCGCTGTAGGATTTGACACCCCATTCCTGTTGTCATGGAATGTCTGAAACCAATTTGTTTCTCCTACCAAATAGGGATTGCCTTTGTGTTATCCCTATAGTCTCAAAGGTGTATTTTGATGCACTAGGTCTGATTGAATTCTTAAATCACACTTTTATTGTATATTTTATTATACTCCCAAAAGTATAGTTTGATATACTCTCATGTGTGATATTGTATAAAACAACATATATTCTGTTAACCACCAAAACATATTTTAAATATGTTATTTATTCAACCAAAACATAGTTTAATATGTTATACCTAAATCCAAAGTATACTTTTGATATACTATCGAAAACGATTATTTTGACAACCAAAGTATATTTAATATACTATCTGTTTAACGATTTTGGAACCAAAATATATTTTGATATATTACCTAATCGACTTTCTTAAAACCAAAGTATATTTTTATATACACTACAAACATTTTATTCAAAACATTATTTTATAAACTCATTTTAGTTGATTATTTATTTATGCATCTTTCTTTTACATCATCTGTTTTCTTATCACTTGTTTATAAAAGAAAACATTTTTAAGGATTCATGACTATTTTTAAAACATTCTTTTAAACTTACAAGTCATGAATCATGCATAAACAAAGCCTATGTATCTCACAGGCATTTTTATGCTGACGTACCTATTTTTACACATGTTTCAGGTACTGCTTTGCGATGATTGTTGATACACGCTATACATAGGATGGACTCGTGCCTTAGCGACTTTAAAACTTGAAAGATAATAATTGTATTTGTTTGAATTGTAATAAACAATGAGTTCAATAATTCAATAAAACGAAATTATTTAATCCATGGTTGTGAAACAATGATTCTGTTACAACACTCCCCGACGTTTCCGCCGCGTTTTGTTGTTTTACGTGGTCGGGGTGTGACATGGTAAGATACCGATGTCGTCCAAGGACACAAGAGCTTTTAGTACCGGTTTATCCTCAACGTCTAATCAATCTAATTTTTTTTTTGAGAAAAGGTTAAACATGAAAAATAAAACTCAAAATGCAGAAATAAAAATAAAATAAAAACAGATAGACAAGATGAATCACTTGGATCCGACTCGCCTTTAATGTATCCTTTGATGAGTTTCGCACTTTTTAAGAGATTATCTTAGTTATAATAGTATGCCCCTCTTTCGAAGGTGACGTTACCCTCAACCCAGTGGTTTGAGTCAGCAATGATACAATCCTAAAGGGTCGGAATATTGAAAGATAATTAATTAAGTTATTAATGCGAAAAGTGGTAGGCCCCTCTTTTGAAGGCGACGTTACCCTCGGCTAAGTGGTTTGAGTCAGCAAGGATACAATCCCAAGTAGCCGGTTTAATATATTAATAGTAGTTTACATATGATGGGATCAAGCCATTCGCACCTCCGCCATCTAATACCAGTGGGTATTGAAGGAGGTCCTAGTAAGCTTGACCCAGGTCCTTGCAGGATCTATACACTGAACAAGGTAAGAACCTTACTAAACCATTCCCTTAACCCCCGACCAGGTAGCCAACATATCTCTATATAGAACGTAGAGATATGAATGGTGTAAATCTTTTACTTTATATAGACAGTAAAGTAATGCCAAGACACCACAGACAAATGATAAAGAAGTTTCACCTTCAACATAAGAAACTAGTTATTAAAGTCATTAATACAAAACCAAAGAAAAAGTGCGAAAAGATTAAAAATCAAAAGTAATACATTAAAGACTTGTCTTCACCAAGTGATGTAAAAGACTTAGCCAAACATGGCCTTTGATTGACAAGAACTCTTACTATTAATCTTTTATCTCGAGACTACTACACACTCTAAAGGTGGATGATGGATGATGGTCGTGGGTGTTGGTGGTGTAGTGGTGGTGGAGTGGTGGTAAAGTGAGAGTAGTGGTTTGCCAAGGGATGCCTTTGAAGTGAGCCAAGCACCCCTATTTATACCCTGAACAGAAGCCCGGACACGGCCCCGTGTCCAGCGAACACGCCCCCGTGGCCATCCCTTTTCTCTTCCTTCATTAATTGCTTTTCTCAGTATTGGGCTCCACACGGCCCGTTTTCGCTAAGCACGGCCCCGTGAGCAGAAGCGTATCTATATTGCCAAGATTTTGCAATATTCTGCGAATCTTAGCGTTGACCACGCCCCGTGCTGAGCTGGGCATGCGCCCGTGCTGGGCGTAGAAGCTTCCACAGCTTTGTCCTTTCTGCAGACACCTGACCACGCCCCCGTGTCCAGTGGGCACGGGCCGTGGTCAGCCTTCTGTTTCTTGTTTTTGCTCTTGGGGATGCTGTCGAGGGGTCGGGCATGTCACGTTTATTCCTTTTCTTTGTATTTATGTTGGTTTTTACTGTATATTTGTTCCTTTTCCTCGTTTAAGCTCATTTGGTCCTGTAAATTCAAAAGGAAGACAAAAACAAACTTTTTCCAACATTAGTACTAAAAAAGGATTAGTTTTATGCCTCATTTAATGTAATTTATATGTTGCATTTTGCACACATCAAATACCCTCACACTTGAATCTTTGCTTGTCGTCAAGCAAAACTCTTTATTATGTGGGTTACACACCCAAATGGAATAGGTAGGAGAGAAGTTTTGGGCTTGTCTTGAGTGTCGGGAATCCAAGATCTTTATTTTGTTTTATTTTTATACTATTTACAATCCTATTCGTTATGATTTATTTGGAACGTTTCATAAGAGAAATTACTTATTTGGGCATAACATGCCTCTTTAAAATTTCATTTTTATACTAGTTCACATATCTCACGGGAGATCACTCAACACTCGGCCGAAGTTGTATTTTTGTGAAACACTCGAGACCGGCATGGAACTTACTTCTACCATATGCTTGCCAAGTAATCAATCCTCCTCCTTTTTAACTATAAACATTCGTAAATATCAAGAGGACTTGGGAAAGAGTTAGGCTTGGGCTAAAGGTAGGTGGTTTTGGTAATTGGTTAGTAAAAATGGCTAAAAGCGTCGGTCGTCATAAAACTTTTTGTTTTTGTGACTTTTATTCAAACTAAGCATCTTCAAACAAAGTTTCTTTGAGGAACTTGTTTGTTTATTGCTAGAGTATCATTTTTTTATAAAGAAACGTCACAAGAAAGCCGAGTTTTTTACTAAAATAAAAGGTTTGAAAAGAAAAAGGTTTTGGTGGGTAAAGGGTGTTTGTTTTGTGGGTTTAGAAATGAAAAGGTTTAGGCTCAAAGGGGTTAACTAGGGGGATTTTGGGTAGGTGTTAAAAAAAATGAAAAATAATGGTGTTGAAAGGAAAATGGGTTAGTCCTAATGCCTCCATCATTTACTTACTTGGGTTTAAGTTGGTAAGGACCGGGAATGTATCGTCGTGGCAAGTTCTAGAGTTGTAAGAACCAAGCGGCTATTAAAACAAGAAACGAAAAATGAGCATTTAGTTTAAAGATGTATGCTTGTTGCTCAATAAAGGCTCAAAACTCATTTATTGTGGGAATGGGTTTATAATTTGATCAAGTATATATAATAAAAATTTAATTAGATTTGTCATGCCGTTTCATAATTTTCTTATCTTGGTTCTTTTTATCACGACACTATCGGTTGTAAATTTGTAAAAATATAACCTTTTTAGAACTTGTTATTCTCAAATTAAACCAAGACAAGTAAAAAAAATGAAAACTTTTGAAAAAAATTGGGGTGATTAGCGGTTCCAATAGAGGCTTGTTATTAGGACTTGCAAAATTCAAGGTTTTAGCATCCCCCCATACTTTAATTACATATTGTCCTCAATGTGTCCCAAAAATAAGTTTTTAGGTTGATTGAATGTGTAAAAAGGTGTTTAAAAACAAAATTTTGTGTTACTGGGCGTCTGGCCATGGCCCCGTGTTGGTCCGGGCACGGCCCCGTGGTCAGATTGCCAGTAACAGAAACATACAGAATGTGGCCACGGGGCATGCTTGGGAGACACGGCCCCGTGGCGGGCAGGGTTCAGACAAACAATAGGTTTCAGGTGGTGGACACGGGGGCGTGCTGGCTGAGCACGGCCCCATGGTGATAATACTTAGTACTTCCAAGCTTCCTAGGTACCTGTTTTGTTTAAATACTACACCACACAGCAAATAACAACCATTCCTAAACTACCAAAGTTAATTATCCTTCATCACATGCAAACAAAAAGTAAAATGCAGAAAGTAAAAGTGTTAGAGAAAGTAAATTGTTCAAACTTTGGCATGCAGGCCAGTTAATTGTTCGTGGGATAAAAGGGTTAACCTGTGAGAAGCTGCATCCAATGTCTTACTACCTCCAACGCCTCCGCATCAATCCATGTCCTCATCTTCATCGTCTCCTCCTCGATACACCATGTGCTCCCGGATGTGGCTGATGTCATCTTGCATTTCAGAGATGTTCCTCTCCATTGCTCCGACCCAGGTGTAGGTGTTGCTGGCCATGTTGTAGGTGTTGCGGGTGCATAAGAGGTTTTCCTGCAAAAGATCATGTAAACTTTGAAAGTTAGGAAAACCACCCCTTGAGATGAGGATGAACCCGGCTGGCCATGAAATTGAGGAGGGGGCAGATTGGGTTGGCGTGAAGAACGAGGGCTTCCTCCGGGTTCCAAACATGCCCTTGAGTGGTTTGGAAGCGAACTGTCCCGTCACCCATATCATAGATGATCCCCATTGAACGAAAATTAACGAGATCCACCTTTCCCGACCATGGACCTTTACGGAAGCATTTTGGCATTATTTGAACAAAGGTCTTATAGAGGCAGTAGATCCATCCCCCGAAGAAGATAGGTGTCGGGGAGGAGGCCAGTTGATTCAGATGCATGTTTCGAAGGAGTAGGTGTGGGACATCAAGAGGGACACGGTTGTGGATGCAGTACAAGACCGTCAGATCACGTAGGTTGACAACACCAGTGCTATCACGCCTTTGACTGAGGGAGTTGCTAAGGACCCTATGAATGTAGCGGTAGGGAGGGCCCCGCAACTGGGAGCTCTTGGTTTGGCTTGGATCGTATGGACCTTCCCCGATTTGAGACCATGCCGTCTGACGCATGTTGGTTGAGATCTCACAAAGACCACCTGTGTTTTCTTCTTCGTCGGCATCCTCTTCGGAAAATAAACCAATTTGCACCCCAATTTATGCAATAGAGATTGAAAGCATTTCCCCCACACATCGGAATTCAACCCCTTCCCCATCAAACGGTTTTGCTTTAGCTTTGAATTCGAATGTGCTATAGAACTCCATGCTATATTCGTGGACCGCGATGAGTCTAGTGCAGAGGGCCACCCTTAGTGGACCCGTGACCAGGGTGTTGAAACGGTCCAGCTGCCCCACAGCTTCCAGGGTCTCGAGGCATACTTGTCTTGGAATTTCCTCGGGCCTTGTCTTGAGAACATCAAAGCGTGCTTGATAGTTCCATTCATTTGGCTTGAACTTTGTGAATTTGCTGGCCATCTAAAAGAAAACACAAAACAATTAGCACGAAACAATAAATTTTCGAAGAAAACTGAAAACAACAAGCTGGACACGGCCCCGTGGCCACTGGCCATGCCCCGTGTTCAACCAATTTCTGCTGGCCACGCCCCCGTGGTCAGGGTTCTGTTTCCCAAAAATCCCATTTTTCGACCCGGTTTCAAAAACTTGAAAATTTTTGGTTGAGTAGGGGCGGTTTTCCCTGAAAATGAAACTCCATATTTTTCGGTTCAAACCGTTTGAAAATTTCGAAATCAAACCGTTTACCCCTTCAATTTCATATTTTTCGGTTCAAAAACAAGGGTTTGAGGTTTTTGTTCGAAATTGAGCAAATCCACAAACAACTTTAGTTGATTTACTTCCTATAACCTGTAATTATACTAATGTTAACAGATCTAAGCAAAAATTTGAGGTTGGTTTCGATTCAAGTTCAAGAACCCTAGACTTTTCCCCAAATTTTTGATGCTAAACTACATGCAAATCATTAAACTAACTACAAAAGATGATAGAATCATACGTTGTTGACGTAGGATTGAGAAAAGACGTTAAAATCTGCAGAGATTTGCGGTTGAACCAGAGAGTTTTCGGGGAAAACGGGTCGTGGTGAAATGAAAATGAGAAGAAAAAGAGGGTTTTATGCCCGACAGTAGCCGACCACGGCCCCGTGTTCAGCGGGCATGGCCCCGTGGGCGGGTATGTCACCCCCCAAAATACCACATGCAGAAACCCCCGCGAGGCGTGTGACGTACCAGGATCTAGCCACCAATCACATTGAACTCAAAACAAGATTTACAAATAAAAACTTTCATTCATTAACATAAGGTGTTACAAAACATTAAATGTAATTCATCGGGTTCAGCAGAAGCATAAATCATTATTTAAGTGTTTCATAAACCATGTGTATGAAAACCATTAGACTTGTCTCGCGATTCCATATATCTCGACCCATGACCACTCTAGCCTCCCAGACAGCAAGCTCCACATCACACATATCTATAACCTGCGAGCATGCAAACAAGTGTATCAGACAGCACTGGTGAGTTCACAATTTTATGAAAACGTTTGGTTACCAAGTGTTTATTCCAGTTTAATAACAATTCCAAAAGTAATGTTGATAATAACTCGAGTACGTTACAAGATGGCTTCCAAATTGTTTTGCCCGTCCCCAATGCTCCCTATCTAAGCATTGGTCATGATTAAGGTCATTAGTTCACGCTCGTCCTCTCAGGTACGGTGTAAGGTTGCCAATCCTAATATTTCTATCAACTAATACCCCGTTACCTCTCAGGTAACTATTCAGTAGAAGATGGGATTTAAGGTGATAGGAAATGAGTGTATTATCCAACATTCCAGTTTTTACCCAGAAAGACTTATTCCTCTCAGGAATACCCATTTGATTTACCCAAAGACTTATTCCCTCAGGAATACCCAATTGATTGTCCCACCCACCGGGACGCAAGCTCAAGAGAAGTGAACTCACCTTAGATTGATCGGTATGTTATATTACCCATTCCAAGTTGGTCAACCATACCCTACCGTGGTTACCAAGAATAATCAGTATAATGCTCACATATATCACGTATCCAACGTACACGTTACACAAGTAGCATACAAGTAAGACACACGTCCTTATACGAGTCGTAACTGTTAATCATGCAACCCATTGATCCATAACGTTTGTTCGTATGCAAATCAACCACTTAACAGTACATGTATTTTCACAGATTGCATTTGCTGTTAAGACCACAGTTTATCACATAACAAGTGTTCAGTTCTCAAACAAGTCTACATCCCATGTGCATGACACATAACAACATTTACAGATGTACTGTCTACTCACACAAGTTAAGTCAAGGTCCTCATTTCTGGTTAACATTATTATCATGCAACAGATAGAATTTTATAATCCAACTACCCAATATCATGTTCATCACATCTGTTTCACTGTCTGACCATTAGCCTTCACGGCGAAGATTCCTTCTGACGAAGGTCTATTCTTCGGCGGGAATAAATGCGACGAAGAATCTAGTGGTTCCTCAAACACCAGACGACGAAGAACTATATTCTTCGTGAGAATGAATGCGACGAGGTATCCCAGAGGTTCATCAAACACTAGTCAACGAAGAAATATATTCTTCATCGAACTACGTTCTTCGTCGGGGAAGGTCCTTCGTCGCTTCATCAACAGTTACAGTTTCGTGATCGATACTAACAGTTTGATAGTTTCCCCAATTAGATCAAACGACACTTATAACCAAGATCATGTACCCAATTATGAACAATCATCAACAATTCAATAGTCCATTCAAAACATAATAGTTACAACACTCATCATTTTACTAATCACAGTTAACAACTTACCATGTGAATTATCAGGCTAACCGACAAATCATCAGTTGTAAAACCCAAATCTCTAATCACCAATCCAACCATAATTTCATATCATGAGCAATCATGTATTCTAGATTTACGATCCTATGACTGAAACCCTAGTTTTCGTGTCACATCCAAACCACAATAACCATGTACATTCTCTAATCATCATCAGTTTATGTGCAACAATTCTAGATCATCGATAATCATCAAGCATACTTCTAGGTTAACTCTAAATACTCACACAACGATCATCATCACACGAAATCACGTATTGGGTAATAATCCAATGAAGGAAAGCAAGGCACTAACCTGAAGACAAGATAGATCAGTGATGCTCTACGATCAGGAAGCTTCAAATGAGGGATGAGGGGCTGCCGTTAATCGTTTGATGAGAGAGGGAGAGTTAGGGTTTGATAATATTTCGTGTTTTGCGAAATATAAGAAACCACGCATAACCCTATGGGCCATGTTCACAGATCTGGGCCGAGGGCCCTTTTGGCGAACAACTTCCTCGACAAAGAATCTATTCTTCGTCGTGCAGTGTTTTGGTGAAGAATCCCTAATCTTCTTCGACTTAGGTTAGGGCGAAGAACCTTAATCTTCGTCGACATCAGTTTTGTTTACACATTAACATTAATCATCACACATTTAACAACCAAGCATCAAAATACTTAATCATTCAAATAAACTACACACGACACCACGTAAAACAAATTGTAAAAACAGGATTGTGAAACAAGTGATGCGTATAGGAAAGACCTTGAAATCTCGGGTTGTCACATCATCCCCAACTTGAAAGAAATTTTGTCCCGAAATTTGACAAGTAATCCAAAGCGGAAAGAGATTAGATCAGGATGACTGTGGATTTTCCTCGGATACCACAGGGTAAAAACTAATTTTTTTAAGTGCACGTGTAAGTGACCTGTTTCCTGAAACTTGGTTTTAGAAATCTTACCGATTTTAGAAGCTTTCCTGACGTCCATTACCTAAAAGATATGATGTTGGTTGTCACACCCCCAAAATCCACATGCGGAGTATCGCCACTTGGAGGCGTGACTGACCAGGATCAAGCCACCAATCATATTGAACATAACAAGTAATAAGTAAATTCAACCACACAATATGAAAGGTGTTTCAATCCAAAACGTAGTTAAGTGTTTAGCGGAAGCATAATTGTAAAAACCCAATATAAGTATTAAGTGCGAAATAAAGAAATGTTTTTAGCATGGCACACACTGCCATGTCCCACAACGACTGCGCCTCCCTGTGCAAGCTCCATGAGTACCTAACGACCTGCAAGGCATGTAGCAACGAATCAACAACAAAGTTGAGCGAGTTCACAGTGGGTTGTTTAGTTATAGCATTCGTTTCGTAAATCGTATGTTCATTTGTAACCCATGTATCGTGTTAATTAGTATCGCGGTCTCCTAGACATGTTTGCGAAGATTAGTGGGGGCTTCCCATGTATTACTAGACCACGCGTATCGACTGCTACGAAAATGTAAGAGGTGCCCTAAGTCAATGTCTATCAGCATTGACCCTTTGCCCATAGTCCATTAGTACACGCCCGTCCGACTGGCATGGTGTGAGGTTTGTTAAACCTATTAGCTCTATTAACTAATGACCCACTCGCCATAGGCCTCGGCGATTAAGTCGATAAATGAGGGACTTAAAATGATAGAGTTGATGGTCTTATGATCGTACGTATCCTATTGTATGGGGAATACGCAAGTTTGTAGTTACCGTTGTGTACGTAGGTTTTACGTACGTGCCCTTCAATCCGAGGACAGTAAAAAGTAGTTTAATAGTAATGATAGTACGAGTAGTTATTCAATCCCATTCCCAACCATTGGGAACCCCATGCCTTGGAAGGAGTGTGAACTCACCTTGGTTTGCTCGGTATGCTAAGGAAATACACGCTCACAAATAATCAGTCACGACCTATAGTACACACGTATATACAATCAGTTTCGTTCTTAATGACTCGCATGCAAATCCAACATCACATAGTGCTTGGCAGTTAACCTCAGGTATCACGTAAGCAATTAATCAATTTCATGCAATTCATGTTTCACATAAGTGTCTTTCACGGTTTATTCCAACATGGTTATTCATTAACATACTAGATTGAGTTAACAGGCTTAACAGAAGATAATAATTATCAATGTAAATCAACTAACAGAGTTAACAAGCCATAAGAGTTACATACTTAACGGAGTTACATGCATAACTTAACAAAGGTAATGACTTAACATAGTTAACAAACTGACATAGTTATTAAACTAACAGAGTTACTGAATTAACAGAGTTAATAAAGGTAACAGAGTTAATTTGGCTAACAAGGTTAATAAATTAAATTAACAGAGCAAATCAACTTAACTGAGTTAACAAGTAACAGACTAATGTGACGAAATTGCATATGGGGCGAAAACACTATTCAGCGAAATCACTCAGGCGACGAAATCCCAAGTGATTTCGTCGGGCTTGGGGTTAACGAAAACACTTCGTCTGGTCCTTGTGATTTCGTCCGGTCCATCACCATCATTAACAGTTACAACATAGAAACCCTGGTTACACTCTAACAGTTACACATCTTCATAATATCATTGTTCAATCGTCAATCAGTCATCAGCAATCATTATGCAATCATGATTATAATTCGAATATCATTAAACCTCAGTAATGTTTGTTATGATCATCATGTCCATCATGCAGTAATATTAATTCATCACATACAATAAACTATATCCTATTCACGAAAGCACTAACAGCAATCATATCCAATCTTAATATTCATGCAAGACATAAACTAGTGGCATACACATGAACCATCACATGACTTTATGACAACTCCTATGCCACATGAACAACAGAGCCGACAAAGATGATGAGGTGATGTATATTCAGTTTGGTTGCACTTTCAAGGAAAATCACATGCTTCATAATATTAATCAGCCATAAACTTTATAATACCACATGCAATCGAACAATAACAGCCGGTTAACATACTTCCAGATCCAGATCACATTAATATCATTCAAGGTCATGCATTCCATCACAAACAATACCACATAACAGTTACCCATGGTGTCACACAATAATTCATAATGAAATCAATTAAACAATATAAATCGTTGATCACTAACCCCAAACAAAAGAAGCAACGAATCAAATGATGTGAGAGTCTCCGAGGGTCTCAAGGTTGCCGTCGCACAGGAATAGGGAGAGAAGGTAAGGAGTGACTAGGATTTGCCGAATAAAAGTTCACGTAAAGGTTAAGAACAAATGATTACCTAATCACAACTGGGCCAAAGCCCATTTGGTTTTCGTTGACTAGTTAGTGGACGAAAACACATGAAGTGTTTTCGGCCATAGGGTGTTTTCGATGGGGTGTTTGGCATGTGATCCATTTGTTTATTAATAAGAATACTAATATATTGCTCATACAACCATATACTAGCAAACATACAACCATGTATCCACAAACACACTTATGTTGCATAACAAGTATAACATATCATTCACAATACGATTTAACATATTACAAACGTGTACCGTTGCGAAACAACGAGTCGTGTAAACAAACAACATAAACAATTAACGTGCAATTAATGCGAAGATGGAAATCTTGGAAACTCGAGTTGTCACATTATCCCCAACTTGAAAGAAATTTCGTCCCGAAATTTAGC
>CM060435.1:145143105-145292004 GCA_030545235.1 Helianthus tuberosus | reverse complement strand
CTCCACAGAACCAGCAGCAGCAACAGCGAGGCAACAGAGGATGCTTTCAGTGTGGTGCTGAAGGCCACTTCAAGCGGGACTGCCCCCAGTTAAATCAAAATCAGAATAACAACAACAACAATAATCAGGGCAACGGGAATAACAACGGGGGTAATAACGACGGCAATGGTGCCAGAGGTCGAGCGTTCGTGATCGGTCAGGGTGACGCAAGGAATGATCCTAACGTGGTGATGGGTAAGTTTCTTCTCGACGACTTTTATGTTACTGTTTAATTTGATTCGGGTGCCGATACCAGTTATGTGTCTCTAAAAGTTAGTTAAATGCTTAAACGCACACCTACACTTTTGAACACCAAGCATGCTGTAGAGTTAGCAAATGGTAAAAGCCTAAAAGCCACACACATAGTTAAGGGTTGTAATCTCGTCTTAGCTGGTCAGACCTTCTCTATCGACCTCATTCCCATCGTTCTTGGTCATTGGGATGGATTGGTTATCCCAACAGCAAGCAGGGATCCTTTGCAAGGAGAAGATCGTTCGTATTCCCCGTTCTGGTAAAGAACCTCTTGTGATTCAAGGCGACAAGAGTGGTGCTGTTGTGGGCATCATCTCTTTTCTAAAGGCCCAGAAGTGTTTGCGAAAGGGCCACACTGCTATTTTAGCACTTGTTACTGACACATCAACGAAAGAGAAGAAGATAGAGGATATTCCAGTTGTACGCGACTTTCCTCAAGTGTTTCCTGAGGATTTACCTGGGCTACCGCCTCATTCGCCAGGTCGAATTCCAGTTGTAGCACTTGTTGCTCGAGCTAGCTCCTGGAGCAACGCCCATAGCTCGAGCACCCTATCGCTTAGCTCTAACCGAACTGGAAGAACTGTCCAAACAATTGCAAGAACTCTTGGATAATGGTTTCATTCGTCCTAGCTCTTTGCCCTAGGGAGCTCCAGTATTATTTGTGAAGAAGAAAGACTGTACCTTCAGGATGTGCATAGATTACCGCGAACTAAACAAGGTGACCGTGAAGAATCGCTATCTCTTCCACGTATTGACGACTTATTCGACCAGTTGCAAGGGTCGAGCTTCTATTCAAAGATTGATCTGGGGTCAGGCTACCATCAACTGAGAGTCCGAGACGAGGACGTCTCCAAAACAGCATTCAGAACACGCTACGGCCACTACGAGTTCCTGGTCATGCCTTTCAGATTGACAAACGCGCCTGCAGTCTTCATGGATCTTATGAATAGAGTGTGCAAGCCCTACTTGGATAAGTTTGTTATTGTATTCATCGACGACATCCTGATCTATTCGAAGAGTCAGGAGGAACACGAGCACCATTTACGACTTATTTTGGAACTACTTCGAGCAGAGCAATTATTTTCACGCTTAAGATATGGAGACATTATCTGTACGGTACCAAGTGCACCATCTACACCGATCACAGGAGTCTCGAGCATATCTTCAAGCAGAAGGAGTTGAACATGCGACAACGTCGATGGGTCGAACTATTGAACGATTACGAATGCGCGATCAAGTACCATTCGGGCAAGGCAAATGTCGAGGCTGAGGCCCTCAGTCGAAAAGATACCACACCTAGGCGTGTACGAGCATTACATCTCACCATCCAGTCTAGTCTTCCTGCACATATACGAGATGCTCAGGCAGAAGCATTGAAACCAGAAAACGTCAGGGCTGAAGCTCTACGCAGCTCAATGCAATGATTAGAACAAAAGGAAGATGGTGCCTATTACGTAACAGGGCGCATCTGGGTCCCACTCTATGGCAATTTACGAGAACTTGTAATGGATGAAGCACACAAGTCTCGCTACTCAGTACATCCTGGTTCAGATAAGATGTACCACTATCTCAGAACTACGTATTGGTGGCCTAGCATAAAAGCTCACATAGCAACTTACGTTAGCAAATGTTTGACTTGTGCGAGAGTCAATACCGAATACCAGAAACCATCAGGCCTACTCCAACAACCAGAGATACCACAATGGAAATGGGAGCAAATTTCCATGGATTTCGTTACTGGCCTGCCTAGATCTCAACGAGGAAATGATACTATTTGGGTGATCGTGGATCGACTCACAAAGTCTGCACACTTTTTGGCTATCAAGGAAACGGATAAATTCTCCACCTTAGCAGATGTTTACCTTAAGGAAGTTGTCTCGAGGCACGGGGTGCCAACCTCTATCATCTCTGATCGTGATGCACGTTTTACTTCAGAACTATGGCAAGCAATGCATAAATCCTTTGGCTCTCGATTAGACATGAGCACCGCTTATCATCCACAAATGGATGGGCAGTCTGAACGCACCATCCAAACTCTTGAAGACATGCTTCGTGCATGTGTAATTGATTTTGGCAACGGCTGGGAAAAACATCTCCCTCTAGTGGAGTTTTCGTATAATAACAGTTACCACAATAACAAACAAGCCGCTCCGTTTGAGGCACTGTACGGGCGTAAGTGCCGATCACCTCTTTGTTGGGCAGAAGTTGGCGACAGCCAAATCACTGGCCCAGAAGTCGTAGTGGATACTACAGAAAGGATTGCTCAGATACGACAACGCATGGCGGCAGCTCGTGACCGTCAGAAAAGCTACGCTGATAAGCGCAGGAAACCACTCGAGTTCCAAGTTGGGGATCGAGTGCTACTCAAAGTTTCACCCTGGAAGGGTGTGGTTCGCTTTGTAAAAAGGGGCAAACTTAATCCGCATTACGTCGGACCGTTCGAAGTCATTGAGAAGATAGGTAAAGTGGCTTACAAACTAAACCTACAAACAGAACTCAGTGGAGTTCAAAATGTATTCCATGTGTCGAATCTGAAGAAGTGTCTGTCAGATGAGACCCTCATAGTTCCTCTCAAGGAGCTCACCATCGACGATCAGTTGCGATTCGTTGAGGAACCGGTAGAGATTACTGATCGAGATGTGAAGATTCTCAAGCGTACCAGAATTTGTGACACCTGTGTCACTTCAACCATCAAACAAATACCAAACCAATGAAATATTGTATTTCATACTTAGGATTTGTATAAATATTTGTATCGTTTGCACATATCAATTCTTGTTCGATTTCGGGCTCTAAATCGCTTTCTGGAAGGTTATACGCTCACCGATGCGTAAATATAACCAGTTTAATGCAACAAACACTCCGTAACAATGACATAGGCTTAACATACCTTAAATAACCTTTACATAACTTAGAAATAAGTTTTGAAGGCTTTGGTATGGCAAAAATCAAGTCTATTCGCTTACAGGGACTAAAGTTGACAAACTGTGAAAGTATGCCAACTTGAACTGTAACAGACATTCCGGAATATGACCATAAGTTAAACATACCATAAATATCCTCTACATAGCTTAGAAATAGGCTTTGAGGGGTTCGGTGTGCTAAAATAAACTTTTGGGTCATTCAGGGACTAAAAGCGTCAAAAAGTGCATAAGTTTGCACTTTCGCGCATAACTTACGTTCTGAATACATCCGGACATCCAAAAATTTATGTAATCACTAAAATATTTTATTTTAGTGTTTTTCATAAGAAAAATCTATTCGTCACGCAATTTGGATCGTTTTTCGCGCTTATGCGCTTTCCGTCGTAATTAAGCGAACATCGCGACCTTACGACCAAACGAACCGACATCCGAGAAATTTTTGAGCACATTGTAAGTTCCCTATACTTTTACTTCATTTTAGAGCTTTGAAATGGGGTTAACGGGCCTTAAACATGTCGGAAATAGCTCTAAACACCAACAGGGACCAAAACTGTCAATCTACCAAAGTTGCTGGCTTACGGACCGTACGCCGTCACCCTTACGGTCCGTAAGGAGTCCCCAGAACATCAGAAGCTTCTTCCAGCCTGTTTCCAGCTGTTATCCACTTAAAAACCCAATTCCACTTGTTGTTCTCTGATGTTGGGGGGCCATTTGATGTACCTTAGCATTTCAACAAGTGTAAGGATGAGATCAAAGCCCGGTTTTCGAGAAACGATCCTAACGGTGGTCCATTTTCTATAAATGCCCACCAACATCACTTGCAAAAACCCATAAATCTGATCTAAAAGCTCTAAGTTGGAGACATTGCTTCATACCTGAGCTATTCGATCAAGATTTACTAGCGGGGACCCTTTGTAAGTGTTCCTTCATTCTCTTTATTCGTTTAGTGTTAAAAGTCAAACTTTGTTTGACTTTCTGCATTGACCAGTTTATGGTCAATGCGAAGTTCGTTTGAACTTCACAACGTGAGCGTAATCACGATGGTTATAGTCCCTAGTGACTATACCTACTGATTACCACGTTATCTAGGCTCAGTGACGAGTCGTAGTTTCGGCCAAAATACGCATTTACGCGTATTTTGTAACCAAACTACTCTTAGGTATCAAAACCGTTTGTTTTGATACCAAACCTATTTTCTAAACTTAGTTAAGCATGTTTTAACATGCTTAGCTCGTCACTTTTAGTTTAGTGCTTATATAGGGTCGTAAGGTAAGCGATCTAAACAATCGCTTATACTTTCGAACCCGACCAGTTTGGTCGATCATTAGGATCCAACCAAACACATTAGGTGACCATAGAATATAGGGAATAACATTCCGAGGTTATACCTTATGGTCACATCGTTTGAGTAGTTGTATGATAGGTAGTATATATGCCTTAGGTAAATTACCAAAATGCCTTTTTTACGCCAAAATTCATTTTAAGCATATGTAACATAACTTTTGGTATCTAAACTGATTTGGTAACAATATTAGACATGTTAAGGCATATTTTACTTGTCATAGGACTAGTTAGGCGTTCCGAACGCGTTTTACGCGAACGACGCGTTAAAGTAGCATAAGCTACCTAAACGGGTCGTAATGGGTCGTAAGCACTTAGGTTAGGTTTCATTTTAGTATGTAGGCTTTGTTAAACCATATTACACTAGTCTCCATACTCATTTGGTTTACGAACCCTCATTCTATCCAATCCTCCGATTTTAGGTCCGGTATATTAACATAGTTACCTATATTAGGTGCCGTTTGATATCCGTGATCTCTAGCATTGTTTGATGGTTACTCAAGGACTACTAAGCAATCTCAAGTGAGTACATAGACCCCTCTTTTACCGTTTTCAAACTGTTTTGGGGTGAAACACATGTGCCTACTTGTTACTTTCATGCTTTTCCATGTTTTCATATCATATGCTTACTATGTTCATTAGTACACTATTAGTACATTGTTTTACATTACATTTCATGCTATGTACGCCCATTGTGTGCATACTTAGTACATTGTTTTACATTATATTTCATGCTATGTACGCCCATTGTGTGCATACTTAGTACATTGTTTTACATTACATTTCATGCTATGTACGCCCATTGTGTGCATACTTAGTACATTGTTTTACATTACATTTCATGCTATGTACGCCCATTGTGTGCATACTTAGTACATTGTTTTACATTACATTTTATGCTATGTATGTCCATTGTGTGCATACTTAGTACATTGTTTTACATTACAATTTGTTGCATATGCTCATCCAGCATATGAACACATTATATTACATTATGTGAACCGTTTTTATCTATTGAACCATGTGAACCATTTGACAATAGACATTTGACTATACCTAAACATTTCTACAATTGTTAAACATTACATCTTGATGGTTTGGTTTGAGTAAGTGATTTAAGTAACGAGGCGTGTGTAATATGATACAAGCACGGTGGATACGCCGCTGGTACTTCCTATATATAAGTGTTTGTATGGTATTACATATTGTAGCGTTATTTGAATCATTTCAATTTAAGACATATAACATTTTATACAAATAACATACTTTTCACAAGACATTGTTTTACAAACAACTTACCTTATACAAACTCATTTTACATGGTTATTCATTTAACCATACATTATTCTCTTATTTATACATATCATCTGAACTTATTGTTTTTCAAATGATTTACAAAACAAATCAATTTACAAGGTTCATGACTAAACTTTATTAAACAACTCTTTCTAAACTTACAAGTCATGAAACCTATTTTCACAAAACCTATGTATCTCACAGGCATTTTTATGCTGACGTACCTATTTTCACATGTGTTTTCAGGAGTTGATGCATAGGACTTATCGAGACATACTTAGGCGGACCTGTGCCTTAGTGACTTAAAACGAGACAAGAACTAGTTAATTTATGTTATGTACTCTTTATTTCTTGTTTAAAGGCAATGTAACTCGCTTGTTTGATGAATAAAACAAAACTTTAATTTCCATGGTTGTGAAACAATTAATTCTGTTACAACACTCCCCGACTTTTCCGCCAC
Source organism: Helianthus tuberosus (assembly GCA_030545235.1). Lineage (NCBI taxonomy): Eukaryota > Viridiplantae > Streptophyta > Magnoliopsida > Asterales > Asteraceae > Helianthus > Helianthus tuberosus. The sequence goes on along the minus strand of CM060435.1, from coordinate 145,285,692 downwards.
GTTTCGTTGTTTTACGTGGTCGGGGTGTGACAGAAAAGATGGTATCAGAGCCAATGGTTATAGGGAATTAGGTTATTAGTAATGCTTTGACCTATTCTATAACCTTCCTAGGACCCTAACGTGAGTTTACATGCGTTTAGTCATAAAACAATTCCGTCACCTATCCTTAGGCAACGACCACAACAAGAACATAAATTTCAAAACCGCTTTGAAAACTAATCATCTGTTCTAGGATGATTGATTACTAGGTTTTGAACCCTCTGTTATAAGGTTTTGAACCCCTTTGAATTTTCAAAACTCTCGTCAAAGTTTTGGGTCCTAAATAGTGTGAACACGTGCAAACTGGAAGAGTGAATGCCTGTACCCTGGGTTTTCTGTCTAAGGCTAGAGTGTTCGTACAAATCCACATAATCGGACCAGTCACTCTTACCTGGGAACTCTTGGGGTGAGTGTCCACTTATAGGCGAGGATGTCTTCGCGATACATTATGAGGATCTATTTGCTTTGACTCAGCCTTTGAGTTGTTTGTTTGCTTCGTGGTTCAAACAAATGACCATCACCCATGATTTTGGTCGGTAATTGTAACATCCTATTCTTACCCAATGCCATTTCATTTGTTTTCTCTCTTGTTTCCCCTTTTAGAATGCCTCCACGAAGCGAAAATCAGGTATCTATTGAGGAGCTGGCAGCTGTCATTACACAGCAAATGACTGCTGCAATCCCGAACATCGTTGCTCAGTGTAACCAAGCCCTCAACAACAATAATGCCCCCTGCAACTTCAAGACGTTCAACTCGGCTAAGCCATCAAAGTTTTCTGGGTCTCAAGGAGCGACTGCACTTCTGCAATTGTTCGAGAGTCTAGAGCGCACCTTCAGGCATGTTCAATGCCCAAATGAGCGAAAGGTAGATTTCGCATCTGGTGTCTTTGAGAAACGGGCTTGGACATGGTGGAATGGTGTGATGAGAGATAGGGGTGCCGATGTGGCACTGGCTCAAACATGGGAAGAGCTTCGAGCTCTGATGATGAAGGAGTTCTGTCCTCATCATGAACTTAGGGCTTTGGAAAGGGAATTCGATGATCTTAAGCAAGACAGCGGTGAACATCGAGCCTACACTGATCGATATGAGGAGTTGAGCCTGTTGTGTCCTACCATGGTTACGCCTTTGGATAAGGCGATCGAAAAATACATTGACGGTCTCCCTGACCCAGTTCAGGACATTGTTACTGGTAGTAATCCTACCACAGTTAGACAGGCCATTGAATTATCTGCTACCCTAACCGAATCTCAGATCAGAAAGGGCAAACTTTTTTCGGAAAGGCGACAAGAAACAAGAAGCTAATGTTCAGGAGGAAACCAAGGAAAGAAAAACCGAACCTTCTAAGAAGCGTAAGGCTTCGCAGAATTGTGCGATTGCTGCTCAACCCAACCAAAACACCCGCAACCAACCAACTCAACCTCCTGCAAGGAAACCTTATGCCGGTACTGCACCGATATGCAACAAATGTAATACACACCACTTAGCTCACCTACAGTGTCGTTTATGTGCATCATGTGGGCGACTCGGTCACCTGGCAAATGCTTGTCGATTTACCCCAAACCAGGGTGGTCCAAACCAACCTCGAGTAAATCCTGCTCAAGCTCGTTTTCCACCAGGTCCTTACTTCAACTGTGGCGAGATGGGCCATTTCCGAAGAAATTGCGCAAAGCTTGCTAACGTAAATCCAGCACAGGGATGAGCATCTGACCGACTAGAAGACAACACCGTTTAGAAATAATCACGTCTTATGTATTATTTTCTTTTGTTGTCAAGGTCCATGAAACAGTTGTTATCATTGTTTATAAATAAATCTTTTATTTACATTGCAATGTATTTATGTGGTTATATGTATAAACGACATATCCCCTACAATACCGACAATCAAGGAATCGTGTTCCTTGAAAAGCAAACTACCCCCCCCCCCAATTTTTTTTTCTATATTATGATCTCTTGCGTTTTCCACGAAATTCCTAAGTACCTGTTTCTTCCAAGGAAACGAAGTACAAGGCGCAAGTGACAACACTGGACGAATACCCAAAGTACCACTATAAATCCTTAATAGGGTACCTAAGGGTATTTCTGTAAATCCTAAAATTGTTGTGTACCTTAATTCGAATATGATGTTTCTTGGAAAACAAAATCGAATTTTTGGAAGATCATCCTATCTTCATAGATAGATTCTTGAAAAAATGATTAAAGTGCCAAATGAAATCCACGGATTGGATTCCTGGTGTGTTTTAAGTATCCGCGTCCAAAGATAACAAATTTAAGGCCAAATTAAACAATTATGTGATTATGTGCTTATGTGTTCCCTTTTTATGTGATCCAAATTTTTGTTATCCAAATCCTCGTAGAATCTTCCATATCTTCGTATAAGGGATTCATAGTAGGATATCCAAAGGTACTACCTTAAATCCTTGATGGGCTTCAACGTTGTAGTTAAAGATTCCTCTTGAATAGTTTAGTTAAAGAGGTTGATTCGTCAATCTAGTTAAAGACATCCTTCGTTGATGTAGTTAAAGATTCCTCTTAAATAGTTTAGTTAAAGAGATTGATTCGTCAATCTAGTTAAAGACATCCTTCGTTGATGTAGTTAAAGATTCCTCTTGAATAGTTTAGTTAAAGAGATTGATTCGTCAATCTAGTTAAAGACATCCTCCGTTGATGTAGTGAAAAAGATCATTCGTTGATCTAGTTAAAGAGATTGATTCGTCAATCTAGTTAAAGATATCATGTGTTGATATAGTTAAAGAGGCCCTCTGGTGGTCTAGTTCAAGAGATTGTCCGGTGATCTAGTTAATAGATCCTTTGGTGATCTAGTTAAAGAGACTATTGTAGCCTAGTTAAATCACCACAGGATTATTCGTTTGATTTTTTCCCCTACGCATTTTGAAATGAACCGTGCGGACAGTGCAAGGAATTACGTAATTATGGAGGCCTACATAATTATGGAATTCAGTGCACAGAAACCACAGAAAGTTTTGTCATGTGTTAAGACCGATAGTGACAAGAGTAAGGATACGAGAGAAGTCTTGGACCTTTACCGATGTCATTACTTCCCAATCCTGAATTCAAGTTTCCTATGATAAGTCTTCATGGGAAACGTTCTCCTATCCATAGTTTGAAACTCCATGTTTTGCTACTACAAGGAATTCACTTTGAGGGATTAACAATTTCGCTAAGAACCCTATCATGGACCAGAGTTCTACTTAGGGTTCAAGGGATTCATTCAAAGCGAAAACATCACCGTTGTCCTCACAAGTTTCTCCTAAAATTAAATTTCGGGACGAAATTTCCTAAAGTAGGGGAGACTGTGACACCTGTGTCACTTCAACCATCAAACAAATACCAAACCAATGAAATATTGTATTTCATACTTGGGATTTGTATAAATATGTGTATCGTTTGCACATATCAATTCTTGTTCGATTTCGGGCTCTAAATCGCTTTCTGGAAGGTTATACGTGCACCGATGCGTAAATATAACCAGTTTAATGCAACAAACACTCCGGAACAGTGACATAGGCTTAACATACCTTAAATAACCTTTACATAACTTAGAAATAAGTTTTGAAGGCTTTGGTATGGCAAAAATCAAGTCTATTCGCTTACAGGGACTAAAGTTGACAAACTGCGAAAGTATGCCAACTTGAACTGTAACAGACATTCCATAATATGACCATAAGTTAAACATACCATAAATATCCTCTACATAGCTTAGAAATAGGCTTTGAGGGGTTCGGTGTGCTAAAATAAACCTTTGGGTCATTCAGGGACTAAAAGCGTCAAAAAGTGCATAAGTTTACACTTTCGCGCATAACTTACGTTCTGAATACATCCGGACATCCAAAAACTTATGCGCTTTCCATCGTAATTAAGCGAAGATCGCGACCGTACGACCAAACGAACTGACATCCGAGATATTGTTTAGCACATTTTAAGTTCCCTATACTTTAACTTCATTTTAGAGCTTTGAAATGGGGTTAACAGGCCTTAAACATGTCGGAAATAGCTCTAAACACCAACAGGGACCAAAACTGTTAATCTGCCAAAGTTGCTGGCTTACGGACCGTAAGCCCTCACCCTTACGATCCGTAAGGACTCCCCAGAACATCAGAAGCTTCTTCCAGCCCGTTTCTAGCTGTTACCCACTCAAAAACCCAATTCCACTTGTTGTTCTCTGATGTTGGGGGGCCATTTGATGTACCTTAGCATTTCAACAAGTGTAAGGATGAGATCAAAGCCCGGTTTTCGAGAAACGATCCTAACGGTGGTCCATTTTCTATAAATACCCACCAACATCACTTGCAAAAACCCACAAATCTGATCTAAAAGCTCTAAGTTGGAGACATTGCTTCATACCTGAGCTATTCGATCAAGATTTACTAGCGGGGACCCTTTGTAAGTGTTCCTTCATTCTCTTTATTCGTTTAGCGTTAAAAGTCAAACTTTGTTTGACTTTCTACGTTGACCAGTTTGGGGTCAATGCGAAGTTCGTTTGAACTTCATAACGTGAGCGTAATCATGATGGTTATAGTCCCTAGTGACTATACCTACTGATTACCACGTTATCTAGGCTCAGTGACGAGTCGTAGTTTCGGCCAAAATGTGCATTTACGCGTATTTTGTAACCAAACTACTCTTAGGTACCAAAACCGTTTGTTTTGATACCAAACCTGTTTTCTAAACTTAGTTAAGCATGTTTTAACATGCTTAGCTCGTCACTTTTAGTTTAGTGCTTATATTGGGTCGTAAGGTAAGCGATCTAAACAATCGCTTATACTTTCGAACCCGACCCGTTTGGTCGATCATTAGGATCCGACCAAACACATTAGGTGACCATAGCATATAGGGAATAACCTTCCGAGGTTATACCTTATGGTCACATCGTTTGAGTAGTTGTATGATAGGTAGTATATATGCCTTAGGTAAATTACCAAAATGCCCTTTTTACGCCAAAATTCATTTTAAGCATATGTAACATAACTTTTGGTATCTAAACTGATTTGGTAACAATATTAGACATGTTAAGGCGTATTTTACTTGTCATAGGACTAGTTAGGCGTTCCGAACGCGTTTTACGCGAACGACGCGTTAAAGTAGCATAAGCTACCTAAACGGGTCGTAATGGGTCGTAAGCACTTAGGTTAGGTTTCATTTTAGTATGTAGGCTTTGTTAAACCATATTACACGAGTCTCCATACTCATTTGGTTTACGAACCCACATTCTATCCAATCCTCCGATTTTAGTTCTGGTATATTAACATAGTTACCTATATTAGGTGTCGTTTGATATCCGTGATCTCTAGCATTGTTTGGTGGTTACTCAAGGACTACTAAGCAATCTCAAGTGAGTACATAGACCCCTCTTTTACCGTTTTCAAACTGTTTTGGGGTGAAACACATGTGCCTACTTGTTACTTTCATGCTTTTCCATGTTTTCATATCATATGCTTAGTATGTTCATTAGTACACTATTAGTACATTGTTTTACATTACATTTCACGCTATGTATGTACATTGTGTGCATACTTAGTACATTGTTTTACATTACATTTCATGCTATGTACGCCCATTGTGTGCATACTTAGTACGTTGTTTTACATTACATTTCATGCTATGTACGCCCATTGTGTGCATACTTAGTACATTGTTTTACATTACATTTCACGCTATGTACGCCCATTGTGTGCATACTTAGTACATTGTTTTACATTACATTTCATGCTATGTACGCCCATTGTGTGCATACTTAGTACATTGTTTTACATTACATTTCATGCTATGTACGCCCATTGTGTGCATACTTAGTACAATGTTTTACATTACATTTTATGCTATGTATGTCCATTGTGTGCATACTCAGTACATTGTTTTACATTACAATTTCTTGCATATGCTCATCCAGCATATGAACACATTATATTACATTATGTGAACCATTTGTATCTATTGAACCATGTGAACCATTTGACAATAGACATTTGACTATACCTAAACATTTCTACAATTGTTAAACATTACATCTTAATGGTTTGGTTTGAGTAAGTGATTTAAGTAACGAGGCGTGTGTAATATGATACAAGCACGGTGGATACGCCGCTGGTACTTCCTATATATAAGTGTTTGTATGGTATTACATATTGTAGCATTATTTGAATCATTTCAATTTAAGAGATATAACATTTTATACAAATAACATACTTTTCACAAGACATTGTTTTACAAACAACTTACCTTATACAAACTCATTTTACATGGTTATTCATTTAACCATACATTATTCTCTTATTTATACATATCATCTGAACTTATTGTTTTTCAAATGATTTACAAAACAAATCAATTTACAAGGTTCATGACTAAACTTTATTAAACAACTCTTTCTAAACTTACAAGTCATGAAACCTATTTTCACAAAACCTATGTATCTCACAGGCATTTTTATGCTGACGTACCTATTTTCACATGTGTTTTCAGGAGTTGATGCATAGGACTTATCGAGACATACTTAGGCGGACCTGTGCCTTAGTGACTTAAAACGAGACAAGAACTAGTTAATTTATGTTATGTACTCTTTATTTCTTGTTTAAAGACAATGTAACTCGCTTGTTTGATGAATAAAATGAAACTTTAATTTCCATGGTTGTGAAACAATTAATTCTGTTACAACACTCCCCGACGTTTCCGCCATGTTTCATTGTTTTACGTGGTCGGGGTGTGACAGAATTCCTCTTGTTCGAGTTCGTTGGAACTCCCGTCGTGGCCCAGAGTTCACCCGAGAACGAGAAGATCAAATGAAACACAAGTATCCCCAGTTGTTCGAGAACAGTGCAACCACTTCTGAGGCTGAAGCTACTGCAGAATTTCGGGACGAATTTCCAAACCAACGGGGGGATGATGTGACACCCCAGGAAAACCAGTAAACCACGCAAACTTAACTAGCTTCCTCAGTAACCGCATGCTAAATTTCGGGACGAAATTTCTTTCAAGTTGGGGATGATGTGACAACCCGAACTTTCAAGGTTAGTGTCGTCTAACCTCGTAACTTTTAATCTTGTATTTTCCTTTTACGCGATGTGTTACCACACGTTGCGGTGAACGTTTTTTACTTGTTACACTTAAACGTAAACGGAAATCATATGTGTTTGGGCCGAGTACTAGTTATGCATGATTTGGCCTATGGCCGCACCCCCTCACACACCCTCTCACACTTAGGTCGGCCCATACGTGTTAAGCCCAAACCCCAAACCAATACATAAGTGTTTATGGTTAAGCCTTGTTTCCCAAGTATTATTACGGAAGCCCAAGTGTGTGGGCAGCCCAGATCGGTCAAAGATGTCCACCGTCCAAACTTTAATATATATTGTTTACGTAGTAGTTGCTAAATTTGGAGATAAAACTCTAAACCAAAGAACAAACCTTATTGCTTTCCGACGAACGTGCGACAGGAGACCCCCCCCCCTTTCGAATCGTTTGTTTGTTCGATAGAATCTCCGGAAAGTGCAATTGCTCTCAGTTTTGTTACTATGTAATGTTAATTCTTGATTGATCAGGGTTGTGTTCACACTGTAATATATAAAGATTGTATGATGATATTATGCGATGTTGAATAATCACACAATAGATGTTGATAGATAAGAAATTAGTAAATCTTGTATGTTACATGTTGACAGTGGGTGATTATTATTACCTTGAATGAATTGTATGTGGCAAGATTTTGGTGATTATGATCACGTAAGTTCTTATGATTTAGAGTAATTAGAAACCATGTTTGAATTGTATGAAATATGATCAATAACTGAATGTGAATAAATGGATTCCATCGATGACTGAATGGTTATTTAATACGGAAGATTTGCATGATATTGAATCTGTGATTTAGAATCACATGCGTGTATGATTGTACGATGGTTAGTGGTAGACGATTCTTTGTGATGATTGGATGGTTAGATTTATGGGTATTATTATTCGTGATTAATGATTGAGGAACTAGGGTGCATGATCAAGATTGATCTAATTAAATAATGGGAATAATCTATTATTGTTTAAAAGGTAAATAGGGTTTTCGTAGACTTTGGTTGGTAACTGCATGATAGTGTATGGTGGGGGTAATTATGGAACCATATAAGGGAGGGTGGCACCCAGCACACACCTCGTAACGCATAATGTGTAATTGTAAACAATCTGGTCACACACTAGTCTTGCGTACACATCTGAATTGGCATGTTGCACAGTCGGTATTGCATAATCGCACACTTATAACGGAGTCGCACACCACCCCCGTCGCATACCACAAGTCGCACACCTCTACCGAGGTCGCACACGCATGTAACAGGCCATTTAACCGATTCAGTTGCACAACTTGGGCCTGCACACTTGACACATGGGCTCACACGGATTTGGGTTACACACGGGATGGCCTGCATTGTTAATAATTCGCACACTAAAAGCTCGGTCGCACATTTAATTGAAATACATATTTGTCTAGGTTATACAGTGACAATGAATTGACATGATGTATGATTAATTATATGGGTTGGATGATGAATGATAACGAACAGTTAGATGGTTGGTTGAAACGTGAACTTGTGGTGTGAACCTATACGTGATCCAAATATCTGCTATGTGCTACGTGATAATCCAACTGATGAATGCAACCTATTAAAATACGTGATTTGAATGAATGTGAATCTGATTATCATTGATAACCATGTTAGGACATTTGTGACCGACTGTTAAACAAGTAACTGGTCTTACCGAGCAAACCAAGGTGAGTTCACACTCCTAAGGCATGGGATTCCCGGTGGGTTGGGAATGGGATTGAATAACTACTCGTACTATCATTACTATTAAACTATTTTTCACTGTCCTCGGGTTAGGAAGGGCACGTACGTAAAACCTATGTACACTCATACTTACTACTGTCCTCGGATTGAAGGGCACGTACGTAAAACCTACGTACACGCATACTCGCTACGGTCCTTGGATCAAGAAGGGCACGTGCATACACGACTAGTCTAGTAACATACAACATGGGAAGCCCCCACTAATCTTCGCAAACATGTCTGGGAGATCGCGATATGAATTACTACGATACACATGGGAAGCCCCCACTAATCTTCGCAAACATGTCCGGGAGACCGCGATACGAAATAATACGATACATGGTTTACAAAACGAACATATGATTTACGAAACGATTGCTATAACTAAACAATCAAATGTGAACTCGCTCAACTTTGTTGTTGACTCGTTGTTACATGCCTTGCAGGTCGTTAGGTACTCATGGAGCTTGCACAAGGAGGCGCGGTCGTTGTGGGATATGGCAGTGTGTGCCATGCTAAAAACATTACTTTATTTCATACTTAATACTTACATTGGGTTTTACAATTATGCTTCCGCTAAACACTTAACTACGTTTTTGATTTGAAACACCTTTCATATTGTGTGGTTGAATTCTACTTATTACTTGTTATGTTCAATATGATTGGTGGCTTGATCCTGGTCATGTCACGCCTCCAAGCGGTGATACTCCGCGTGTGGTTTTTTGGGGGTGTGATAGTGAAAACATCGCTTACAATTTGCCCTTTTCTTTTTGGAGGTTGACGTGTTAGAAGATGGTGTATTTGATGAGAGTCTTGAGCTGCTTAAAGCGTTGTCTGATGATGCAGTGCAGCTTGAACTTTCAACTTTCTTCATTTTCTTGTCGATGTGGCTTTCATCTTCTAAGCAATCTTCGTCATTGTCGGTATCTGATGAAAAATCTGATTCTTGATCTTCACTTCAATCATCTGAACCTTGAACCTCACTAGCGCTTGAATTTTCTTCCCCATTTTCTGAAGTTGTGGTGGTTGAGTCTTCGCTGCTGCTTTCTTCATTTAGCTCCTTTTCTGACTCTGATTTACCTGTGCGAGATGGAACAATTCTGGAATTTCCTCGGTAAGGAATCTTCCAAATCTGTTTTGTTTCAACTCTAAAACAAACACAGGAGGTTCACATACAACTTTTTCATCACAAAAAGCAGAATTTAAATCATGACATTCAACCACTACATTTTCGTGGTTTTGGGTCTTAAATGTAGGCACACGAACATTACAGTCATCCCGAATGTTAAATTTAGGCACACGGCCATTACAGTCATTCGTCCTAGTTAAATTATTACATTTATCCCAAATATTGTTTTTCTTATCACAGTTCCAGGCGAACCAGTTAACAGTGGAATAATTATCGCTTGAATAACCTATTCCTATTTTTGATCCACCGAAGTCATCGTCCTCATCGCATACATCTTCTTTACACACAAACACATCTGCATCACTTTCAGAGATGTTAGTGACTTTTTCATTTTCACAAGAAACATTTTGAGCAATAAGATCATTTTCATTAATCAAATCATTTTCTGGATGAGGAGATGGCATAGGTACATATTTTTTGCTATGTGGTGGAAAAAAGAGTTTTCTTTCGTTTCCGAGCTTATCCTTGTACCTGATCCCATCCTTCACATATGTCGGTCGTTGGCAATTTTTAATGTCAACCAGTGCCTTTTTACTGACATTCCATTTATCAATTGTGATTTGCAATCTATTGTTTTTATTTTGAGATTTTTCTAATCTTTCAGTCAAGTTGTTTATGACAAAATCTTTTTTTGAAAACAATTTCTTCTAAAGTCTGCATTTAAGCTAAAGTCGAATTCAACTTTCTCTGATATGCAGCTTCATTTTCTTTCAACTCTTTGTTAAATTGCAAAACTGTTTCTTTGTCTCTAATTAGGTCACGGTTGAGGGATTTGTAATGTGCCACGACGTTCACACATGGTTGGGAGCACAGTTTAACTTTAAATTCATACGGTATGCTATTTACCAAATCCTTATCCTCCTTCTCTTTTGCGGATTTGGCTTTCATGGCGACTGCGGGAGCTTCAACTTTCTCCTTCTTGGTGCCACTTGCTGCTTCTTGGACATGTTTCTTCAGCTCAAGCTTCTCTGCTTCTTCTTTTTCTTTATCTACCATGGGTTCAGTAGGAGTGAGAAAGCTCTTCAAACCCTTATTAGTTGCTTCGTCACCCTTGGGAATTCCAGCAACTTGTTTCTCGACAAAGCTTGATGAATATGAAGCAGATTCACTAAAGATTTTACCCATTAGTGCCTTGTTGACTTTCTCCGTTGCTTCAGCAATCTCCTTCGCCAAAGGGGCGGTGTGTTGGCCCGGCGGTCGAGCCCGCCGGCCCTAGGCCGGTGTTGGATCTGAGTTTGGTTTTGATTGTATTTTACGTTTGAAATTAAGATGAAGATGGATAAGTTGTGCAGTGGAATTAAGATGAAAACAAACTTTGCATACAATCAAACGAGAGTATTACTTTGATCAAGACATTTTCTACAAAGAACCGAAAGATTGAATTTAGTTTCAACACCGATTACAATGTAATGCTTAATACAAACTCCCCCTCAGCCAGAGCTCAGCGTTTGTTCGTGCAGGAAAACAAGTTTGCAAAGAGCTAATAGAACAGTACAGAGCACTGTTCTATTTATAGGCACTAGCAAACCACTGAGCATCTAAGCTGACGTCACCATGAAAGTGACATCTAACCTCCTAACAAACTCTAACCTCTGATCTATACAAACACTGCTTTACTAACTACTGCTATTACATTTCATTACATAAAAGATACTTAAACAACTGCTGCATCCTTCCACTGCTGTGAACCCGGCAGTGCTTATCCGGATCAGCAGTACTTGACTCAAGGCAGTAGATTGAGCAGCAGAGCTTTAGTCTTCCATCAGCCTTTACTAGAGCAGCAGATTGACGGTCAGTGGCTTGTACGATCAGTAGATAGGAGGTCAGCAGATGTTGAAACCACTTTCAAGGGGAGAGACTTGTATGTAACATCTGCTTATTCTGGATCCACTGCTCTGACCCAGTTTTGGCTTTAATTATCTGTTCCTCTGGTAGGGTTCAATCCCAACAATCTCCCCCTGGAACATATAATGCCAAAACTCTTCATTATTGTGGAAGTTTATTGCATCATCAACAGTTCCCTTATCTGACCTTTAAATTGTAGTTCAAAGTCTAGGGCATCTGTGTCATCATCATCCCTGCTAAGTGGAAGATCAAGGAGATCCTGCAAATCTTCAAGACTCAGGCCAAGAGCTTGTTCCCTTGATATTTTCTTCACTTCTCCACCAGACCTGAGCAAAGTCAATACGTAGGTCTGTTTGTTAGTTTCCCACTTTAGTATTTTTGAGCCTGGTGGGTTTCTTGGGAGATGTTTATTTGCAGAGGTATTTGGTGAGGCTGGCCTATTCATGACTGGCTGAGCAGCACTTGCAGATTGTTCCAATTCAAGATCTCCTTTGATCATTAATTTAATGCCCTCTTTTACAATAGCACTTCCAGCTTTTAGATCTTGAATTGTTTCAGCACCTGACTGGTTTTGACTCCTTCTTTTGTAGATGGCAGCACCAGCTGGAGCAGTGGTTCTTTTGACTTGCAGCTTTGGTGGTCTTTTTGAGACCTCTGCTTTGGAGTAGTCAGGCTTTTGTGGAACTTTTGGATCTTTCTTTCTGAGTTCCTCTAACCTTTTGTAGGTAGCCCTGACCCTATCTTCTCCCCACTTTGTCACTGAGTTCTTTGACCCATAATCAGCTGCTATCAGCTCCTCTTTCATTCTCTTCAACTCTAATGCCTTATCAGCTTCAAATTGTTTGAACTTTTCAGGAGGAGTCTGCTTGACCTTATTTTTGATCATTTCTTGAATCCTGGCTGCCTCTTTTTCAAGCTCAGGAATGGTCTAGTTTTTGTACATGTGTTTCTCCCCCTTGTATTTCTTGTAGGTCATGATGTTCTCAATGTAGTCTTTTCTCAAGGACTCATCTGCCCTTTCTGAGATTTGCTGACATACATTTTTGGCAAATTGTTCCATAGTTCTGACCTGTGTGAGTAGAAACTGATAGTTTTGCTGAAATTCCCTATCAGATTTCCCTTGTTTATTTTTTATTGCGATATCCTCTGCTTGTTTGGCCTTGAGTTTCAAATATTCTTCAATATTGTTAGGCCTGGGATATCCTTCAACTGGTGGCAAACTCCTTTTAGCTGGGTCATCCTCATAGTAAAAGGATTTGATTTCTTCCCTAACTGCAATGAGTTCCAGAGGAAATGAGACACCAGCAGGAGGTAATGGCTTTAGAATTTGAGCTGAAGAGAGAGGTATGGGTTTTGGAATGGTGAAAAGTGACAGGGATTTTGAAGATGTTGGTGGTGGTGAATAGTCATCATCTTCGAGGATTAGCCTTCTCCTTTTTGTTTGAGGAGGGACTGATGATGTTTTGGGTGGAACAGTGGTGGTAATTTGGGTGGCAGTGGTTTGTGATTGACTAACAGTTGTTGAAACAACTGGTGTTTCAACCACTGTTGTCATTACAGCAGATGTTGTAACATCTGTTGTCTTCTGCTTTTTGGCAGGAGGTGATGTTGGTGAGATTGTTTTTGGAGGTGATTGTGGTGGTGGTAATGCAGTGGTTGTGGTGTGTGTTGAAGTGGTGTGTGTTGAAGTGGTGTGTGATGAAGTGATAACAGATGTTGAAACCTCTAAAGTATCAGCAGTAGTTGATACAGCAGGGGTTACAACAGCTGTTTGGATGGAGGTTTGATGCTGATGGCTTTTGGATGGTGGTTTTGGAGGCTTTGGAAATCTGGATGGGATGGACTTAGGTTTCCTTTTTGACTTAGGATTTTTAGTATCCTTTGATCCAGAACAACCCTGTGCATACAGCTCCATGAAAGCTCTTTTCTCCTCATTCCACCTTGAAATATCCTTTGCCATTCTATCCCTTTTTACACTTGCTACTCCTTCATCAAGTGCTTCTTGAGTAGCATCAACCTTTTTACTACCATCTGGCACAGGAATTTTTCTGGTCATAGCATCCCTTTCAGGTTCAATGTAAAGACCATCATCTATTCCCTTCTTCTTCCACTCTTGAATTTTCTCCCCCTTTTTGGCATTATCTTCTGGGAGTTGATCGATGAAGAGTACTGTTGGAGGAGCAGTGCCAGTGGTTTCTAATAAATGGGCCTTGATTGCCTTAATATCTGCTTGAGTGTTCTTGTACCTAGACTCCATTATGTTTCTCAGCTTTTGGACATGTAGTTCATTTTGCTGATCAGCCATTTCTTTTTTTGTTGGAGAAAAGGTTGGAAAAGGTTCCAGAGCTCATTTGTAGCAGATGCTTGTGGTGGAACAGGTGCTTGAGGTGGAATATCAGTGGTTTGCAGTTTTTGTGTTTTCAACACCTGTTGTAGCATATTTTTAAGATCTGCAACAGATGTATCCAATTTTTCAATTAGTTCCGTCAAATCCTGATATTTTAAATCATCACCCAATTTAATGGGATCATCTGATTTCCCACTAACAGTGGTTTTATCAGTGGTTGAGGTAGGGAGTGTGCTCCAAACACTAACCACTTATGCCCCTTTTTCTTTGTACTGGGGTCTTCTTCCTTCAACACTTGACAACCTTTTGATGTTGCCAGTAGGATAAATAAATCCACTGGTGGTTAGCAGAGGTGCTATGTAAGGAATTGCCTCCAAGGAAGTCTTATTAATGTAACCACTGTCCAACTGTAAACCAGTGGGTTCAACAGTTGTAGTGGCTGCTTCACTTGGATTACCACCAAGAGCTACTTGTAACTCAAGGGGTGTAACCTCCTCAGGTTGTGTTGGTGGGTTAGCAAAGATTGATACATCAGCCCAGTCATTTGTTGAGGTATATTCTCATTAATAGGTGATTGAGAAGGACTGGTTAGTGCCTGGTTCAAATCAATTGCATCCAACAGAAGTTTAGTGGGTGTGGGAATTGTGGATGTGATGTTTGGTGTAGAAAAAGGATTTGCCCCGGGCATTGAGCTTTGGATGATGGAAACGAGTGTTTCCAGAGCATCATGATGTGGAGGCCCTAAGTGTACAACCTGTTCTTTTTCTGAAGAAGCAGGAGGAGTTTCGGTTATGGGTTGAGATATTTGTACCAACTGCTGTGAGGAAGTAGCAGCAGTGGTTTCTTGTGACATTTGTGCTGTCACAGGCAGTAGCTCTGGAATCTCATCCTCTAGAGTTGCCTTTTTGATGGGTTTGGGGGGTTTTTGAGTTTTTCTTTTTGGCTTTTTGGTGATTTTAGGTGTGGGTTTCAAAGCAGTTGTTCTGCTGCTTTGATCACCTTGAGCAGTGGGCTCAGTAGCAGATACCTGAGGAGCAGTGGTAGCTGCTAAAATCTGCTCAGGCACCTCTGCTTGTGTTTTGCAAGGTGTTAACATTCTTGAAAAAGTTTCATCAGTTAAACTGTTTATTTGAATATAATCACCTTGGTTTATTACAGCAATATCATCTTTACTGAATTTCTTTTCAAAATAATAACTTAGAAACCTTGGAAACAGTAGAAATGATTTTGTTTCAACATTATTAACCAAGTCATTAAAGATTTCCCGAGAATAATTAAAATTTTCTTCTTGAAGAATAGCATATCCCAGATTTTGAATCTTTAATGGTATTTCATTAAAAGAAGTGGTTTTGTTTGAAACACACATGAGGAGGGTATGAAATAAAAACCTTGTTGCAGAAGGAAAGAAACCTTTTTGTAAGGTAGCTTTCTTCATCATTGTGTCTGCATACCCTCTCTCAATGAAGTCAATTTTTAACTCGTTTTTAGGGAAAGAAGTTTTACCTTGCTGATCCTCGAGTTGAAAGACTTCTGATATCGATTGTGGCGTGATTTGAACAGCTTTACCCTTTAAAGAGGAGTTAATGGCTATCACATTTTCACCTTGTTTGTCAAGGATTGCGTTTTTCCAAAACTCTCGTTGGGTTGCTAAGTAAATTGGTGCATCGGCGGTTAACAAAGTTTTGTACTTTGATTTAGCCATTTTGGCGATGATGGAGTCGAAAGCATCTGTGGTGCCGGGTTTTATGAGAAGACCCAGAAGATTGTGAGATGGTTTGTGTGGGATTTCAGTGGTATTGACCTTTTGAGAGGCCGCTTTCGACGATGATTTGGAAGTGGGTTTTGCAGATGTCTTCGATTTTGTCATTTTGGAGATGATGATCGAAGAAATATGTGAAGGAATGTGAAGAAAAACTGCTTTGAGAAGAAAATGTTTGAGAATTCAATTCGACAGTAAAACCCTGTTTTGGTGTGAAGTGGGGGTTTTATAGAGGAAAAAGTGAAGGCTGACGTGGCAGCGGTTACAAAAGTACTGACCACTATGTACTGCCCACATGCCAAACTCTGAAGAAATGAAGGACAGTACTTTTATGAAAGTTACTGATGAAGGCAGTGGTTACAACGGTATAATGAAAGCAGTGGATGATTTTCACTATCAGTGGATAGCATATCAGTGGATAAGACACTGCTTTTGAACAACAGAGTTTATCAAGGAAATGAGATAACAGGGGATGGCTTTCAGCAGTGGACAGACTTTGAAGTAGAGCAGACTTTTGAACAAACAGTGGTTATGGCAGACTTTTAAGGATTTTAATGAAAACTTCATTTTTAGCTATTTTTAAGGATGGTTTTTTGATTTTCTGAAAACATTTTAATGCTTTTATTCATAGAAAAACAATTTTGCTTGTCATTCCATGTTCAGCAAGCCAATCCTAAAGACCAAGCTTTCAAAAGTGGCTGTATCTAGTGCTTTTGTGAGCACATCTGCCAGCTGGTCTTTAGTTGGAACATGATGCAGAGAAATCAAACCTTTTTCATAGCAATCCCTCACAAAGTGATGTCTGATGTCGATGTGTTTGGTGGTTGAATAGGAAACTGGATTTTTGATGATATTTTCTACTGCCTGGCTATCCAACATGAGTGGTGTCTTTAAGTCAGTGATACCAAAATCCAGCAACTGATTTTGAAGCCACAGGAGTTGGGCTGTACAGCTTGCAGCAGCAATGTATTCAGCTTCAGCAGTGGATGTTGAAACAGCTGCTTGCTTTTTGCTTTGCCATGAAACTAAGCAATCACCTAGAAACTGGCACCCTCCTTATGTGGACTTCCTTGTGGTGTTACATCCAGCAAAGTCACTGTCTGAAAATCCTGAAAGCTTGATATTCCCATTAGCTGGATACCAGATACCAAGTGTGGGAGCACTCTTTATGTATCTGAATATCCTTTTTACAGCAATAAGGTTGGATTTTCTAGGGGCTGATTGACTTCTTGCACAAACACATGTTGCAAACATGATGTCTGGCCTAGATGCAGTTAGGTACAACAAAGACCCAATCATGCTTCTATATAGGGTTTGGTCAATCAGCTCATCCTTTTCATCAGACATGACAAGCTTATTTGTTGCCATGGGTGTGCTGCATGGTTTACAATCATTCATATCAAATTTGTTTAAAAGTTCTTTTGCATATTTGCTTTGATGAATGAAAGTACCATTTTGCATTTGCTGAACTTGGAGACCAAGAAAGCATTGCAGCTCACCCATTGCACTCATTTCAAACTCAGCTGTCATGAGTTCCCTAAACTCTTCACACATTGCATTACACGTGCTTCCAAAAATAATGTCATCCACATAAATTTGGACAATCATTAAATCCTTTCCTCTCCATTTTAAAAACAGTGTTTTATCAATGGTACCTCTTTTGAAACCATTTGAGAGTAGAAAGGTGGAAAGAGTTTCATACCAGGCCCTTGGTGCTTGTTTCAGGCCATACAGAGCTTTGTTCAGCCTGTAGACATGATCTGGATAAAATGGATCCTCAAAACCTGGAGGTTGACACACATACACCTCTTCTTGAATTGTACCATAGAGGAAAGCACGTTTGATATCCATTTGGAACACCTTCATGTTGTGGTTGACAGCAAAGGCCAGGAACAGTCTTATAGCTTCTAATCTTGCTACAGGGGCAAAAGTTTCATCATAGTCAATCCCCTCTTCCTGTCTGTAACCTTGAACCACAAGCCTGGCTTTATTCTTGACAACAATACCCCTTTCATCAGTTTTGTTCTTGAAGACCCACTTTGTGCCAATGGGACTAACCTCTTCTGGCAGTGGTACAAGCTCCCATACTTGTTGTCCTTTAAACTGTTGGAGCTCCTCTTGCATGGCTTCTACCCAGCTGTTGTCTTTCAGTGCCTCTTGGTACTTGACTGGCTGATGGAGTGATAGAAAACCATCAAAAAGACAAATGTTTTGGGTTTGGCTTCTTGTGAGCTCCCCTTCATTTATGTTGCCAATGATTTGATCAGGTGGATGAGATCTCAAGAAGATTAAATCTCCTTGGTATGGTATGATGGCATTTGTTGGTGAAGGCTGCAAATGTGAATCATCTGAGCTAACCACTGCTGGGGACTTTGATGATCCAGCAGTGGCTTCAAAAGGTGGTGGAATGGGAGGTAATGAAGTGGACACATGCTGACTTTTATCCACTGTTTGGGGACTTTTGTCAGCAGTGTTTGAGGATGTGGAAGCAGTGGTTGATGGGCTACTTTGGTCAACAACTGTTGAGGTAGCAGTGGTTGAGCTTTGACAGTTGTTTTGAACATCTGATGCTCTTCCCATTTTAGCAGACCTTTGAGGGATGATGATTTCATACCCATAGTCTGGTGTTGAATCCTCTGATGGACCTGCACTGTTAGTCTTGACAGCAGTATTTTCAAAAGTGAATTTATCAAGATCAAACAGATCTGCAGGATTTGCTAGGATTTTCATTGATGAAAGTTCATTGAACTTTACATTAAAAGTCTCCTCCATTGCCTTGGTCCGTGTATTAAACACTTTGTAGGCCTTGGCAGTGGTTGAGTATCCCAGATGATAACCACAATCAATTTTTGCTGCAAATTTTGAAATGGAATCTTTTAAGTTCAAAATAAAGCATGGGCAGCCAAACACCTTGAAATATGAGATCAGTGGTTTGATTTTATACAGAATTTCATAAGCAGTCTTTTTGTGCCTGGGGTTTATTAAAACTCTGTTCTGGACATAGCAAGCAGTGTTTACTGCCTCTGCCTAGAAAGTTAATGGCAAACCTGAATCAGCAAGCATGGTTCTAGCAGCCTCAATCAAAGTTCTGTTCTTTCTTTCAACTACCCCATTTTGCTCTGGTGTTCTAGGGATGCTGTATTGCCTTACAATCCCTTTCTTCACACAGAAGGCATCCAACTCCTTATTTTTAAATTCTGTGCCATTGTCACTCCTGAAGCTTTTCACTGGAAGGTCAAATTGCTTTTCAACCTGTGTCACAAAGTCTTGCAAAATGCCTGCAGTCTCATCTTTTGAGTGTAAAAAGAAAGTCCATGTAAACCTAGAAAAGTCATCAACAATAACCAGACTATATCTCTTCTTTTTGAGACTCATGACTTGAACTGGGCCAAACAAGTCCATGTGTAGCATTTGCAAACACTGGGTTGTTTTGGACTCTTCAATGGACTTATAAGAACTTTTATGTTGTTTTCCTTTTAAACAGGAAATGCAATGTTCAGGACATGAAAACAATTTTTGTGGTAGGCCTCTCACCAAACCATTTTTTGAAATTTCAGTGATTGTCATAAGATTTGTGTGCCCCAGCCTTCTGTGCCAAAGTTCAATCTCTTTGTTAGAGGCAGCTGAGAATAGACATGCATCAGCTCTGGGACACTCTTTTGACATATCAACAACATAAACATTGCCACTTCTTTGAGCAACAAGTTTTGTTTGACCAGTTTTTATTATTGCTTCAATCTTTTTGACCATTTCTGGTCCAACAATCCTACAACACTCCTTTGTGAAGAATGACCCATACCCCTTGTCACTCATTTGTGAAACACTCAAGAGGTTGAATTTCAGACTGTCTATCAGATTGACATTTTCAAATTTTACATTTCCAGACTGTACTGTACCAGACCCCAGAACTTTCCCTTTACTGTTATTCCCAAAGGATATATCACCCCCTCCATGAATTTTGAAATCTTTGAGTAGGGCTTTACATCCAGTCATGTGCCTGGAGCCTCCACTATCAACATACCAAAGGCTATCTAAACAGGCAGAAGCTCCCTGCACATGAAGTAAAAGGATTAGTTCATTAGGGTTTCCAAAGCCAATAAGGCTTTGGATGGGGTCTCAATAGTGTCTGGGATGGATGCACATTGATGGACAGTGGTTAGGTCAGGGGTTTGAACAGTTTTAGTACTGTTTCTTGCTAACCACTGTTGGGGGTCTTGACCAATCATCTGTTGGTATCCAAAAGGATGCCTGTTCACTTTGGGTTTAGAGGGCCTTTTGTAGGCCTCATAAACGTGTGGAATCCTTTGGTAAGACTGTTTTTCCTTGCCTTTTCTGAACTGATTGGCAGGGGGTGCATCAGTAACCTGAACATCTCTTTTGACAGATGTTTGGTTTAGCTGTTTTGTAACAGCTGTTTGAACTGGCACAAACAGTGGTTGGTTCTTAGTGAATTTGACAGGTGATGTTGATGGACTCAAGGATGTTTTAGCAATGTACTCATTCTTTTCCACATCAAAGTTTTTGAGATACACACATGCTTGAGTTTTGTGGTTTGTTTTACCACAAACAATACAGCTCTCAGCTGGAACAATGACACTTGTTTTGTTCAAATCATAAGCTTTTAAATGGAAACAATCTTTTGTTAGATGATTCCTTTTCTCACAGAATTCACAAAACAGGTTATTGATCTTTTCTTTCTTCTTTCTCTTTTCGGACTCCTTTGCAGCAGAGGTTTTAACCTCTGTTGGGATATCCTTGAGAGGAATGACTTTACCTTTTGGAGCCTTAACACCATCAGTTGATGTAAAGTCCATGGGCTTGAAATTTTCAAGAATATCACACTCATCAGACCATTTTGGTTTAAACTGATAATTTTCAAGCTCCTCAAAAGTAGAGCATCCCATTGGTCTGTCAAGTGTGACTTTGTTACCAAGTTTATCAGTGATTTTCACTTCTTGGCCATTCTTGTTTGTGGGGATGAACTCAGTGGTTACATCAGTGGTTTGAACAGATTTTTCAAAAGCAGTGTTTTCATCATCATGTTTTCTATAACCAACACCAAATTTTACATTGCTTTTAATCTGTTTTTCAAGCATAACCTCATACCCTTTGCATGATTCCACCCATTTTTCACAGGTAATCTGGGTGGACTCTAACTCCTTTTTACAAACTTGGTATTTTTCTACCATAGTTTGGAGTTGAGTTTTGGTTATGCTCTGCTCTTCTTTCAGACTGCTGATCTCTTTATCTTTTTCAGCCAATTTGTTTCTAAGTTCTTTTAACAACTTTTCAAATTTGACTTCATCAGACAAGACTTTGTTCCTAAGGTTTTCATTTACCTCTTTAATGTTAGCAAAAGCAATAATGCAATTGTCTGAACACAGTTTTTCAAGAACTTGAGGAGATACCTTGGCAGCAGCCATCATTGCACAATCACATTGATGATTTTCTTCATCATCAGCTCTTACTTCCTTCTCACCTGCTCTCTTTTCTACCTCTTCTTCTTTGTCCTCTTTGGACCATGGGTCTGTCAGTGGTTCAATCAGGGTTTCTGAATTTTCTCCCAGCAGCAGTTCACCAGCAACTGCATTAACAACTACTTCAGTCACCTCATCCACTGTTTCATCACTTAGTTGTTCACCTTCAATTTCAATCCCCTCTGGTATTGACTCTAATGCCATCAAACAAAATTCAGCATTAGAAGATTCATTAGAAGCATAGAGTGCAAAATTTTCATCACTAAGCTCATCAGGCATGCTGCTCCAGTCAACAAAGCCTTGAGTGAAAAAGCTTTGCTAATCTGGTTGTACCACTACTGGAGCAGCTGTTTGAGGTGCAACAGGTTGCACTTGTGCCTGGGGGACTGGGGTTTGAACATATTGAATCTGTGGAACAGTGGTTTGGACATAATGCACAGGCACAGGGGCAGCAGCATAATGAGCAGTGTTAACATGAGCTGCAGGGCTATATTGGGTATAGTGCATAGTGCTTTGATTTTGAGGTCTAGGGTTTGAGCTAGGATGAGTGATTATAGGACCAGTAGTTTGACTCCTGCATTCCCTAGTGAAATGACCTAGCCTATTGCACTTGTAACACTTGATTTTCGATTTATCCAACCCAACCCTTAGATTCCCATGTAGCCCTAGGAATTTTCTCCCTGTTCTTTTGTAGAATTTGCTTGTTCTCACACTAAGCAAAGCCAACTGATGCAAAATGTCCATCTCCTCTAAGTCAGTGGGATCAAAATGTTGCAAATCATTGAGTTCAAAGCACAAATTATGTAACGCCCCAAAAACCGGTTATTAATTAAAATAAATGAAAATGAACAAAAAGTAACCTAGTTGATGGGTTATGATAAGAAATAAGTTAAAAATTTGAAATAATGCTTGAATTAAATACTTAACAACTTATAAGGGGGTAATGTGTAAAGTTCTAATAAATAAGGATTTATAGTGAGTAAACCCACAAACACACATTCTGTGCGTGGGTAGGAACGATCAAGCAGGAGGAGAACAAGGTGAAACCCTTGTTCTCCAAATTCAGCAAATTGAAGAGGAAATTCAAGGATAATCCAATGCATGAACTTCGATTTACACTCATCTAAACCTAGTTAGTGAAGTGGTAAGTTCAATTTTCTGAAATTATGCTTTGTAACAAGAAGGGTTCAACCCAATTCGATTTCTTTGATCCAAAGTGGGAAATCCTAGTTAGAATTGCTTCCTAGAACAGGAATTGTGTTGATTTTAGGTTGCATGAAAGGATTATAGCAAAAACCCACTTGTTAAGAAGTTAGTAAGGGTTTGATGATTATGAGAAATCATAAAACTAGGAAGTTAGTGTATAAGCTTGTTGTGATACTTGAATAATGAATGAAATTGATATAGAATGAAATAGCTAGGTGAATTTGAATGAATGAAATTGTTGTGTGATGATTAACTAGTAAGAATATGCTTTATAGACTTGTACCATGTACCTTAACTATGATGCCTACCAAGTGTTTGATGAAATGCTTAAGAGATGAATTTATGAGTAACTTGGAAAAATGGTAGAATGAAGTAGATGAACTAAATGAATGAATGAATGTTGTAATGTAGGCGTGAAGGAAGAAGGTACAAGCACTAGGAAAACGGAAGGCACGCAAGACCGAGGTATGTTCCGTTGCATACAACACCTTATTTAAATTTCGCTAACAACTATGATGAATAACCCTAGTTATAATGAATATGGTGATTAGTAAATAAATAACAAACTCCTTGTGGGTTTGATTATGCTATCGAAGATTATGATAAGCTATGCAAATCGATCAATTCAAATTGAATAAGTCGAGTAAGAATAAGGTACCATTCGTTTTGAACGGGTGGTCATGAATGCAATTAAGTAATGAATGAAGTTCAATCCGTTTAACGGATAGAACGAAGAAATTATGTTGAAAGCAATTAATCCGATGTATTCGGATGGTAAGTGGCATGCGTGAATCTCATTATGAGAATGTATGCCAACCCACGTAGTTGGGTAATCGAATGCATAAGAGAAATGAAAGAACATAAACGGAGGGAATTAATTGATGTTATTGTAAGCGAAACAAGCACTATGATTAACTTTTTAAAGTTTGTTGTGAATGTAGGTAAATCCTCATCTTAGGCGACTTGGAGAATTGGAGCGAGCACGTGTTCTTGATATGTCATGCCAATCGCTTCCGCTAGTTGCTTTAATGTTTTGTGTCAAATACTTGTCTATTTTGCATAACCTTGTTAGTCGTCATACTTTTCAAAACTTGTTGATTTGGTTTTAGTAGTATGTGGTTGAACAAACCGTAGTGTTGTATTTAGTATGATTATAATTCTAACAGGGGTATGCTCGTTTTATGAACGGGTCATGCCCAAATTTTGTTAAAAGTTTCTATGAATGTTGTAAAATGCAAGGTCTTTAAATCATTAAAGTTGTCATTTTATTAACGTGAAAAAGCGGTCTTTACAAATTATCTGACATCTGGTTTTCAGTGTTTGCAGTGAAAGCATAATTTGCAGAGTGAGGATCAGGGTTGGTAAAGTTACCACCAGCTGTTATATCAATGAAATGATCATAACCCCGTTCCTTACTACTGCTACCAGATTCTTCCTGACCCAGAAGAGCTGTGCTACCGAAAGAGTAATCATCAGTTGCTTTTCCAGACTCTTGCAACTTCTTTTTCTGGTTCAACTCCCTCTCATAAGTCAGGAGTCTACCATGAAGTTGGGTCAGGGTCAGATCTTTGAACTCAACAGAGTTTCTAGTCACAAATGCAGTTGTGTCCCATTTATCAGGTAGTGATCTAAGGAACCTGCTATTTTGAGTTGATTTTGGAAATTCAACCTTAACAAGCCTTAGCTCACTGATGAGACAACTAAAACGTTCAAATTGTTGGGTCAATGTTTCACCCTTAATGTGACAGAAGGTTTCATACTGCTGATTCAGAATTTCCCTATTGTTTTCAATAACTTCTTCGGTTCCACCAAACTGTTCCTTCAAAGCATCCCATAGCTCTTTGGCACTGTTACAATGTAACAGTCCAGCATAGATCTCATTTGGTAATGCAGATGCTATGATGCTAAATGCTTTAGCATCAAGTTCGGAAATCTGAAAATCAGTTTCAGTATAGTTTTCATAAGGTTTTGGTACGAACTTCTTTGGATCCTCAACACTTGGCACCATAGGAACATGGGGACCAAAAACAACAGACCTCCAACATCCAGTGTTCTGTTGAGCAAGGATGTGACCCATCCTTCGCTCCCAGATGTTGTATTCATTTCTTTTAAGCATAGGTGGTTTAAAAAGCGAGCCAACATTATTCTTATCATCTAGTGATTGTGACGTCATCCTGGTTGTTTTACAGACACTGATTAATCAACTTTAATGGTGATTAAACCTTGCTCTGTTTTTCAACAAAAACGAACAAACTATCGATATCAACGATTTTGAGCTGAACTATTTATGTCAAAATGATTGCTAAATCAAATTTGACTGTCCTCGCTCTGATACCAATTGTTGGAACTGAGTTTGGTTTTGATTGTATTTTACGTTTGAAATTAAGATGAAGATAGATGAGTTGTGCAGCAGAATTAAGATGAAAACAAACTTTGCATACAATCAAACGAGAGTATTGCTTTGATCAAGACATTTTCTACAAAGAACCGAAAGATTGAATTTAGTTTCAACACCGATTACAATGTAATGCTTAATACAAACTCCCCCTCAGCCAGAGCTCAGCGTTTGTTCGTGCAGGAAAACAAGTTTGCAAAGAGCTAATAGAACAGTACAGAGCACTGTTCTATTTATAGGCACTAGCAAACCACTGAGCATCTAAGCTGACGTGACCATGAAAGTGACATCTAACCTCCTAACAAACTCTAACATCTGATCTATACAAACACTGCTTTACTAACTACTGCTATTACATTTCATTACATAAAAGATACTTAAACAACTGCTGCATCCTTCCACTGCTGTGAACCTGGCAGTGCTTGTCCGGATCAGCAGTACTTGACTCAAGGCAGTAGATTGAGCAGCAGAGCTTTAGTCTTCCATCAGCCTTTACTAGAGCAGCAGATTGACGGTCAGTGGCTTGTACGATTAGTAGGAGGTCAGCAGATGTTGAAACCACTTTCAAGGGGAGAGACTTGTATGTAACATCTGCTTATTCTGGATCCACTGCTCTGACCCAGTTTTGGCTTTAATTATCTGTTCCTCTGGTAGGGTTCAATCCCAACAGCCGGTCCTCACACCGAGTAGTCTAAGGCAGAAATAAGCACTCTAGGGTAAGTACCATAGACGGACCAACTACTACTCGCCAACTCAAAAAGCGCATCAAGTACCCATTAACTAGTAAGTGGTGGCGATGCTTACCCATGCCTTAAACTTAATATTTTAATTTAAATAAATGTGGTCAAATGGGTTTAAAGGTCAAAAAAAACATCAAAGATGACAAATGTGAAGCGGGTATCTGTGCTGGTCAAAAGAATCCGCCCTACCCACCCTTGGGGGTGGCAGCGGTGTGTTGGCTACCTGCTTGGTGCCCCGTCCCTTTAAAAACCTAATAAAGTGTCATTTTCAGTCTAATACAATGCCATATTTACCTACATATACAAAGAACATGGGTGACAATAGTTCCCCTATCCTATTAAGCTTAGTATAATTATAATTGAGCATTATCAAAAGTACATGTGGTTGAGTGGTTTTGATGTATGTATATGACCAAACAAATTCAATAGACAACCCCATTGGTCCAACCAATTTACGATTTTATCTCCAGTTTAAAATTACGGTCTTGACCAAGTTCAAAATAAAATTATGCCTTTGCCCCTAGCTCAAATTTACGATTTTGCCCTGAGTTCAAAAATTTTATTTTGCTCATTTTCAAAAATTATGATTTCGCCCAGAGTTTAAAATTACGATTTTGACCTCAGCTCAAAATAAAATTATGGTTTTGCCCCCAGCTTAAAATTACGAATTTGCCCTTAGTTTAAAATTATGAGTTTGCCCTCATTTAAATAATTACGATTTTGCCCCAATTAAAATTTGTAGTCTTGCCATCGATTTAGTTTTTTTTCTCTTGCTCCTCTTTTTAAAAATTACAATTTCACCATGAGTTCAAAATTACGCTTTTGCCCTCAGTTCAAAACAAAATTATACTTTTGCCCCCAGCTAAAAATTACGATTTTGCCCTTAGTTCAAACTATGATTTTGTCCCTGTTCAAAATAAAATTATGGTCTTGCCTTAGCTTAAAATTATAAATTTGCCCCCAATTTAAAATTATGAGTTTGCCCTCAATTAAAAAATTACGATTTTGCCTCCAGTAAAAAGTTGTAGTCTTGCCATCGTTTTAGTTTTTTTTTTTTTTTGGGCAAAGCTATAGTAGTTTTTATTTTACTTGATTGGCTCAATTTAACTTTTGTGTAAAGCAGGTGTCTAGCATTCGCTCCTTGGTTCTGACAAATTACTATTTTGCCCCCAGCTCAAAATTATAGGCTTGCCATCATTTTTGTGTTTTTTAGCAAGACTATGGTAGTGTTTAGGTTTAATTGGTTGACTCATATTTTTTTTTTTTGTTGATATCGTGTTATAATTAGTGTGTGCAAGTAACTAAAATACATACGTACATACTATGAAACTAACAAATATTCGGCTTAACGCCCCGCAACGCGGACGGGGCATCTAACTAGTTCGATATAAAAAATAAAATCTGATAATCATAACTTAATCAACTAATTAGGTAAGTAGCCTTTAAAATATCAACTAATTAGGTAAACATCGGAGTCAAAGGTTTCAATTGCAATCATTTTCCTACAACAATTTAGAAGTATTTATTGAAAAACATAATAGATCATAATCAGATTCCCCATTATGTTGGAAATCAACATAATTTATACAACAGAATTAATTAGACATACATCTTTCATTCAGTTTTCCTTTTATAGTATATTGGCTACAAATTGACCAAACACATATCAACCATTGTCTTCCTCCCCTCCTTTTCTTTCTGGAGGAGGCCCGGATGGTGGTTTGCTCGGTGAAACCACCATCTCAGTATGGGCTGCCTCTGCAGCCTCTCGAAACTTCTTGTAGATATCACTTCGGTAAAACTTTCTTGTACGGATCACTAAGATGAAAGAAATGAAACATGCAAATAGCGTTGCACCGGTTATAATAAGGAAAGACATTTTGTAACAATCTACTCCTGTACAAGTTATTTCTTCATGACTTTTTCGTGTCATTCCGGTTGCGGTTAATTGTTTTTGCGCTTCTTTGTCGTATAGTCGTCCTGCCACCACCACATTGAGGATGTACGCCCCTAGAGGGCTCGCTCCGCCGCCTAAATTATAAAGAGTAGAGTAGTATTTCAGCCCGAATAGTTCGGATATGATTGCGAAGATCAACGGCCACTGAGCCCCGAAACAAAAGCCCATTATGACCGATGACACATAGAGCCCATTCGGTACACCGAATGCAATCAACAAATGACCGATACATGAGACGCAAAGGACTATTGTGAGCATCAATGGGCGGGGAAACTTGTACTTGGCTAGTAACATTTCGGAAAGAAAACCCGACGCAACCCGGCCCATGTAGTTCCATATACTCACTAAAGACACAAAAGTGGTGATGCTTGTGTTCGGGTACCCAAGCGACCTCCCGATCTGGCCGAGATTGTCGATGGCGGTCAGCGTCCCACCGACACCAAACGTAGTGGTACTGAATAATATCAACATGTCGACGCTAAACACCGCTTGTAGGATAGTAAAGTCTTCGCCTCTTTCGGGTGGATCAAAAACCGTTTTCCAACACGAAACTTCCTTTTCCGCTTTCGGAGGCGGGGTTGCATAGTCATTAGTCGGGTTTTCCGCGGTTATATTAACCGCGATATGATTAAGATTAACCACCTCTTCCTTTCTTCTCCAGTTCTTAAACTCTTCTCTAACAACTATACCGACCGGAGCGAACAGTAGAATCACAACAACGGTAGTAGTTGCGCCATAAGCAAACTCCGAAAACTGGAGCTTATTTTGCGTAATGATCACAACCATAAGAAACCCGGCTAACCCCAACGAAAGATACAAAAAATGATAGAACGTCTTGAGCTCGTCGTTTGTTTGTCGAACCACTTTCATAACCCGAACGATCCGAAGAAACACGATGGATACCGCGGCCGGAAGCCACCCAATAAACAAAATAAGTGACTTGGTATCATACCCATAAAACCCATGATACAATTGTGTAATAATCGCACCACTTAACCCAACAAACCCCTTTAAAAGCCCCAACACCACCCCTCTACTCTGGGGAAAATTTTGAACACACGTGACCAAGGCGCCCGTATTCGCAAACGTTTGCGAATTGGCCCCGATACAAATGTACAAACACATTTGCCACACGGGCGGTTTGGCGATCTTCCTCGTAACCGCCAACCAAATCATAAAATACCCCGAAAAGTTCATAGCCGCGCCTAGTAACAAGACCACCCATGGAGGCGATATTTCATTAATCAAACCGGATATGATCCCGACATTGCCACCCAAATCTTTGAATGTGCTAAGAAGATTAAGGGTGCTTTGGTCATACCCAAGGGAGTGTTTAATGTCCCCTGAGTATAGAGCAAACATGTAAGTTGCTCCGGCGACCGACATGATGAGACACGAGGCGAACATCATGAACCACCGCCCGGTGAACACGTTTAAGGTTAGGGTAACCATCCGTCGGCCATCACAACCAGTTGGAGAAACACAAGGTTGAGCTATACTCATGTTGGTAACCAGAAGATGAAGACTTCAGAAAAACTACTTTATGTCACAAGAAAGAAAGAACAAATAAAGTAAACTTGGAAGTGAGATAATTTTTTGAATGATAAATGGTGTTGGATCACGTCTATTTATTGATGTAGAGTGTAGACAAATTGTTGATTGACATTAAAGTTGACCTGCTTGATCAGAAGTAGAGAAGATGAACTTAAATTGAAGGCAATGGTGGAGATTGATGTGTCCATCTATCGAGAGATCTGAATGGAACTTTTGGGAGACTGAAGAAAAAATCTTGTACCGGTATATTGTCTTGAATAATTGTTTTGAAATGATCACCACATGCCTCAATCTATTTTTCTCTCTCTTAAACTTTTATCTTTAACTATTATTATGTCGTCATCATCATTGTGATTTTTTAATATAAAAATGTATAACTTATAGATAAACATGAGATGAGTATTTTGTATTATAGGCGTAATAAATAATGATATAAGGGGGTAGGGGCGTCCCATGATCGGCCCCTATAACTCGTTATAAAAAAAAAACACCGCCGTCACTACCACTTAGGGGGTGGGGTGACCATCACTCATCACTCACAACATTCAATCAAGTTCTGGTATATTATCAACCATTATTCCATTACTCACAACTTTTTTTAGTGAGGGTGGTCATCACTAATGATGGAATTCCATCACTCATAACTTTTTTTAATTTTATTTTTAAATTAGAAATTAATAATAAAACACTAAAATTATAAATTTCATTAAAATTAAAACATATTAGTTCAATTAAACATACTAGAAATATTATAGACTAAAAATTAAAAAAAAAATAATAATAACGAAATTCTACTACTCGTCCGAATCAGGACACTCCAAACCTAAAGAACCTACTAGTTCGATTAAATCGTATCTCAACCGAAAGTGGGTTTCTTCATCACGCAAGTCTTGTTGGATATTTTCTGAAACGTGAACTTGTGTAGGAGGATCTGGCACCCAATCCGTAGATATTGCACGTCCGTCTTCTTTGATTAGCATATTGTGTAATATGATACATGCATATACTATGCTATGTATTGATTTCTTGTTCATCGCACGAACCGGTCGGCTTAGTATGCCCCATCTACCATTTAAAACACCAAAAGCCCTCTCAACATCTTTTCTTGCTGATTCTTGCAACTTTTTTAACACGATTTATTTAGTCTCGACAGGAAATGAATGAGCTTTCACAAAAACAAACCATGATGGGTAGATATCATCCACAAGAAGAAAGCCTCGTCTGTAATATCGTCCGTTAACATAGAATGGACAGAAGGGTGTGGTACCATCCGTCACGGTTTGGAATAACGGCGACGGGTGCAAAACATTGATGTCGTTGTTTGAACCTGGAACACCGAAATATGAATGCCAAAACCATAAATCATTCGACGTCATCGCTTCAAGTATGATGGTTGGTCTTTTGATGTCACTCCTAGCATACGCCCCTCGCAACTCTCTTGGACAACTTTTCCACTCGATATGTGTACAATCGATGCTACCGAGCATCCCTGGAAAATGCCATTTAGCCTCATGTGCGGCGTAAATACGTGGGATGTCGTGTCTCGTCGGTTTACGTAAAAACTCTTTACCATACAATTTAACGACCGCGTTGCAAAAAAAATTGCAGACATTCACGTGAAGTTCTGGCCGACACAGCTAGGTATTCATCAAATTGATCGGGAGGGTTACCTGTCGCTAGTTGGCGAATGGCAGACGTGCATTTTTGTATCGGCGTGAAACTTGGTTTGCCCCCGCATCGTAACCTTCTTGAAACCATTCTTCGGTTGCTTCGATGTCTCCAACAATCTTTAAAAATAATTCTTTTGGTAAACGAAACCGATCACTAAACGTTTCGCCATTGTAGACCGGATTCTCCACAAAATAGTCGTTCATTAACACTTCGTTGGCATGTATACGATCACGATCTACCAATTCTTCTTTGGGCGGGATGAACTTGATTCAATTTCGTTATACACTGACACAAAATATTTAAGCGTCTCATTGTTAGAAGACGACTGAGTATCGATATCGCTGTCCATCGGAAACATCGAATCCGTAGAAAAATCCATTTGAGAAATATGTAGAATGTGTGATATGTGTTTGTGTTTTGGTGTGGGTGAAATGGTTAAAAATTGTGATGTATATATAAATGGTTTAAAGGTTTTTTTTATTAAACATTACCGTTAAAAAACGGTCAAATAAAAGCCAACGGTCACAATTCAAACAGAGTTCAACGCGTGAACTTTTCCACGGAAACAATTTTCCACACGTGGAAAATGATGGTGGCGGCGATGTTTCGTATGCCATCACGCGTAATGGAAGCCCATCACGGCTCCACCCCGCTTGCCCTTATAATGCGTCAAACTTAAAACACGTTATTTTTTAACCCGTGAAAACTTAAAAAATCCGACCGTTTATTTGTTTTAACCGTTGTCTTTTGACCGTTATTTAATAAAAAAAACCCTTAAATAATCTATATATATTTCACACTTTATACCATTTCACCCACACCAAAACACAAACATATTTCACACATTCTACATATTTCACAATTGGATTTTCCTACGCATTCAACGTTTCCGATGGAGAGCGATAGCGATAGCCAATCGTCTTCCGACAATAAGACGCTTGAATTTTTTGAGTCGGTGTATAACGAACTTGAAGCATGTTCGAGCCGCCCAAAGAAGAAAATGGTGGATCGTGATCGTATACATGCCAACGAAGTGTTAATGAACGATTATTTTGTGGAGAATCTGGTCTACAATGCCGAAACGTTTAGAGATCGGTTTCGTTTACCAAAAGATTTATTTTTAAAGATTGTTGGAGACATCGAAGCAACTGAAGAATGGTTCCAAGAACGTTACGACGGGAGGGGCAAACGAAGTTTCACGCCGATACAAAAATGCATGTCCGCCATTCGCCAACTAGCAACAGGTAACCCTCCCGATCAATTTGATGAATACTTAGCTATGTCGGACAGAACTTCACGTGAATGTCTGCAATTTTTTTGTAACGCGATCATTAAATTGTATGGTTAAAAGTTTTTATGTAACCCGACGAGACACGACATCTCACGTATTTACGTCGCACATGAGGCTAGATGACATTTTCTAGGGATGCTCGGTAGCATTGATTGTACACATATCGAATGGAGAAATTGCCCAAGAGAGTTGCGAGGGGCGTATGTTAGGGGTGACATCAAAACACCAACGATCATACTTGAAGCGGTGACGTCGAATGATTTATGGTTTTGGCATTCATATTTTGATGTTCCAAGTTCAAACAACGACATCAATGTTTTTCACACGTCGCCGTTGTTTCAAACCGTAACGGATGGTACCGCACCCTTCTGTCCATTCTATGTTAACGAAAGATATTACAGACGAGGCTTTCTTCTTGTGGATGGTATCTACCCATCATTGTCTGTTTTTTTGTGAAAGCTCCTTCATTTCCTATCGAGGCTAAAGAAAAGGCGTTCAAAAGGTTGCAAGAATCGGCAAGAAAATATGTTGAGAGGGTTTTTGGTGTTTTAAAGGGTAGATGGGGCATACTAAGCCAAGCAGTTCGTGCGATGAATAAGAAATCAATACATAACATAGTATATGCATGTATCACATTGCACAGTATGCTAATCAAAGAAGACGGATGTGCAATATCTCCAGATTGGGTGCCGGATCCTCCTACACAAGTTCCCGTTCCCGAAAATATCCAACAAGACTTGCGTGATGAAGAAATTCACTTTCGGTTGAGATACGATTTAATTGAACTTGTAGGTTCTTTAGGTTTGGAATTTTCTAATTCGGACGAGGAGTACAGTTCCTTTATGTAGGTTTTTATTTTTATTGTA
Organism: Helianthus tuberosus; assembly: GCA_030545235.1. Taxonomy (NCBI): domain Eukaryota; kingdom Viridiplantae; phylum Streptophyta; class Magnoliopsida; order Asterales; family Asteraceae; genus Helianthus; species Helianthus tuberosus. The sequence continues at coordinate 145,252,527 of CM060435.1, read as the reverse complement.
GTCTAAAATATTTCTAGAAATATTGTTTTTGATTTAAATGAAATTTATACTTGATAATTTAAGTGTTTTTATTGTTAATTTAATTTAAAAACAAATAAAAATAGGTTGTGAGTGATGGAATTCCATCACAAGTGATGGACATTTCCACCAAAATCCATCACTAGTGATGGAATAATGCTTGATGACATGACGGAACTTGATTGGAAGTTGTGAGTGATGAGTGATGGGTGCCCCTACCCCCTAATAGAGAAAATCAGTGTGATGTGACTTTCACTTGAGATTAATCATTTTTAAAGCTTAGAATTTATGTTTTTGAAAAGAGTAAACTGCTAAAATGGTCTCTGAGGTTTGGTCACTTTTGAGACTTTAGTTCAAAACTCAAATCTTTTGAATCTGGGTCCATGTGGTTTTAATTTTGTTGCTATTTTCACCCTAAAGCAAAATCTAATCAGATTTTTCAGTTAATATCCAGTTTTTTGTCATTTTCCTCCCTTTTAATGAAGGGTAAAATGGCCTTTTAACATTTTATTATAACAAATTAAAAAAATCTAACCATTTTGCTCTTCATTAAAAGGGAGGAAAAAGACAAAAAACTGGATGTTAACTGAAAAATATGACCAGATTTTGCTTTTGAATGAAAATGACAACAAAATTGAAACCACAAGGACTTAGATTCAAAATGTTTGAGTTTTGGACTAAAGTGGCAAAGATGATCAAACCTCAGGGACTATTTTGGCAATTTACTCTTTTGAAAATTATGTATTTAATTTTATCTTATATTAAATGATAACTATAGAAAATCACTTTATCCTAAGTAATAAATATGAATTGTATACATAGGTGAAAAACGTCATTACCGATAAACAACAACGAACAAAGGTCTTGTAACCTAGTGTTACTGATAAACAACAATGAACAAAGGTCTTGTAAGTGTAACCTAGTGTGATTAAAGGTGTTCAATCTAATGAGATTGAGGGTTTGAATCTTATAGTGAACAAAAGGTGTAGATTTTGAAGTTGAGTTAATGATTGTGGTGAGTTAGTCGTCCTAAAAAAACTAAGAATTAAGGTTTATGTATTATTTGATATGGTTGATTGATGTATAAGAATTTATACATCTTTTAAACGTCAAATATGCCCCGTTTATGCGAAAAGTCTTTGTATTTTCATTGATTTTGGTACTCATTTGAGTTGTTTGTGAAAAATACAGGTCCGGGCGTCGGCCCGGTGTTGAAACAGATGCTTTTGGAGCAAAATGGAGCAAAAATGAAGCATTCCAGCAAACTGCCAGATATGGCACTACCGTGCCAATCATCGGCACGACCATGCCAGTCCATACAGCATCGGCACTCTCGCAAGCACTATCAGTTAGCAAGCACACTATCAAAGATCAGGGGTCCGCACGACAGTGCCGATCATAGGCACGACCGTGCCAGGTCAAAATCAACCTCAACCTCAGATCAGCTCATTTCTGAGATCGCACCAGTCATCATTGAACGTTCATCGGCACGCACGACCACGCCATGGTCTGGCACGGTCGTGCCACCTCGAAAACATTTGAGCAGGATTTTTTCCGAAATGGTAGCAAATAGGGTCAACAGATAAAAAAGTGACTTTCACACTTGCTAAGCACGACCGTGCCAAACGGTGGCATGGTAGTGCCAAACGCCCAACAGTTTAATTACGAGTTTCTAGCTCATTTGCAAGGGAGTTGAAGCATTTTGGTGAAGTTTTCTCTCAAGAATATGGTCTTGGAAGCTTGTTGGAGCCAAGAGGGAGCCTTGAAGAAGACTTAATCACTTGAAGATCTTCTCAAACACCATTTAATATTGTCTTTAACTTGGTTAGCTTACTAGTTACATTATGAACAATTTATGCTTTCTTTCACTTGATTTGGTACTCATGAGCCTTATGGGCTAAACATTTGTGTTGCTTAAACTATGTTGAAGCTTATGAACATGTGATAATATAGAAGAAGATGTGATGATTGTTTTTGTTAATCTTCATAGTGACACTTAATCTTGTTCTTGGAGTTCATGTGCATGTTTAAAATCCTTGTTCTTGAATGTTTGCTCATAAGTATTTACATGTTGTGTTGGAAAGCCCATGTAAAGATTATGATTATTGAATCTTGTTAACTTGTTAGTATGATTCATAGCATGAAACTAGGAATGGTAATTGCTAATATGATGTGAATGAAGATTTGAACATGTGTATGGATTCTTGCATCTAGATTTGGAAAGATCAAAAGTATGTTTATATGAATTCTATAGTTTGTGTTCATGTTAGTTTGATGATTTAGGCCAAGGTTGTTATCTAGCATGACCATGCTTGTGGTTCATAACAAGAACATGATGATAGTGCCACTTACTTGAAACCAAGTTAGGGTGATTAGTGTGTTGTTCATGTTAGTTTTCCCTAATTTGTAGAGTTAGGAGTTTTGACAAACAAATAACTCATGATTAAAGATTAACATCAACTTGCAGTGAACTTAAAAGAATAATTTTTAGGTGATTAGAATGTTAATTCATTTTAAGTTTTCCTAAGAATTGTTTGACTAGGAAGCCTTGATTAGGGACTTAGTTAAAATTAGAACTTGCATCATCACTAATCCTCCCTCTTTGTTGTCACATGTTTGTTAGTGGAAACTTAGTTTAGGCAACCTTTCTTAGATATTGTTATTTTCTAGAATATTTAGTTGTTTGTTTATTTGCATACTAAGTTAGAAAAATCAAACCCATAATTGAAAAGGCTTTAATGTAGCAAAAGTTTAGTATCGAGACACCGCATCCACGGATTGATATCCGGTTCTTGCCGATCAGCTATATTACCACCCGACGGGTACACTTGCCCTTTTGTGTGTGTAGTTAGTTCCTAGGTGAAAAACCATTTTTAAAACTAAATTTGTGTGAAGAAAAACTAAATTAAAAATATATATATAATTCACACACATCAAGTTTTTGGCGCCGTTGCTGGGGATGCGGTCTTCTTGAGAACGGTTCGAGTTACTTATTTAGCCACTTGTGAAAATTATATAAAGTTTTTGTCTACTTGTTTTATTTTCCCTTGCATGATTATTTGAAAAAAAATGAAAAAATGATTATTTGCTAGTTGTTTTTGTTTTTTTACATATATAGTGCATTGTGCTCCTCCTTATTCCCTACAGGTCGTGCATGTCCTCAACCCCCGTTGCTGATATCGTTGAGCCTTCATCGGAGCCGGAGAGCGATCTTCACCGGAGACTGCCTTAGCGGTTTCGTGTGGTAGCCGAGACGATCGAGGTAGACGCGGCAGGAGACGACACATTCTACGAGGTTCGGGTAGATATGGGCATACGGCGGAAGAAGAGGAGACGAGGATCTTAAACGAAATAGGAAAATCGTCACTCGATGGTTTACCTGCAAGCATCAATGCACCAGCAAGCAATAATAATAATTTTGAGATCAAATCTTGCACCATATCGATGTTGTAGAACGCGGTGAAGTTTTATGGCAAGGATCACGAGGATCCTAGTGTCCACATCGCGGGTTTTTTGGAGGTTTGTGCCACGTTTACAATTCGTGATGCATCATCGGATGCTATATGCCTTCGGCTCTTTCTGTTTTCTTTACGGGATGGAGCCAAAGAGTGGCTTCTTTCGCTTCCAGCTGGATCTATCACTACATGGAATCCATTAGCTGAGAAGTTCCTTCAGAAATATTTCCCTCCAGAGAAAACTGTTCGGTTGAGAACCAAGATTCTAAACTTTCGTCAGGACGAGGACGAGTCCCTTTACGAGGGGTGGGAGCATTTTAAAGAGCTTATGAGAAAGGTTCCACATCACGGGTTGCCCAAGTGGCAACTATGTCAGATCTTCTACAATGGTTTGGATAGTCAGGGATAGATGATGGTTGATACATACTCGGGTGGAGACATCGGCACGAAAAATGCTACCAAGGCATTTGAGATTCTTGAGAGATATGCCACGAAGAATCGGACACAACAGCCACTGAGGGGGGGGAGTTCTCGACAGGGAGTTCATCACGTGGACGACTTACTGCTATGACAGCACGTATGGATGCCTTATCTTCGAAATTGGATCGAGTGATGGAAATGCACTCGAGTGGTTCTTCGAGTGGGGGAGCATATCATGTTGGAGATTTTCCGACGGGAGAGATGTCACACGAACATGTTGATTTCATGGGAAACCAATACCGTCCTCAGAATAATCCCTACAGCAATACTTATAATCCGGGGTGGAAGAACCACCCAAATTTCAGTTGGAAGCCTGACGCTTCTAACCAGCATCCACCCGGATTTGTTCCACGTCCCCCAGCTCCAGTTCATGGAGCATATGGTCCACCTCGACCTCAGTAGGCACCTTCCTTTAGCGACCCTAGTGTGCACGATATGCTTAGTCAAATCTTAGCTGGTCAAAACACTCAAAAGGCCGAGAATGAGAAGCGTTTTAGAGAGTATGATGGTCGTTTCACGAGGCATGAGAGTGAGTTAAGAAGCCAAAAGGCTTCCATGCAAACCATCAAGAACCAAGTTGGCCAGATTACCAAGATGTTGTCTGAGAGACAACAGGGGGGCCTTCCGAGCAACACAGAGCCTAATCCAAATGCTACCGCGAAGGCCATCACGTTGAGACGCGACAAGACCGCTCAGCCCATCCCTCCAGCTGTTCTAGCAAAGCCGGTTGATGATGAGATTGTTGAGGAGATTGAGACTGAGTCTCCGGGTGAGGTGCAACAGAGGCGAGTCCCAGCAAGTACAGCACGACCCAAGGAGCCAGTGAGAGAGTATGTCCCTCCCATTCCATACCCGAGGAGGTTGAAGAAGCAGAAAATAGAAGAACACTATGGTAAATTCCTCGAGCTTTTTAAGCAACTTCATATAAATTTACCATTTGTCGAGGCACTTGCTCAAATGCCTAAGTATGCAAAGTTTCTGAAAGATATCTTATCTAACAAAAAGAGACTTGAGGAGCTTTCACAGGTGACCTTTGATGTGCGTAAAATGCAACATATAAATTACATCAAATGAGGCATAAAATTAACCCTTTTTTAGTACTAATGTAGGAAAAAGTGTGCTTTTGTCTTCCTTTTGTATTTTCAGGATTAAATGACCGTAAATGAACAAAAGAAGCAAAAATGCAGCCAAATCTAACATAATTACAAGAAAAGGAATAAACGTGGCATGCCCAACCCCTCGACAGCATCTTCCCAAGCAAAAGAAAGTAAACAGAAGGCTGACCACGGCCCAGTGCCCAGCGGACACGGGGGCGTGTTCAGATGTCTGAAGAAAGGACAAAAGCATAGAAGCTCCTATTTCCCAACACGGGGGTATGCCCAACATAACACGGTCGTGGTCAATGCTAAGATTCGCAGAATCCAATCAAATCTTGATAGTACAGATACGCTTCTGCACACAGGGCAGTGCCCAGCGGACACGGGGGCGTGTGGAGCTAATGCAGACAAATTGCAATTAATGAAGAAAGAGAAAGTGGATGGACACGAGGCCGTGTCCAGCAGACACGGGGCCGTGTCCGGGCTTCTGTGCAGGCTATAAATAGGGGTGTTTGGTTCACTTCAAAGACATCCCTTGGCAAACCACCTCTCTCCCACTTCACCCACACTCCACCACCATCACAACCCACATCCACCACGATCATCCATCATCCATCATCCATCTTAGAGTGTGTGTAGTTGTCTCGGGATCCAAGATTGATAGTAAGAGTTCTTGACAATCAAAGGCCATGTTTGCCTAAGTCTCTTACATCACTTGGTGAAGACAAGCATTTAGTGTAATACTTTTGTTTTTTAATCTTTTCGCACTTTTTATTTGGTTTTGTATTAATGACTTTAATAACTAGTTTCTTATGTTGAAGGTGAAACTTCCTTATCATTTGTCCATGGTGTCTTGGCATTATTTTACTGTCTATATAAAATAAAAGATTTACACCATTCATATCTCTACAGTCTATATAGAGATATGTTGGCTACCTAGTTGGGGGTTAAGGGAATGGTTTGGTAAGATTCTTGCCTTGTTCAGTGTATAGATCCTGCAAAGACCATGGTCAAGCTTACTAGGACCTCCTTCAATACCCACTGGTATTGGATGGCGGGGGTGTGAATGGCTTGATCCCCTCATATGTAAACTACTATTAATACATTAACCCGGCTACTTGGGATTGTATCCCTGCTGACTCAAACCACTTAGCCGAGGGTAACGTCACCTTCAAAAGAGGGGCCTACCACATTACGCATTAATAACTTAATTAATTATCTTTCAATAATCCAACCCTTTAGGATTGTATCCTTGCTGACTCAAACTACTGGGTTGAGGGTAACATCACCTTCAATAGAGAGGCCTACTACTATAACTAAGATAATCTCTTAAAAAGTGCAAAAGTGCGGAAATCATCAAAGGTTACACTAAAGGCGAGTCGGATCCAAGTGATTCATCTTGTCTATCTGTTTTTATTTTATTTTATTTTTCAGCATTTTTAGTTTTTATTTTCATGTTTAAAACTTTTTCTAAAATTTTGATTTGATTAGACGTTGAGGATAAACTGGTACTAAAAGCTCTTGTGTCCTTGGAGGACCTAGGTATCTTACCAACGCTATACTACGCTCACGATGGGTGCACTTGCCCATATGTGTGTTTAGTGTTAGTAAAATAACGTATTTTATAAATTTAAAACTTGACTAAAGTGTTAAAAAGGGGCTTAAAATATACATAAAAATATATAACACACTACACGCATCAAGTTTTTGGCGCCGTTGTCGGGGACACAAGGATTTTAAGAAAGTTAGGAATCAACGGCCTAATCGTTTTTCTTATTTTTCTGTTTTTTTTAGGATTTCTCTTAAATTTTTAGTTTCTGCAGAGCTCAGCACGGGGCCGTGCCTGGTCAGACACGGGCCGTGCCCAGCATCATTACTGGCAGTTTTTATTTTCCGAGTTACAGAGAGTTGAGCACGGGCCGTGTCGGTGCAGCATGAGGCCGTGTTAAACTCTCCAATAACAGGGATCCGGAAAACAATCAATGCAACTCCGACCACAGGCCGTGTTCATCTGAGCACGGGGCCGTGGTGAAACTTCTGACCAACATTCTTTTTGTTTATATTGCAGGAATTGGAACCTAGGCGCCGCACCTGAACTTTCTACACAGTGTATGAGCTCCAGTTCCAGTAGAGACATAAAAGAACCTCTAGACGAACCCGAACGCTTTCTAAGAAAAAGAATTAAAGCTAAAAACCAAGAGAATGTTTCAGGGGACCCACTTCCAATGGCGGATCAACGTACCCTCATGGATTACCTACGACCCACTGTAGGTAATCTTGGCGCCGCTATCAATGCGCTGAATGTCGATGCCAACAACTTCGAACTTCGACCGCATTTGATCCAAATGCTCTAAAACTCCGCAACTTTCCACGGGCTCGCGGAAGAAGATCCTCATTTACATATTACCAACTTTTTGGAAATATGTGATACTTTTCAGATCAAATGACGCCATCCGCCTCCGAATGTTTCCATTTTCACTAAAAGACCGAGCTAAGGCTTGGCTTAATACCCTCCCAGTTGGTTCGGTAAACACCTGGGATGAACTAGCCCAAAAGTTTTTATATAAGTATTTCCCTCCTGCTAAAATGGCTAAATTAATGACTGAAATTAATACATACTCACAAGAGGACGGGGAATCCTTATATGAAACTTGGGAAAGGTTCAAGGAGCTACTAAGAACGTGTCCTCATCATGGTCTTGCGGTGTGGCAACAAGTATCCACTTTCTATAATGGGTTGCTGCCACACACAAGACAAACACTTGACTCTAGCTCTGGGGAACTTTTAGGTAATCGTCGCCCAAATGAAATTTAAAATCAAATTGAGGAAATTGCTCAAACCAGTTTTCAGTGGCACACTCCCCGAGGCACAAAATCTATTGACTCGGGCGTCCATAAGGTTGACGAAAGCACCTCTTTGCAAGCTCAAATCGAGGCCCTTTCTTCAAAAATCAAAAAGTTAGAAATGGCAAAAACGGCCTCGGTTATGGCTTGTGAAGGGTGTGGTGGACCACATGAAAGTTGGAGTTGTATGAAAGAAATGGATAATCAAACAGAAATGGTAAACTACATTGATAATAGACCTAGGCCGTCAGGTCCGCCAACAGGTACCTACAACCAAGGATGGCGTAACCACCCTAACCTTGGTTGGAGAGAACCCGACAATAGTAGTAACCAACAAAATCAAAACCAACGAACAAACTTTCAACAACCAAGAAACGAGTCATAAAATTTCTCTCAACAACAACAAGGGGGATGAGAGAGGCTTGAAGATACTATATCTCGCCTCATCTACGACACCGAAAAGAAAAACTCGGATCGATTTCAACAAGTGGAATCAAACTTTAGAAATCAACAAGCTAGTATTCAAAACATTGAAAAACAACTAAATCAACTAGCTCAAAATTTCTCCGAGAGACCACAAGGCGCATTACCCAGCAATACCGAAACCAACCCAAAGGCGCAAGTACATCTCATCACATTGAGAAACCATACAATAGGTCCAGAGGAGGCTCCACTACCTCCAACAGAAAAGAGCCAGTCTAACCAAACCGCGACTTCGCCGACGTCCCAACAAGAGACGGCTCCGCCACCAAATCAAGATCCTACCAAGAATCCCCCGGTACCGTACCCCGGTGTAACAACTCGTATCAAAAAGTCCTAATTATTATTTTAATTGACCAATAGGAAACCCTAATTGAGAAACCCAAGTGATTCTGAACAAACCCTAAAATTTTCAGAACAATCGGAATCAGGATCAGGGCCCCTAAAACTCAGGGGGGGTAAACCCTAGTCGGTATTATCTACACAGTTTTACGTGTAAATTGAAAATGAACGCAAGACCAACTCAGCAAGGCTACTTAGACACGCGGCCACCCTATGATAGGGGGCGCCTCTCGCGCCACGCAACACCCCCTCGCGCCACGCGAGGGGGGAGGTTTTTCATGTATAAATAGATGAGTCTGGGACTTGATTCTGGGAGTTGAAACGACGTAAATTCTCAAATTTTACGCTGAGATATTGTCTGTTTATCACAATTAACACACACGATTCACTAATCGACGCCGCAATCAGGGTAATAACTCGATCGCTATTACGATTCAACGTCCGATCGATTATAACTATCCAACGATTGTTTAAGTGCCGCTCAAATTGAGTTTATACTTTGTTAATTCATCGTGATTTCGACTTGAATGTTTGAGTACTGCTCGAATTCGGACTATACTCTGTCATTCGTTGTGAATCCGCTGAATTGTTAAGTATTGCACTTGTAAACCGTTGTGAGGGTTTAATCTCGTGAATTGTCGTAACTGCTGTATTAGTTACTAACCTGTTTATGCGTGCATTATTATTTAAATTAGGTTAATCAAGGTTAATCAGTAGGCTTATACTCTACTCGTTAAATCTGCAATGTGAGTCATTCTCTTTTTATCAATTATTTTACAATACCTCAAATTATTTTCAAGGTTACAATTACAGGGACTAAGTCGTGGATATCTTGAATTACTGGTTAGTGGGGTATTGTGCACATTACTAATTTTTTCCCAGTTAGGTTCATTGACCTTCTCGGGATAATCACTGTTAGGTTCATTGACCTACAGGGATAATCATCACTATTTAGGTTCATTGATCTAAATAGTGGTATGACCATCGTCACCATTGTGACAGGATGCCAGATAAAAATAAGATAGAAGCCATTGTAATCGCTCTTATGCTGTAATTAATAACTATGCATCATTATGCAAAATAGAATGATTCACTCAGTATTTCCCTGCTGACAAAACCTTTTTCAAACATGTTTCAGGTGATCTGTTGTGAGCACAGGAAAAGTGCCGTGGAGCACTACAAGCTTAGAAAAGTGGATCAATGTAAATAAATAAAGAAACATGTTTTGAGAAATAAAGATTTCCCAGTAAAATCACTTTATTGTAAATTATGGGATTTATCCCTATATTATATATATAAACGAGCAGTTTTAATATTAATCGATCCTGTTTAAAAAGACTTCCGCTGTCATTTAATCAGATACCATCGGATTTCCTGCCTCGCGGTTCTGGACCGGGTCAAACCGGGGCCAAGGGCCGTGACAGGAAAAGGTGGTATCAGAGCCACTGATTTAAGCTTACTATTGATTTTAGCCTATTAAAATAATTGAAAGATACTTAGGAAATTTAATTGCTATTATGTGAAAACATGTTTTATTAACTGATTATATGTTTTATTATCTAGTTAACTGTATACAGTATGGGCAGATCTTTATATGCTAACTAATGTAGCAATTAATACAAATTCTTAAATAATTTGAACCAAGTTTAGCACTTTTATTATCTATAGTCTAGAAACCTTATTCAGTAAATAAATAAATTTACCAATAAGTAAACTTTAGTGTGTTTTAATTTTCAGTTGTTTTGGTAGTTACCAGTATGAAATACTATTTAAAAAGTTTTTCTATAAAAATTTTTTGTTATGAATTCTAATTTAGTAATTATGTGTATTTGCTAAACAGCATGAGTGACTTGTCTGATGCCTTTCAGAATTTAAATCTTTATCCGGTAAGAATAGAGGTTTCCAGAGATTTCAATAGGTATATTCCAGACATAGAAGAACCTATAGAATTCAACGCTTCACCTCTCGAGAAACCTAAGCCTAAGAAAAAGGAAATTGGGGAAAGCTCTAGGCAAATTGAGGGGTTACCATCTCAAGAAGAACTAGATTTTATAATGGCAACCGATGATACTATTGAGCCTATTAATGAAAATGATTTTATTCATTCTCTTGAAACACAACTACCAATGAATTTAGAACCAGCTATTCCAAACCTTTCAATCCACTCGCAAATAGACGAATGGGTGACTAATGAAATACTGTTACAAAACCATCCCTATAGGCTTTTTCCTAAATTCAATCCAGAACCTTTACCAAATTCACCAATGAGTAACAAGAATATGGCTAAACTCCATCATTTTGACAAAATGTATGCTGGGAATAGGATCCAAGAGATTTTGGGACAGATCTCCTGGAAATACGATGAGAAGGAACGCCGTTACTAGAATATCATCTGACAAAAGATAGGAGATTATGAAACTATGGTTGTGTAGTAGTAATAGTAAAATCTGTATGTGTAAAATAAATAATAAAACGGTTGTATATAGACGCATGATATAATCTATAAAACAAAAGAAATATTAGAAAATTTACAATTTTGTTATATATTTGTTTACGTGATTATGTGCAATTAATTGTGACGTTGGATTATTACTATTATACTAATTATTTATCTATAAATTAGTTATCAGATGGAAAACGCTAATAATGAACCAGTTAATGAAGTTAATTAATCTGAGAAACAACAGGGGGATCAATATATGACTAGGCAGGATATAGAAAATATTGTTGCTCAAGGGATAGCCAATACTATTCCAGCAATAGTTGCTCAAGGGATAGCCAACGCTATTCCAGAAATCATTGCTGCTGTTAAAAATCCAATCGCACCGCAACAAATCGTTCCTAGCAAACGCATTTCTGAAAATAACTTCAGTAATAGCGTAAATGGAGGCGGCAATCATGTTAATCATGATAATGAACCACGGCAAGCTCCGCTCCTTAAGAAAAGGAAAACTGCAACGCCTGGTTGCACTTACAAAGAATTTCTTGCTTGTAAACCCACTGAGTTTGCAGGCAATGAAGGAGCGACTGCGGCACTGCGTTGGTTAGAGAAGACCGAGGCAGTAATTGCCATAAGTAAATGTGCTCAGGATGATCAGGTCATGTACGCATCAAATCTTTTCAAAGAAGTGGCGCTAGAATGGTGGAATACGGTATTACAAGCAAAAGGAAGAAGGATGGCGTATGCTATGAAATGGGAAGAATTTAAGAGTCTTGTAGAAAGAAAATTCTGTCCCGAGTATGAAAAGGAACAAATGACAAATAAGTTTCTAACCCATCGGATGGTGGATGTAGATTGTCGGGGGTATACTTCGACATTCTTCGAATATGCTAGAATGGTACCAACCCTGGCTTCGCCAGAGCCGGTACTTATTTCTCGTTATATTTGGGGATTGATTTCCGAAATCCGTAATATCGTCAAGGCTGCGAAACCTCGCACAATTGATGATGCGGTAGATTTAGCCAATACTCTGACGGACGAACTAATACGGACAAGAGAAGAAAATAGAAGGAAGAAAGTAGCCCAAAAGATTACCCAAGAATTCCATCCGGGTAACCATAACAATTTCAAGAGAAGAGGAAATGGGCAATCTACCACTAGTCCATTTTGCAATTTTTGCAAAAGGAAACATTTTGGAAGATGCAAAGGATATTGCAATTTTTGCAAAATTCTGGGGCATCAAGAAGAAGACTGCATGAGGAAAAAATTTTCAGTCTGTTACAACTGTGGAGAAGCTGGACATCTTAGGCCAGATTGTCCAAAACTGAACAAATCATCTGACAATAAAGCTAAACTTGCAGAAGGAGCAAAAAGGAATGTAAGAGCCTTCCAACTGACTGCTAAGGAAGCAGAACTCATTCCAGATGTGATAGCCGGTACGTTCTTAGTCCACAACGTTTACACAAAAGTTTTATTTGACTCTGGTGTAAACCAAAGTTTTATAAATACTTCATTCTGCCAAACTCTTAACTTACCTGTAACCAGTATTAGGCAAATTTCTACAGTAGAAACGGCAGATGGGAATTCAGTTAAAATAAATAAGGTTCTGCAAAGCATAGAAATAGAACTTTTAAGTCCTAAATTTTCTGCAACCCTATTATCTATAAAATTAGTTGAAATTGATGTTATGTTAGTAATGGATTGGTTAGTAAACAACCATGCTCGAATTATCTGTGATAAGAATTCTATAGAAATTTGAGCAATCACTGGAGAAGTAATAATGATTATAAGAGATAAGCTATGTAAACCCATAAAGTTCATATCTGTAATAAAAGTTGCTAATTATGAACCAAAACAAGGAATAATATATATGATTTCAGTAATCATTAAAAATAAAGAACTTAATGAAATTTCTGTAGTTTCAGAATACCCAGATGTATTCCCAAAAAGAGTATCAGGGTTATTACCTGATAGGGAGATAGAATTTAGAATTCCTTTAAAATCCAGGAACTATACCAATAAGCCAAGGCACCTTATCGGTTAACATAGTGTTATTTAAAAAGGATGATTCGATGAAAATGTGTATTGATTATAGGAAATTGAATAAAGGTTACAATTAAAAATCAATACCCAATACCTAGGATTGATGATCTATTTGGCCAACTTCAAAGAGCTAGATATTTTACGCTTCGGTTATCATCAACTAAAAGTACAAGAGGAAGACATACCTAAAACCATTTTCAGAACTAGGTATGGCCATTACGAGTTTACAATCAGACCCTTCGGATTAACGAATGCACCTCCAGCATTCATGGACATGAGGAATAGGATCTGTAAACTATATTTGGATAAATTTGTAATTGTCTTCATAGACAATATACTTATCTATTCCAAAAATCAGGAAGGACATTGTCAGTAATTGCATGCACTCTTAGCATTTTTAAGAAAAAAGAAGCTTTACGCCAAAGTCTCGAAGTGTGAATTTTGGTTACCAAAAGTGCAATTTCTAGGTTATATGGTGAATCATGAAGGTATTCACGTAAATTCTGCTAAGATAGCAACAATTACCAAATGGAAAGTTCCGCAATCCGCAATGGAAATTAGAAGTTTTATAGGTTTAGTCGGATACTATACTAAGGATTTTTCCAAGATAACTATACCATTAACTAAGCTAACCTATAAAACAATTAAGTTTGAATAGGGACCTAAACAAGAAGAAACCTTTAGGATCTTAAAGCATAAATTAATAAAATTCTAGTTTTACCAGAAGGAACAGAAAATTTTAAAGTATATGGTGATGTTTCAAAACTAGGATTTGGATATGTGTTAATGCAACGCAAAAAGGTAAATGCGTATGCGTCAAGGTAATTGAAAAAGCACAAAGAAAACTATACCACTCATGACTTAGAATTAGGAACCCTAAATTTTGCCTTAAGATTAAAGACATTATCTGTATAGAAGTAAGTTTACTGTCTATACGGATTATAAGAATTTAAGACATATATTTAGGCAAAAAGAATTAAACATGAGGCAAAGGAGAGGGATGAAAATCCTAAGTAACTACGACTGGTATATTCAGTATCACGAAGGAAAGGCTGAAGACGGCTAGAGATAGTCAGAAAAGTTATACAGATAATAGAAGAAAGCCGTTGGAGTTCGAGTTGGAGACAAAATGCTAAGTGAAAGTAATTCCTTGGAAAGGAATTGTTAAATTTGATAAGAAAGGAAAGCTAAATCCAAGATACATAGGATTATTTCCAGTGATCCAACGTATAGGACCAGTTGTTTATCATTTACAATTACCAGGAAAGTTAGCTGGGGTACATGATGTATTTCATGTATCCAATCTCAAGAAATGTCTATCAGACGAATCTTTGGTAGTACCTTTCCAAGATATAAAGGTAAACGAGTAGTGTTAGTTAAAGTAAAATAGGATTCAAAGATATGATCCTAATACATTTAGGAGTTAGAATCATAAATGAAGCGAAAATATCCTCAATTATTCCAGTAAATCTCGAGGACGAGATTTTTATTAAGGTGGGGAGAATGTAACAACTCGTATCAAAAAGTCCTAATTATTATTTTAATTGACCAATAGGAAACCCTAATTGAGAAACCCAAGTGATTCTGAACAAACCCTAAAATTTTCAGAACAATCGGAATCAGGATCAGGGCCCCTAAAACTCAGGGGGGGTAAACCCTAGTCGGTATTATCTACACAGTTTTACGTGTAAATTGAAAATGAACTCAAGACCAACTCAGCAAGGCTACTTAGACACGCGGCCACCCTATGATAGGGGGCGCCTCTCGCGCCACGCAACACCCCCTCGCGCCACGCGAGGGGGGAGGTTTTTCATGTATAAATAGATGAGTCTGGGACTTGATTCTGGGAGTTGAAACGACGTAAATTCTCAAATTTTACGCTGAGATATTGTCTGTTTATCACAATTAACACACACGATTCACTAATCGACGCCGCAATCAGGGTAATAACTCGATCGCTATTACGATTCAACGTCCGATCGATTATAACTATCCAACGATTGTTTAAGTGCCGCTCAAATTGAGTTTATACTTTGTTAATTCATCGTGATTTCGACTTGAATGTTTGAGTACTGCTCGAATTCGGACTATACTCTGTCATTCGTTGTGAATCCGCTGAATTGTTAAGTATTGCACTTGTAAACCGTTGTGAGGGTTTAATCTTGTGAATTGTCGTAACTGCTGTATTAGTTACTAACCTGTTTATGCGTGCATTATTATTTAAATTAGGTTAATCAAGGCTAATCAGTAGGCTTATACTCTGCTCGTTAAATCTGCAATGTGAGTCATTCTCTTTTTATCAATTATTTTACAATACCTAAAATTATTTTCAAGGTTATAATTACAGGGACTAAGTCGTGGATATCTTGAATTACTGGTTAGTGGGGTATTGTGCACATTACTATTTTTTCCCCAGTTAGGTTCATTGACCTACTCGGGATAATCACTGTTAGGTTCATTGACCTACAGGGATAATCATTACTATTTAGGTTCATTGATCTAAATAGTGGTATGACCATCGTCACCATTGTGACATGTCACCATTGTGACAGGATGCCAGATAAAAATAAGATAGAAGCCATTGTAATCGCTCTTATGCTGTAATTAATAACTATGCATCATTATGCAAAATAGAATGATTCACTCAGTATTTCCCTGCTGACAAAACCTTTTTCAAACATGTTTCAGGTGATCTGTTGTGAGCACAGGAAAAGTGTCGTGGAGCACTACAAGCTTAGAAAAGTGGCTCAATATAAATAAATAAAGAAACATGTTTTGAGAAATAAAGATTTCCCAGTAAAATCACTTTATTGTAAATTATGGGATTTATCCCTATATTATATATATAAACGAGCTGTTTTAATATTAATCGATCCTGTTTAAAAAGACTTCCGCTGTCATTTAATCAGATACCATAGGATTTCCTGCCTCGCGGTTCTGGACCGGGTCAAACCGGGGCCAAGGGCCGTGACAACCGGTCAGTTACTTCGCCAAAAGACCGATGGCAATTCAGAAAATTCATAAATTTACTAAAACAATTGCATGTTAATATTCCATTTGTCGAAGTCCTAACTCAAATGCCTAAATATTCAAAATTTATAAGGGACTTCCTCACTCACAAAAGGAAAATCGAATCATTGCAATTAGTGAATTTAAGCGAAGAGTGCTCCGCCTTGCTACTCAACAATCTCCCACAAAAGAAGATCGATCCCGGAAGCTTCACCATCCCTTGTTCGATTGGGGAATCACCCATACGCAATGCACTAGCCGATCTCGGGGCTAGTATCAACCTCATGCCCGCATCAATGTTCGACCGACTCGGACTAGGGAAAACAAGCCCTACAAAAATGAGCATACAACTCGCCGAAAGGTCCATTAAATATCCACAAGGTGTCGCCGAAAATCTATTGGTAAAAGTCAGGGATTTTGTCTTCCCGGCCGACTTTGTCATACTAGATATGGAGGAAGATACCAAAGTACCACTAATCTTAGGAAGGCCATTCCTAGTTACGGCCCACGCAATGGTAGACATGAATGGTGGGACACTAACATTGAGGGTTGGGGATAAGGAAATGAAGTTTGGGGTTGGGAAGAGAGTAGAAGACGACGACCCGGTCAATTACATGAAAGTCATAGACTCAAGTTTGGATGATGCTCTCCGACGGTGCGACATGGGATGCAAAACATCCCACTTGGGTAACATATAACTGACTTTGGGTCTAGCCAAGGACCCTTATAAACGTGGCGCACCACGGAGGCATTCCGCGGAACTATCCTTAGATTTAGTTTAGATTAACTTTTATGATTTCTAGTTTAGTTTTAATTTTCAGGAATAAAACACACTCGGGATGATGGAGGTCACTAAGGGAAACTTGAACCTACACTCCATGCACAAAAACAGAGCCTCCCGACAATTTTTCTTCATTACAGCAAGTTCAGCACAGGGTCGTGCTCAGCCAACACGGCCATGCTCAAGGATCTATAGAAAAATGCCCAGTTCAGGTAACTGGACACGGGGCCGTGTTCACTGAACACGCCCCCGTGCCCAGCCTTCTGTAAACCATGATACTGGCAACCTGAACACGGGGCCGTGCCCGGGCACCACAAGCCCGTGTCCAGGTGCCCAGTAATATAAAATTTTGCTTTTTAACACCTTTTTACACATTCAATCAACCTAAAAACTTATTTTTAGGACACATTGATGACAATGTGTAATTTAAGTGTGGGGGGGGGGGGGATGCTAAAACCTTGAATTTTGCAAGTCCTAATAACAAGCCTTACACAAAACTCTATTGGAACCGCTAATCACCCCAATTTTTTTCAAAAACTTTTCATTTTTTTTAATTGTCTTGGTTTAATTTGGGAATAACAAGTTCTAAAAAGGTTATATTTTTACAAATTTACAACCGATAGCGTCGTGATAAAAAAAATCAACATAAGAAAATTATGAAACGACATGACAAATCTAGTTAAAATTTGATTATATATACTTGATCACATTATAAAACCATTCCCACAAAAAGTGAGTTTTGAGCCTTTATTGAGCATACAAATACACATCTTTAAACTAAATGCTCATTTTTCGTTTCTTGTGTGAGTAGCCGCTTGCTTTCTTACGACTCTAGAACTTGCCATGACGATATATTCCGGGTCCTTACCAACTTAAACCCAAGTAAGTAAATGATGGAGGCATTAGGACTAACAGTTTTTCTTTTCAACACCATTATTTTTCAATTTTTTTTACGACCTACCCAAAATCCCCCTAGTTAACCCCTTTGAGCCTAAACTCTTTCAATTCTAAACCCACAAAACAAACACCCTTCACCCACCAAAAAACCTTTTTATTTTTAACCTTTATTTTAGTAAAAAGCTCGGTCTTCATGTGACATTCCTTATCAAAAAAAAATGATGAAGTCTAGCAATAAAAAAACAAGTTCCTCAAAATAAACTTTGTTTGAAAATGCTTTGTTTGAATAAAAATCACAAAAACAAAAAGTTTTGCGACGACCGACGCTTTTTACGCTTTTAGCCCTTTCTACTAACCACTAACCCAATACCACCTACCATTAACCCAAGCCTAACCCTTCCCCAAGTCCTCTTGTTATTACAAAGGTGTATAGTTAAAAATGAGGAGGATTGATTGCTTGGCAAGCATATGGTAGAAGTAGGTTCCATGCCGGTCTCGAGTGTTTCTGATGTGCGTGAAGTGTGTTATGGTTTTAATGTTTATTTTAAGCCCTTTTACACTTTTTTAGCCAAGTTTTAAATTTATAAAACACGATATTTACTAACACTAAACACACATATGGGCAAGTGCACCCATCGTGAGCGTAGTATAGTGTTGGTAAGATACCGAGGTCGTCCAAGGACACAAGAGCTTTTAGTACCGGTTTATCTTCAACGTCTAATCAAATCAAAAAGTTAGAAAAAGGTTTTAAACTAGAAAAATAAAAACTAACTAAAATGCTGAAAATAATAAAAAATAAAAAACAGATAGACAAGATCAATCACTTGGCTCCGACTCGTGTATAGTGTAACCTTTGATTATTTCCGCACTTTTGCACTTTTTAAGAGATTATCTTAGTTATTGTAGTAGACCCCTCTTTTGTAGGTGACATTACCCTCAACCCAGTAGTTTGAGTCAGCAAGGTTACAATCCTAAAGGGTCGGATTATTGAAAGATAATTAATTAAGTTATTAATGCATATTATGGTAGGCCCCTCTTTTGAAAGTGACGTTACCCTCGGCTAAGTAGTCTGAGTCAGCAGGGATACAGTCCTAAGTAGCCAGATTAAAGTATTAATAGTAGCTTACATATGAGGGGATCAAAGAGTTTGGACCCCCGCCATCCAATACCGTTAAGTATTGAAGGACGTCCTACTAAATTTGACCCAGGTCCTTGCAGGATTTAATCACTGAACAAGGCAAGACTTTTACCAAACCGTTCCCTTAACCTCCGACCAGGTAGCCAACAGACCTCCATATAGACCGTGGAGATATGAATGGTGAAAATCTTTTATTTTATATAGACAGTAAAATAATGCCAAGACACCACGGACAAACGATAAGGAAAAATTACCTTCAACATAAGAAACTAGTTATTAAAGTCATTAATACATAACCAAGTAAAAAGTGCGAAAAGATTAAAAATAAAAAGTATTACACTAGACACTTTGTCTTCACCAAGTGATGTAAGAGACTTAGGCAAACATGGCCTTGATTGTCAAGAACTCTTACGATCAATCTTGGATCCCGAGACGACTCACACACTCTATGATGGACAATGGATGATGGTGGTGGATGATGGTGTTATGGTGGTGGTGGGTGGTGGGTGAAGTGTGAGAGAGGTGGTGTGCCAAGGGATGGTTTTCACTTGAGCCAAGCACTCCTATTTATAGGCTGAACAGAAGCTCGGGCACGGCCCCGTGTCCAGTGGGCACGACCCCGTGTCCATCCTCTTCTCTGTCTTCATTAATTGCACTTTGTCTGCATTAATTGGCCACGCCCCCATGTCCGCTGGGCACGCCCCCGTGTGTAGAAGCATATCTGTACTATCAAGATTTTCCTGGATTCTGCGAATCTTATAGTTGACCACGGCCCCGTGTCCGCTGAGCACGGCCCCGTGGGGGGCGATAGAATCTGTTAGGATCGGAGGCTCTCATGATAGTGTTTGTTTGTTTAAAGTGAATGACCAATGAATATGAAAACATGTTAGGTGCAGCGGAAATGAAAACAAACTTTGTAAACACAATCAAAGGAAGAAATAGTTTGATAAACAATTGCTTCTCATAGAGTCAAAAGATTACAAATCAAAGCAAAAGATTACAGTCATGCTTACAAACTATACTCCCCCTCAGCCAGATGCCCCAAGGTTGGTTACACACAAGATGAAAGGATTAGACATGAGGAGAAGAACCCGCTCAGTCAATCAAATGTAACAGTACAGGGTACTGTTACATTTATAGGCAAACCAAACCACTGAGGTATCTCAGCTGACGTCACCATGAAAGCGACGTCTAACAGCCTAACAACCTGTATCTACTGTCCTTACACAAACACTGCTAACCTAACCACTGACTATACATAAAACAGATATTTCACTAAACAACTGCTTTCTCTTTATGTCAGTGCTTTCCTCAAGGTTGATCAGTCCTTGACTGGGCAGTGCTTTGTCATCAGTAGATAGGACCAGCAGTGTTGGAAACTTCAGGGTTTTCATCAGCAGTTGAATGGACAGCAGCAGTTGAATATGAGCAGCAGATAGAGACCATCAGTTGTTATAAATCACTTTCAAGGGGAGAGCAAAGTGTAAACCGCTGCTTATTGTGAATCCACTGTTGTGACCTGGTTTTGGCTTTACATTATCTATTCCTCTGGTAGGGTTCAATCCCAACAGAATCTTCTATAGCTTTGTCTTTTATGCTGGCACTTGGGCATGCCCCCGTGTTCACTGAGCACGGGGCGTGTTCAGCCTTTTGTTCTCTTGTTTTTCTTGGGAGGATGCTTTCGGGGAGGTCGGGCATGCCACGTTTGTTCCTTTTCTTGTATTTATGTTAGATTTAGCTGCCTTTTTGCTTCTTTTGTTAATTTGAGCTCATTTAATCCTGAAAATACAAAAGGAAGACAAAAGCACACTTTTTCCAACATTAGTACTAAAAAGGGTTAGTTTTATGCCACAATTGATGTAATTTATATGTTTCATTTTGCACACATCAAATACCCCCACACTTGAATCTTTGCTTGTCCTCAAGCAAAACTCTTTATAATGTAGCTTTACACTCCCAAATGGAATGGGTAGAAGAGAAGGTTTTTGGGCTTGTCATAGAGTGTCGGGATTTCCAAGATTCTTTATTAAGTTTTATTTTTATTTATTTACAATCCTATTCGTCATGATTTATTTAAAACTTTTCATTAGATAAATTACTTATTAGGGCATAACATGCCTCTTTAAAATTCTATTTATATGCAAGTTCACATACCTCACGGGGGATCACTCAACACTCGGCCGAAGATGTATTTTAGTGAATCACTCGAGAGCGGCATGGAACTTACTCCTACCATAAGCTTGCCAAGCAATCAATCATCCTCCTTTTTAACTATATACCTTTGTAAATATCAAGAGGACTTTTGGGGTGAAGGGTTAGGCTTGGGTTAAAGGTAGGTGGTTAGGTTAGTGGTTAGTGAAAGGGCGAAAATCGTAACAAGTGTCGGTTTTCGTAAGACTTTTTATTTTTGCAACTTTTATTTTGATGAAGCTTTTATTCAAACAAAGCTATTTTTGATAAACTTGTTTGTTTATTTCTCTTTTGCTTCATCATCAACATTTTTTTTAGGAAAAATCATACGAAATACCGAGCTTGTTACTAAAATAAAAGGGTTAAAAATAAAAAGGGTTTTGGTGGGTGAAAGGGTGTTTGGTTTGGGTTATGAAATGAAAAGGTTTAGGCTCAAAGGGGCTAACTAGGGGGATTTTGGGTAGGTGGTAAAAAAAATAATAATGGTGTAGAAATAAAAAAGGGTTAGTCCTAATGCCTCCATCATTTACTTACTCGGGTTTAAGTTGGTAAGGACTGGGAATGTATCGTCGTGGCAAGTTCTAGAGTCGTACGAACCAAGCGGCTATTCACACAAGAAACGAAAAATGAGCATTTAGTTTAAAGACAAATATTTGTATGCTCAATAAAGGCTCAAAACTCACTTTTGTGGGAATGGGTTTTTATGTGATCAAGTATATATAATCAAATTTTAACTAAGTTTGTCATGCCTTTTCATAATTTTCTTATGTTGGTTCTTTTTATCACGACGCTATCAGTTGTAAATTTGTAAAAAAAAATATAACTTTTTTTAGAATTTAAAATTCCCAAGTTAAACCTAGAAAAGTAAAAAAAATGACAATAGAGTTTTGTGTAAGGCTTGTAGTTAGGACTTGCAAGATTCAAGGTTTTAGCATCCCCCCCCCCCCCACTTAAATTACACATTGTCCTCAATGTGTCCAAAAAATAAGTTTTTATGTTGATTGAATGTGTAGAAAGGTGTGAAAAAGCAAAAATTTGTGTTACTAGGCGTCTGGACACGGCCCCGTGGTGTCCGGGCACGGCCCCGTGTTCAGGGGCCAGTAACAAAATTGAAAAAGAGAAACAGAAGCCTGGACACAGGGGCGTGTTGGGTGAACATGGCCCGTGTCCAGTTTACCTGAACTGGGCATTTTCTGCAGACTGTGCAGCACGGGGCCGTGTTGGGCGGACACGGTCCGTGCTGAACTTGCTGTAACGAAGAAAATTTTGTCGGATGGCCCTGTTTTCCTGCATGGGGTGCTGGTTCAAGTTTCCCTTGTTTCCTTCACCATCCCGAGTGTGTTTTATTCTTGAAAATTAAAACTAACTAGAAAATATAAAAATTTATCTAAACTAAACTAAGGATAGTTTCGCGGAATGCCTCCGTGGTGCGCCACGTTTATAAGGGTCCTTGGCTAGACCCAAAGCCTGGTCATATGTCACTCAAGTGGGATGTTTTGCATCCCATGCTACACCGTCGGAGAGCGTCATCCAAGCTTGAGTCTATGACCTTCATGTAGTTGACCGGGTCTTCATCTCTTATTCTCTTTCCAACTCCAAACTTCACTTCCTCATCCCCAAACTTCAATGTTAGTGTTCCGTCATTCATATCCACCACTGCTTGGGCGGTGGCTAGAAATGGCCTCCCGAGGATGAGAGGGACATCGGTGTCTTCTTCCATGTCTAGTATGACAAAGTCTGCCGGGAAGACGAAATTGTCGACCTTGACCAATAGATTTTCAGCGACACCTTGTGGAAATTTAACGGATCTGTCGGCAAGTTGTATGCTCATCTTTGTAGGGCTCGTTTTTCCTAGGCCGAGTCGGTTGAACATTGATGTGGGCATGAGGTTAATGCTAGCCCCAAGATCGGCTAGTGCGTTACGAATGGGGGATTCCCCAATCGAGCAAGGAATCGTGAAGCTTACAGGATCAATTTTCTTTTGTGGGAGTTTATTGAGTACTAAGGCGGAGCATTCTTCGCCTAAGTTAACTAATTGCAATGATTCAATTTTCCTTTTGTGAGTGAGGAAGTCTCTCATAAATTTTGCATATTTAGGCATTTGGGTTAGGACCTCGATAAAAGGAATATTAACATACAATTGTTTTAGTAAATTTTCGAACTTTGCGAATTGCTCATCGGTCTTTTGACGAATTAACCGACCGGGTATGGAACCGGAGGAGTCTTGGTGGGCTCTTGATTTGGTGGAGAAGCCTTTTCTGGTTGGGGCACGGGTGGAGTCGTGGTTTGGCTGGATTGGCGTCTTTCAGCCGGCGGTAATGGAGCCTACTCGGGACCCACGGTTCGGTTTCTCAATGTGATGAGATGTACTTGCGCCTTTGGGTTGGTTTCGGTATTGCTTGGCAACGTGCCTTGTGGTCTCTCGGAGAAATTTTGAGCTACTTGATTTAATTGTTTTTCAATGTTTTGAATGCTAGCTTGTTGATTTCTAAAATTCGATTCCAATTGCTGGAATCGATCCGAGTTTTTCTTTTCGGTGTCGGAGATGAGGCGAGATACAGTATCTTCAAGCCTTTCTCGTCCACCTTGTTGTTGAGAAAAAATTTGTGGTTGTTGAAAGTTAGTTCGTTGGTTTTGTTGGTTACTACTATTGCCGGGATCTCTCCAACCAAGGTTTGGGTGGTTACGCCATCCTTGGTTGTAGGTACCCGTTGGAGGACCCGACGGCCTAGGTCTGTTATCAATGTAGTTTACCGTTTCTGTTTGATCATCTAATTCTTTCATACAACTCCAATTTTCATGTGGCCCACCACACCCTTCACAAGCCATAACTGAGACCGTTTTTGTCATTTCTAACTTTTTAATTTTTGAAGAAAGGGCCTCGATTTGGGCTTGTAAAGAGGTGCTTTCATCAACCTTATGGGCGCCCGGGGCAATAGATTTATTGCCTCGGGGAGTGTGCCATTGAAAATTGGTTTGAGCAATTTCCTCAATTTGATTATATATTTCATTTGGGCGACGATTACCTAAAAGTCCCCCGGAGCTATAATCAAGTGTTTGCCTTATGTGTGGCAACAACCCATTGTAGAAAGTGAATACTTGTTGCCATACCGCAAGACCATGATGAGGACACTTTCTTAGTAGCTCCTTGAACCTTTCCCAAGTTTCATATAAGGATTCCCCATCTTCTTGTGAATATGTAATAATTTCAGTCATTAATTTAGCCGTTTTAGCAGGAGGGAAATACTTATATAGAAACTTTTGGGCTAGTTCATCCCAGGTGTTTACCGAGCCAACTGGGAGGGTATTAAGCCAAGCCTTAGCTCGGTCTTTTAGTGAAAATGGAAACATACGAAGGCGGATTGCGTCGTTTGATGCTCCATTGATCCGAAAGGTATCACATATTTCTAAGAAATTAGTAATATGTAGATGGGGATCCTCGTTCGCAAGCCCATGGAAGGTAGCGGAGTTTTGAAGCATTTGTATCAAATGCGGCCGAAGTTCGAAGTTATTGGCTTCGAAATTCGGTGCATTGATAGCGGCGCCGAGATTACCTACAGTGGGTCGTAGGTAATCCATGAGGGTACGTTGGTCCGCCATTGGAAGTGGGTCCCCCGAAACTTTCTCTTGGTTTTTAGCTTTAAGTCTTTTTCTGAGAAAGTGTTCGGGTTCTTCTAGAGGTTCTTTTATGTCTCTACTAGAACTAGAGCTCATACACTACGTAGGAAGTTCAAATGTGGCGCCTGGGTTCCAAGTCCTGCAATAAAAACAGAAAAAACCGTTGGTCAGAAGGTTCACCACGGCCCCGTGTTCAGCGAACACGGCCCATGGTCGGAGATACAGGGATTGTTTTCCGGATCCCTGTTACTGGGGAGTTGGACACAGCCCCGTGTTGCACCGACACGGCCCCGTGCTCAGATCTCGGTAACTCGGAAAATAAAAACTGTCAGTAACAATGCTGGGCACGGCCCGTGTCCGACAAGGCACGGCCCGTGCTGAGCTCTGCAGAAGCTGAAAAACTAAAAAAATCCTAAAAAAAATAGAAAAATAAGAAAAAACGATTAGGCCGTTGATTCCTAACTTTCTTAAAATCCTTGTGTCCCCGGCAACGGCGCCAAAAACTTGATGTGCGTGAAGTGTGTTATGGTTTTAATGTTTATTTTAAGCCCTTTTACACTTTTTTAGCCAAGTTTTAAATTTATAAAACACGATATTTACTAACACTAAACACACATATGGGCAAGTGCACCAATCGTGAGCGTAGTATAGTGTTGGTAAGATACCGAGGTCGTCCAAGGACACAAGAGCTTTTAGTACCGGTTTATCCTCAACGTCTAATTAAATCAAAAAGTTAGAAAAAGGTTTTAAACTAGAAAAATAGAAACAAACTAAAATGCTGAAAATAAAATAAAAAAAACAGATAGACAAGATGAATCACTTGGCTCCGACTCGTGTATAGTGTAACCTTTGATTATTTCCGCACTTTTGCACTTTTTAAGAGATTATCTTAGTTATTGTAGTAGGCCCCTCTTTTGAAGGTGACGTTACCCTCAACCCAGTAGTTTGAGTCAGCAAGGATACAATCCTAAAGGGTCGGATTATTGAAAGATAATTAATTAAGTTATTAATGCATATTATGGTAGGCCCCTCTTTTGAAGGTGACGTTACCCTCGGCTAAGTAGTCTGAGTCAGCAGGGATACAGTCCTAAGTAGCCGGATTAAAGTATTAATAGTAGCTTACATATGAGGGGATCAAAGAGTTTGGACCCCCGCCATCGAATACCGTTAAGTATTGAAGGAGGTCCTACTAAATTTGACCCAGGTCCTTGCAGGATCTATACACTGAACAAGGCAAGACTTTTACCAAACTGTTCCCTTAACCCCCGACCAGGTAGCCAACATACCTCCATATAGACCGTGGAGATATGAATGGTGAAAATCTTTTATTTTATATAGACAGTAAAATAATGCCAAGACACCACGGACAAACGATAAGGAAAAATCACATTCAACATAAGAAACTAGTTATTAAAGTCATTAATACATGACCAAGTAAAAAGTGCGAAAAGATTAAAAATAAAAAGTATTACACTAGACACTTTGTCTTCACCAAGTGATGTAAGAGACTTAGGCAAACATGGCCTTGATTGTCAAGAACTCTTACGATCAATCTTGGATCCCGAGACGACTCACACACTCTATGATGGACAATGGATGATGGTGGTGGATGATGGTGTTATGGTGGTGGTGGGTGGTGGGTGAAGTGTGAGAGAGGTGGTGTGCCAAGGGATGGTTTGCACTTGAGCCAAGCACTCCTATTTATAGGCTGAACAGAAGCTCGGGCACGGCCCCGTGTCCAGTGGGCACGACCCCGTGTCCATCCTCTTCTCTGTCTTCATTAATTGCACTTTGTCTGCATTAGTTGACCACGCCCCTGTGTCCGCTGGGCACCCCCCCCCCCCCCCCCCCGTGTGCAGAAGCATATCTGTACTATCAAGATTTGCCTGGATTCTGCGAATCTTATAGTTGACCTCGGCCCCGTGTCCGCTGAGCACGGCCCCGTGGTGGGCGAATCTATAGCTTTGTCTTTTATGCTGGCACTTGGGCACGCCCCCGTGTTCACTAAGCACGGGGAGTGTCCAGCCTTCTGTTCTCTTGTTTTGCTTGGGAAGATGCTTTCGGGGAGGTCAGGCATGCCACGTTTGTTCCTTTTCTTGTATTTATGTTAGATTTAGCTGCCTTTTTGCTTCTTTTGTTAATTTGAGCTCATTTAATCCTAAAAATACAAAAGGAAGACAAAAGAACACTTTTTCCAACATTAGTACTAAAAAAGGGTTAGGTTTATGCCACAATTGATGTAATTTATATGTTGCATTTTGCACACATCAGTTTCACAAAAATACATCTTCGGCCGAGTGTTGAGTGATCTCCCGTGAGGTATGTGAACTTGTATATAAATGGAATTTTAAAAAGGCATGTTATGCCCAAATAAGTAATTTCTCTTATGAAATGTTCTAAATAAATCATAACGAATAGGATTGTAAATAACATAAAAATAAAGCCTAATAAAGATCTTGGAATCCCGACACTCAAGACAAGCCCCAAAACTTCTCTTCTACCCATTCCATTTGGGCGTGTAAGCCACATTATAAAGAGTTTTGCTTGAGGAGAAGCAAAGATTCAAGTGAGGGGGTATTTGATGTGCGTAAAATGCAACATACAAATTACATCAAATGAGGCATAAAACTAACCCTTTTTAGTACTAATGTTGGAAAAGTGCGCTTTTGTCTTTCTTTTGTATTTTCAAGATTAAATGAGCGTAAATGAACAAAAGAAGCAAAAATGCAGCCAAATCTAACATAATTACAAGAAAAGGAATAAACGTGGCATGCCCAACCACTCGAAAGCATCTTCCCATGCAAAAACAAGTAAACAGAAGGCTGACCATGGCCCTGTGCCCAGCGGACACGGGGGCGTGTTCAGATATCTGCAGAAAGGACAAAAGCATAGAAGCTTCTATTTCCCGACACGAGGGCGTGCCCAGCTCAACACGGCCATGGTCAACGCTAAGATTCGCAGAATCCAAGCAAATCTTGATAGTACAGATACGCTTCTGCACACGGGGTCGTGCCCAGCGGACACGGGGGGTGTGGAGCTAATGCAGACAAATTGCAATTAATGAAGAAAGAGAAAGTGGATGGACACGGGGTCGTGTCCAGCAGACACGGGGCAGTGTCCGGGCTTCTGTGCAGGCTATAAATAGGGGTGCTTGGTTCACTTCAAAGACATCCATTGGCAAACCACCTATCTCCCACTTCACCCACACTCCACCACCATCATCCATCTTAGAGTGTGTGTAGTAGTCTCGGGATCCAAGATTGATAGTAAGATTTCTTGACAATCAAAGGCCATGTTTGCCTAACTCTCTTACATCACTTGGTGAAGACAAGCATTTAGTGTAATACTTTTGTTTTTTAATCTTTTCGCACTTTTTATTTGGTTTTGTATTAATGGCTTTAATAACTAGTTTCTTATGTTGAAGGTGAAACTTCCTTATCATTTGTCTGTGGTGTCCTGCCATTATTTTATTGTCTGTATAAAATAAAAGATTTTCACCATTCATATCTCTACAGTCTATATAGAGATATGTTGGCTACCTGGTCGGGGGTTAAGGGAATGGTTTGGTAAGGTTCTTGCCTTGTTCAGTGTATAGAACCTACAAGGACCTGGGTCAAGCTTACTAGGACCTCCTTCAATACCCACTGGTATTGGATGGCGGGGGTGCGAATGGCTTGATCCCCTCATATGTAAACTACTATTAATACATTAACCTGACTACTTGGGATTGTATCCCTGCTGACTCAAACCACTTAGCCGAGGGTAACGTCACCTTCAAAAGAGGGGCCTACCACATTACGCATTAATAACTTAATTAATTATCTTTCTATAATCCAACCCTTTAGGATTGTATCCTTGCTGACTCAAACTACTGGGTTGAGGGTAACGTCACCTTCAAAAGAGGGGCCTACTACTATAACTAAGATAATCTCTTAAAAAGTGCAAAAGTGCGGAAATCATCAAAGGTTACACTAAAGGCGATAAGGATCCAAGTGATTCATCTTGTCTATCTGTTTTTATTTTATTTTATTTTTCAGCATTTTTAGTTTTTATTTTCATGTTTAAAACTTTTTCTTAAATTTTGATTTGATTAGACGTTGAGGATAAACGGTACTAAAAGCTCTTGTGTCCTTGGATGACCTCGGTATCTTACCAACGCTATACTATGCTCACGATGGGTGCACTTGCCCATATGTGTGTTTAGTGTTAGTAAAATATCGTGTTTTATAAATTTAAAACTTGACTAAAGTGTTAAAAAGGGCTTAAAATATACATAAAAATTTATAACACACTACACGCATCACCTTGAATGAGGAGTGTTCAGCGGTTCTTCAGAACAAACTACCGAAGAAGATGAATGATCCTGGGAGTTTCACTATCCCGTGTTTGATTGGTAGTTAGTCGGTTAGCAATGCATTAGCTGATCTTGGAGCTAGCATAAACCTCATGCCATATGCGATTTTTTCTAGGCTAGACTTGGGAGAGCCCAAGCCGACTCGTATGAGCATTCAGCTAGCTGACCGTTCAGTGAAATACCCTCGAGGCATAGTTGAGAATATGCTGGTGAAAATCGACAAGATTGTCTTTCCTGCCGATTTTGTGATTCTAGACATGGACGAGGATAAAAATGTTTCACTTATCTTAGGACGCCCATTCCTAGCCACTGCGAGAGCCTTGATTGATGTCTGCATGGGTAGACTTACTCTTAGGGTTGATGATGAGGAGATTACCTTTGATATTGGGAAATCCTTGCAACACTCATAGAGTCAGGATGATACACTCTACTTCATTGAGACTATGGATACATATGTGAGTGATCATCTCCATGCTACATTTGAGGAGGATGTTATGGACACACATCTGCTAGGAGGGGAGACTTTGGTTTGCCCAGAGTGGACCGATTGGTTGAGGAGTTGACCTATCTAATAGATCACGCGTCTCCCTGTGTCCCGAGGTTTTTGAGGTGGTGGATCGCGTTGCTGAGCTTAAAGCACGCCCTTCTATTGAGGATCCACCTTCGGTTGAGCTTAAGGAGCTTCCAGATCATTTGGAGTATGCTTTGTTGGAGGGTGAGGCTCATTTGCCCGTTATCATTTCTACTGGATTGTCGGGAGAGGAGAAGGATCGATTACTTGAAGTCCTGAAGTAGCACAAGAAGGCGATCGCTTGGAAGATTATGGATATAAAAGGGATCAATCCATCCTTTTGTACCCATAAGATCTTGATGGAGGAGGACTTTAAACCCGTGGTACAGCATCAGAGGTGCTTGAACCCCAACATGCAGGAGGTTGTGAAGAAAGAGGTCATCAAACTACTTAATGTAGGTTTGATATATCCGATCTCTGATTCACCATGGGTTAGCCCTGTACATGTAGTTCCGAAGAAAGGAGGCATGACAGTGGTGACTAATGAGAAAAACGAGTTGATTCCTACTCGTACTGTCACCGGATGGAGAGTTTGCATTGACTACCACAAACTCAATGATGCCACAGGGAAGGATCATTTCCCACTTCCTTTCATTGATCAGATGTTGGAGAGTTTGTCGGGCAGGATGTACTACTGCTTCCTTGATGGTTTTTCAGGCTACTTTCAGATTCCCATCTCTCCTGAGGATCAGGAGAAGATGACATTCACATGTCCCTATGGCACATTTGTTTACCGGTTGATGCCCTTTGGACTGTGTAATTCCTCGGCCACATTTCAGAGGTGTATGGTGGCCATTTTTCATGACATGATCGAGGACTCCATGGAGGTTTTCATGGATGATTTTTCTGTGTTTGGAAGTTCTTTAGATCAATGTCTCGGGAATCTGAAAAGGATGTTGGCTAGATGTGAAGAAGCCAACCTTGTGTTGAACTAGGAAAAATGCCACTTCATGGTGAAGGAGGGCATTGTGCTTGGGGACAAGATTTCATAGGCGGGGCTCGAGGTTGACCGAGCCAAAGTTGAGACTATTTCGAAGCTCCCGCCTCCCACATCAGTGAAATCTATTAGGAGTTTTCTAGGTCATGCAGGTTTTTACCGGCGATTCGTAAAGGACTTTTCCAAAATCGCTCATCCCATGACTCAACTCCTCGAGAAGGATTCCCAGATCGTTTTCTTCGATGAATGCCTTCGGGCATTTGAGTTGTTGAAGGAGAAGTTGGTGAATGCCCCGATCATGGTCACCCTCGACTGGGAGCTACCATTTGAGTTGATGTGTGATGCGAGTGACTTCGCAGTCGGGGTTGTCTTGGGTCAAAGGAAAGATAAGCACTTCCACCCGATTTACTATGCGAGCAAGACCTTGAATGACGCTCAGGAGCACTACACCACGACAGAGAAAGAGCTCCTAGCTGTGGTCTTTGCCTTCGATAAGTTTCGGTCCTATCTAGTCCTTTCCAAGACCATTGTGTACACGGATCATGCAGCCCTTCGGTATCTTTTTAGCAAGCAAGATGCTAAACCGAGATTGATACATTAGATTTTGTTGTTGCAAGAGTTTGCTATTGAAATATGTTATAAAAAAGGGGCTGAAAATTTGGCAGCCGATCATTTGTCTCGACTTGAGCATTCTGAGGTAAAGGAAACTCGTGGGCCTAACATCAATGACAATTTCCCCCACGAGTTCCTCATGAGGATCGAGACTAGTGATGATTCCCCATGGTTTGCTGACTTTGCAAACTACCTAGCTAGTGGCATCCTGATCAAGGGGATGACCCATCAGCAAAAGCGAAAGTTCTTTGCGGATGTCAAGCATTACTTTTGGGATGACCCTTACTTGTTTAGGGTAGGAGTGGATCGGATGATCCGGCGATGCGTGTATAGTGACGAGGCGAGGGATATTTTACACCACCGTCACGAAGGACCCACGTGAGGCCACCACGGAGCGAACAACACGGCAAGGAAAGTGTTCGATGCCGGATTCTTTTGGCCGACTATTTTCCGTGATGCCCATGAGTGGGTGAGGTCCTGTGATGCTTGCCAGAGGGTAAGCAACATTTCTGCAAGCCATGAGACGCCACAAAACGGCATCCAAGTTTGTGAGGACTTTGATGTATGGGGGCTAGACTTCATGGGCCCTTTTCTGACCTCTTTTGGTAACCACTACATCCTAGTCGTTGTTGATTACGTTTCAAAGTGGGCTGAAGCATAGGCTTTACCCACTAATGATGCTAGGGTGGTGGTGAGGTTTTTGAAGAAGTTGTTTGCTCGCTTTGGTGCCCCAAAGGCATTGATTAGTGACCGTGGGACGCATTTTTGTAATGTGCAGCTTGAGAAAGCATTGTCCCGATATGGTGTGCAACACCGATTCTCTACACCATATCATCCGCAGACGAGCGGACAGGTTGAGGTCACTAATCGGGGTATCAAGCGTATTTTGGAGAAAACGGTTAATTCTAGCCGTAAGAATTGGTCCGAGAAATTGGATGATGCATTGTGGGCTTTCCGGATAGCCTACAAGACTCCTATAGGCACCACGCCATTTAAATTAGTCTATGGGAAGTCTTGTCATTTGCCTATTGAACTCGAGCACAAAGCATACTGGGCTTTGAAGACGGTTAATCTTGATATGGTTGCTGCGGGTGAAAACAGGTTTGTGCATATTCATGAGATTGAGGAGCTTAGGCACGACGCGTATGAAAGCTCCAAGCTGTATATGGAACGTACTAAGACGCTTCATGATGCCCACTTGATGGACAAGAAGGAATTCCGAGTGGGTGATCGTGTGTTGTTATACAACTCACGTCTCAAGTTGTTTCCTGGTAAGCTTAAGTCTCGGTGGTCGGGTCCCTACACTGTACGATCAGTGTTTCCTTACGGGACCATGGAGATAGGCCATGAGGATAGCCGGTTGTTTAAAGTCAACGGGCATAGGCTAAAGGCTTATGTTGGAGGGCCCGTTGACCAGAGTAAGGAGGTTGTTACCCTCCACCCCAGGAACAAATGAATTCGTGGTGGTGAGTCTAGCTGAAGACTCATAAATAAACTTAGCATGTTTGTATTTATATTATTATTTTTGTGGTTGTTTACTTCTTTTTCAGGTTGCGGTTCATTCTGGTGGCGAGGGATGTTAGAGCTTTTTGTCGGCTCTCAGGTATGTTAGTTCGGTTCTTTTTCTTGGTAGGAGACGCTTCGTGAGTACCCCGGGTTCAAGGAGTTTTCTTTGTATATTTCCTTTATCTACATCCCAAAAAAAATCTGAAAATCAAGCACTACCAACAGTAAAATCTGGCACTACCAGACATGGGAGTGTCAGCCCCTTTGTAGACTAATAATAGAACCTTTAATAAAACCAACCACCCACCTCTTCTTCTTCTTCTTCTTCTTCTTCATAACTCCATCTTCCTCACTTGAACCCATTCAAAACACTCACGAATCCTCTGCATCTCCTAGCTTCCTCCAAGAATTTCTTTCATCCCAACAAGTATTCCAGGTACGAATTCATCATTTTCCTTGTTAGTTTCTTGTGATTTTGGTGTTATGTTCTTGGTAGTTAGTTTTCTTTAAAGTTTTAGGGCTTGGTCTAAATCACTCGATTCAAGCCCGCTTTTCGTGTATTTTTGTGTTGGTTTGAACCACAATGGACCGATTTACAAAACCCCTAAGCAAAAATGTGAAAAAATCGGGGTTTCGGGGGTGATTTGAGCGATTCTGTGATTCTGGGTTCCGTCACGCACGAGGGTGCCACTGTACGGCACGATCTTGCTTTTCATAGTCGGATCTTCATAATTTTCCCAGAAAATCAAAGTGGCACGAGGTTGCCAACATATGGCACGAGCGTGCGCCTCGCAAAATCGCTTAAATCGTTAGAACTAATCCCCGGAGATCGGCCACGCACAAGGGTGCCGTCAGGTGGCACGATCGTGCAACTTGAAATTGGTTCAAATCAGTGTCGGATACCGGCCACGCACAAGGGTGCCGTCAGGTGG
Organism: Helianthus tuberosus; assembly: GCA_030545235.1. NCBI lineage: Eukaryota > Viridiplantae > Streptophyta > Magnoliopsida > Asterales > Asteraceae > Helianthus > Helianthus tuberosus. Next base: position 145,218,784 of record CM060435.1, on the reverse strand, counting down.
CACGATTGTGCGACTTGAAATTGGTTCAAATCAGTGTCGGATACCGGTCAAGCACGAGGGTGCCGTGGGGTGGCACGATCGTGCGCCTGGGGAACAAAAACCCAGAACTTCATAATTTTCCCAGAAATCTTCATAATTTTGCTGGTCTTCAGGTCACGCACAATAGTGCCAGTGGATGGCACGGTCATGCGATATTGTCCAGTTCCATATTTTTGTCTGTTTTTGGCTGCTGATTAATTTTTGTCAATCTTGCAGATGGATCACCCGTACTTGCGGTTCCACGACAATGCCAGGGAAGGGTATTGTATCGCTAAGGTGGAAAGGTTGTGGGCTAGAAGACACTTGATTGAGCCCATGAGGAGATTAGAGATGGTTGACTTGGACTTGCTCGGACAATCCGAGCAGTTTAATGATCTTATGACGCCTCCTTGGTCCCGCCTTTTCGAGATAGTGGAACCTCAGTATGTGGAGCTGGTGATCGAGTTCTTTGCATCTTTTCGATTCACCTTTCCTTGCCCGGACATGTATGAAAAAAATGTTGGTGTAAAATATCGATTGGGAAAGAAATGGCACCATCAATCGATCAGCCGATTTGGTCAAGTGTTAGGATTGTATGAGGATGATGAGATAGACTCGGAGTTGTTTCATGGTAGTTTACAGGATTAGGAGCCAAACGCAGACAAGGCCGCCTTCTGGGATGAGATCATTGTACCGGGTCGGGTATGGGACCCGAGGAGAGGCAAGGCAAAGTGGATTCTTGACCCACTTCACCGAGTCATTGAGCGCGCTATCTTCCACGTCATGGGAGGTCGGGGTGACAGCACGGGCAACATCACCACCAGCGACCTTTTTCACCTTTATTGCATAATTTCCGGTTCAAATTGCAACTTGGCGGTCAGCGTTGCAGAGTCGCTTATTCGAGGTGTTAGCTCGACGCCCACGTCACAAATCTGCGGAGGGGCCTTTCCCACCAAACTCGCCAAATTCTATAAGGTTCGGTTAGACAATTTGACCGAAGCTTGTGACTATGGACTTCTGGATCTGCAACAGCTGAACTCTATGCATCTAACCCTCAAAGTAAACGGAATCCCTAAACTTGTTAACAAATTGGGCAGGATTTGGGATCCGCTTCCAGCAGCGGAAGATGATGGTAATAATAGTGATGGTGGTGATGGTGGCAGTGATGACGTCCACATGCACGATATTCCAGTTCACGAGCCCGAGGGGGCCGCAAGGGGAGCGGACCCCCACATGCAGATTGGACAGGTGGGCCACGGTTTTGATAGCCCAAACTCGGAGAACGTGTATGGTGGATATGGTGGTGATGGTTATGAGCATGGTGCCTACGGTCCATATGAGCCATCATCGATTGATCTTTGGAGGCGTATGGACGGACTCGCCCTGGACCAGCAGGAGGTGAGGCGAGATGTGGGTCTGATTTGTGTGGAGCTGCACAGGCAGGGGAACTTCATGGAAGACATGTATGAGCAAACCCGTCGTATTTTTGACTGGTTATTTGGTTCGCAACAACATATGGTGAACTCGCTCAATGCACCTTATACGCAACCGCCTCCGCGCTTCACACGCAGATCTAGATTTGATCCTCGGGACGACGCCGTTCCTTCCGGATCCGGTGACAAGTTTTAGTCCCGTTATCCATCTCATCTTTTTATCATTATTTCGTGTTTGAGGGGTGTGCCATTTTCCGTTGTCAGTACACCCCTCCGTCGTAGGTGTTTAGTTTTTTTTATTATTGCTTTAGTAGTGGGTTAAATGAATAAACAAAGGCAAAGGGTAAAATGGGTTGGGTAAAGTCTTGTGAATTTGATCATGTTTGCTAAGTGTGTAGTGTTGGCTCGATGAGATGTTGGCTTGGTGTCGCAACCCCCGTCCCCTATTTGCCCGGGAACGGGCGGCCGTGGCCAGTTTCAGTACTATCGGTGTTTATCATTTTGGCAGCGGAATTTACATCAGGATAATAGTTAGGAAGTATTTTATCAGAGTAGAATACCACGCTTTTATAATATTAAACACATGGGAAAAATTCCCAAGTTTCCAGTACACACATTTTTATAGGGATAAAACCCTATTTTATTTAAATAAAACATCTCTTTATTTAGGTAACTTTTTTATAGCCACTTTTCCAAGCCTTCAGTGCTGTCTAGCTGGCTTCTATTTGGCTTTCACATTTTGTTACCTGAAACGTGTTTAAAAACATTTTGTCAGTGGGAAATACTGGAGGGTGAATCCCAGTTTAATCAAGACAAGTAAAACCGTTTACAGCATTGAGGGCGGTCGCACAATTACATTTGTTTATTTTTCTACCTTAATTACCACCCACGGTACTGTCAATCCGACTTCTGGTCATGTTACTACTCACAGTGTAATAACAAATTTTGTATACAAAACCCCAAGATACCGACGATAATTGTAGAAATTACAAATACTCAATCATTGTGAAATATAATTTAAAACATTGAGGCTTTGTAAAACAGTTTACAAAAAGGAGGATTAACTCAGGGTTTTCCTTTTTGATTTCCTGGTGATTATCTATTAATTACACAATGCATATGCGTTAGTATAATAACCCAATACTTACATTAGTAATACCCTCGCCGAGACAGAATTCCAACGACTACGTTGGGCAGAACCACGACAGCCGTTACGGAACCCTAGATCAATTGGGCAGCGTATCTAATACGTAACCGGGGCTTATGATACTTACAACGAGGCAAAACTTCGTTATTTAGGGGGTATTTTGCCCGAGTATTATAATTCCTACACAGAAATTTGAGAGAGAAATTGTGTGTGAACGATTTCAAATGAACAGCCAATGGCCTCTATTTATAGTTGTGATCCGCCAGTCTCTCGCGCCCCGCGTAGACTCAGGGGTGTCTTACGCGGCCCGCGACATAGGGGTGTAGGGCCTAGCTTTGCTTATTCGTCGGATTTAGCCTTGACACGAGTGAGCCACGTGGAAGCTCCGGGTGTTGCCTGGTGGGTTAACTGCCGCGCCCCGCGTAGGCCGAAGGCTAGGCCTTCGCGGCCCGCGAGCGCAACCAGAATTTTGTTTTTAATTGATTTTATAAAATTAAAGGTATTTAGGGTCAAACTGCGTTATACGGGGTGTATTTAAGACATATAGGGATATTCTAACATATATTAAGGGTGTTGGAAATAAATTTTGAAGGGTTGTTATATCCTCCCCACCTTGTTTCAGAACTCGTCCTCGAGGTCTACTGAAATAGGTATGGGTATTTCCTTTGCATATCTGATTCAAGCTCCCTGGTGTATTTTGGCCCTCTCTTGGAATCCCATTTCACTTTGACCAGAACTAATCTCCTGTGTTTGAGATTCTTGACTTTCCTGTCTTCAATTTGTAGAGGCTTCTCTACAAATTTAAGCTTTTCATTTACCTCTATATCCTTAAGAGGCACTACTAGTGATTCATCAGCTAAGCATTTCTTGAGATTAGATATATGAAATACGTCATGTATTCCTATCATTTCTTCTGGCAGTTGTAGTTGATAAGCTACAGTGTCACACCCCCAAAATCCACCTGCGGAGTATCACCGCTTGGAGGCGTGACTGACCAGGATCAAGCCACCAATCATATTGAACAAACATAAGTAAACATAGAATCCAACACAATATAATTGGTGTTCAAATCAAAAACATAGTTTAAGTTGCAAGCGGAAGCATAATGTCAAAAACCAAAGCATAAGTTAATAATGTTAAGTTCATCATGAACACTCAATGTCCATGCTCCACAATGACTCTTCTCCATGCAAGCTCCTGCTAAACCTAATGACCTGCAAAGCATGTAGTAACGAGTCAACAACAAAGTTGAGCGAGTTCACAGTTGGGTGTTGGTTTATGTTATTCCAAAAACATAGTTTCCTTTAACTGGCATCCTTGCCGTGGGGGTTACCCCATAGTTGAAAACGTGTTTTGTTTATTCCCGTTTACTCTAGCAATGCAGCCGTGGGGGCTACCCCATGTTCAATTATCTGGCTCTCTGGCCGTGGGGGCTACCCCATGTACATACTACTAGACTCGTTACCATATCGACCACTGACTTTAGTCATGTTTATGTGCCCTTAGCGTCAATGTCTATCATCATTGACGTGCCCAGATCCATTAGTTCACGCCCGTCCTCTACGGCACGGTGTGAGGCTTGTCAGACCTAAATAGCGCTATCTAACTAATGACCCGCTCGCCATTGGCCCAGCGATTAAGTCGATATAAAAAGGAGGGACTTCGTGATAGAGTTTTGGTCTAGTGAGATTTAAACTGTCCAAGAGGATGAGGAATTATATTCCTGAACCCGTACTGTCCTACCCAAGAAGGACGAGGAATCCATTTTCCTTAACCCATTCCCAACCCCTGAGAATCCCGTGCTTTGTAGAAAGTGTGAACTCACCTTAGGTTAGCTCGGCAGATAAACGAAAGGTCAATCGAGCTGCTAGAGGTCAACCACGTCCTAACATGGTTACCATACAAGTCAGGTCTAGGTTCAAGTATCGCACGTATGTTTACACATAAGCTAACAGGTTACGAACACGTATTGATCATGGCAAACACGTAAATCACTTAAACAGTCAAGTCCATATAACGCCCAACTTATGCGACCCAAAAGGTTGGGCTCACACAAGTTCATTAGCCCATTAGTCTTGTGCAATTCCCTAAATGAAGCCCAATAGAATAACCCGGCCAAAACAATAATACATGTCGATCTTGTGCGGTCCGGATGTCTTGTGCGATCCGGACGATTTGTGCGATTGGGATTTGGGCTTTGAGGCCCAACAGAAATGCAATTCAAGTTGATTGTGTGAGGCCCAAGCCTTGTGCGATCGGCACCTTCTTGTGCGATCCACAAGTCTTGTGTGATCATGCATTCCTTAGTTGTACATTGTGCTTAATGTGACAGTACCCGGCTTGTTCGATGCACCTTTTGCGATCAGATCAGGTCTTGTGTGACCTGATCTTGTGCGACCGAGAGAACTTGTGCGACTGGTTTAAATATCCGAAACTTATGCTATTTAGTTATATCATTCAACATTTTACATCTTTACCACAATCAATCAACAAAATTAACAGTTTTAGATCATGCAAATCATCGATCAAACAAGCATATTCCAACCGATTCCTCATGAACCCTAACTATGAATAACACACGAACAATAATCATAACACTTAAACATCTCAATCATGGTTCACGATCAAATCACTAGCATGCTTGTCTACAGCCGACTAATCATGCAATCGATTCTAGATCATCACAACATCATATAATTAACAAATCCTATATTGATCTAAATTGCTATACATGTGAGCCGATTACATGAACACAAAGCTTCAACAGTTTATATCATGTTCAATCACAAAATATCACTAAAACATCATGCAATACATAAAGATCATAACATCATCTATCATGCAACCGATAATCACAAACACTAACCGATTGAGAGAGAAACAGGATCGACCCAAGCAAGAAAGCTTCACGAGATGAGGCTTCGGCTATGGAGATTGCCATCGAACAAGAGAGAGAGGAGTAGAGAACTAGGGTTTTATGTGTGTGTTGTGTTTTGCAAATTATGAGGAGTATACCCATTCCCCATAGTGTTATGCGTGTAGAGGGAGTGGGCCGAAACCATTACGGTTGGCCTTTGTGGTTCGAGTGCAAGGAGTGTGGCCCAACAAGGGCTTGTGCGACTGGGTTGTGTTGTGCGATCCGAGTCATATGTATATATACATACATAAATTCACATCTTACAAACATAAATCTCATAACATTCATTAAATCAACATATCAGATAATCACACCAAGTTCACATACGTTAAATAAGCACATAAATAGGTTCTGAAATATGAGTTGTCACATTATCCCCAAGTTGAAAGAAATTTCGTCCCGAAATTTAGCACGTACTCACTGAGGAAGCTAGTTAAGTTGCATGGTTTTCCTGGGGTGTCACATACAGGTCATATTCTTCTAATAATTCCAAAAGGTCCAACGTACCTTAGACTTAGCTTTCCCCTTTTGATGAATCTTACCACTCCTTTCCAAGGAGAAACTTTCAATAACACCTTGTCTCCTGCCTGAAATTCCAATGGCTTTCGTCTGTTATCAGCATAACTTTTATGTCGATCACGTGCTGCTTTCAGTCGTTCCTTGACTTGGATAATCTTGTCTGTTGTTTCTTGTACTACCTCAGGTCCAGATAGTTGCTTTTCTCCAATTTCTGCCCAACAGACCGGGGTTCGGCACTTTCATCCATAAAGTGCTTCGAATGGTGCAGCAGTGATACTGGTATGATAGTTGTTATTATAAGAAAATTCTATCAATGGTAAGTGATTGTCACAATTACCTCTGAAATCAACACAAGCTCTAAGCATATCTTCCATTGTCTGAATTATCCTTTCGCTTTGTCCGTCTGTTTGAGGATGATAGGCGGTGCTTAGATTTAGCTTGGTTCCCATTGCTTTTTGGAAACTTGTCCAAAAAATGAGAGGTAAAACGGCTATCTCTATCAGAAACAATTGATAAAGGAATTCCATGTAACGAAACTATTTCATTTACATACAGTTTAGCTAACTGTTCTATACTGAAGGTCTCTTTCATTGGTAAGAAATGAGCTGACTTAGTTAACCTGTCTACAATCACCCAGATTATATCATTACCTTTTCTTGTCTTGGGAAGTTTGGTAATGAAATCCATTGTTATCAATTCCCATTTCCACACCGGCATTTCTAACTGTTGTAACAAACCTGAGGGTTTTTGATGTTCAGCTTTGACCTGTGAACAGGTTAGACACTTGGCAACATAAGCTGCTATATCCTTCTTCATTCCCATCCACCAAAAATTCTTTCTTAAGTCTTGATACATCTTATCACTTCCAGGATGCATCGTATACTTAGACTAATGGGCTTCTTCTAATATACGGTGGCTTAGGTTTCCTAATTTGGGTATCCACATTCTTTTCTTATGGAATCTCCAAATTCCATATGTTCCCTGTTCTAGTTCCTTAATCATTCCTTTCAATTTCTCAGTATCATCCTTGATTACTGATTCTTGTGCTTTTCTAATATGTTCATTTAAATCTACTTGTAGATTTAATTTAAGAGAACGTACTCTTTTTGGCTTTTCGTGATACTTTCGACTTAAGGCATCAGCAACTACATTTGCCTTTCCTGCATGATACTGGATATTACAATCGTAATCACTAAGGATTTCCATCTAGCGTCTTTGTCTCATGTTTAACTCCTTTTGTCCGAAGACATACCTTAAACTCTTATGATCGGTGAAAATGGTAAACTTACTACCATAATGGTAATGTCTCCAAATTTTAAGAGCAAAATTTATAGCTCCTAATTCCAAATCATGGGTTGAATAATTCTCTTCATGATTCTTAAGTTGTCTAGATGCATAGGCTATAACCTTTTGATGTTGCATCAACACACATCCATAACCTAACTTAGAAGCGTCACAATAGACTACAAAGTCTTCGGTTCCTTCTGGAAACGCTAGTATGGGTGCGTTGGTTAATCTTTGCTTAAGAATTCTAAAGGCTTCTTGTTTTGGTCCCCATTCAAACTTAACGGATTTACAGGTTAACTTAGTTAAAGGAATGGCTATTCTAGAAAAATCTCGAATAAATCTTCTATAATAACCGGCTAATCCTAGGAAACTTCTAACCTCGGTTGGTGACTCAGGGGTTTTCCATTGGGTAATTGCCTCAATCTTTGTAGGATCCACATGAATTCCTTCATGATTAACTAAATGCCCAAGAAACTGTACTTCTTCTAGCCAAAATTCACACTTTGAAAACTTTGCATAAAGCTTTTCTTTTCTTAATAAACTTAGAAGTTCGTGCAAATGCTTTGCATGTTCCTCTTTGTTCTTAGAGTAAATGAGAATATCATCTATAAAGACAATTATGAATTTATCCAAATATGGCTTACATATTCGGTTCATCATGTCCATAAATGCGGCTGGGGCATTGGTTAAACCAAATGGCATGACAGTAAATTCATAATGGCCATACCTTGTTCTAAATGCTGTCTTAGGAATGTCCTCTTCCTGTAACTTTAATTATTGATATCCTGATCATAAATCGATTTTAGAGAAAAATCAAGCTCCTTGCAACTGATCAAATAAGTCATCAATTCTTGGTAATGGGTTATCGATTCTTAATCGTGACTTTTTCAATTCACGGTAATCAATGCACATAAGCATTGACACGTCTTTCTTTTTGATGAACAATATTGGTGCTCCCCATGGTGATGAACTTGACTGTATAAATCCTTTCTCCAACAGTTCGTCCAGTTGTTTCTTTAATTCTTGCATTTCTGCAGGTGCCAAATGGTAAGGTGCTTTGGCAATTGGTACTGTCCCTGGTAGCAGATGAATTCTGAATTCAACTTCCCTATCTGGCGGCAATCCTGGTAGTTCTTCGGGAAACACGTCTGAAAATTGGGATACTACAGAAATGTTTTTCAATTCTTTTCCTTTGGTGTTAATGATTATAGAAATCAAATACACAAATGATCCTTTTCTTACATAACTGGATATTTTCATCACAGAGATAAATTTTGCGGATCTAGACGGCTTATCTCCTTTAATTGTGATCTTTTCACCCTTTGGTAAATTTACTTGGATTGACTTTTGATCACATAAAATACTGGCTTTATTGGCTATTAATCAATCCATTCCTAATACAACATCAAATCCTGCCAGATTCATTGGATAAAGGTTTGCAATAAATTTTTGATTTAAAAATGCTATTCCTGCTCCCTGCAAGATTTCGGTAATCTTAATGCTTTCCCCATTTGTTGTTTCTACTAGACATTTTTGTGGGAGTTTAGTTGATGGTTGATTGAGAAGTTTTCAAAATGAAGTATTAATAAAACTTTGGTTCGCACCAGAGTCAAATAATACTTAAGCAAAAATATCATTAACTAAAAACGTACCGGCTATCACGTCCGGAATCATCTTGGCTTCTTCTGCAGTCAGAACAAATGCTCTAGCATTTTTAGTATTCTTGTTGTTCATGGTTGGAGCTAGTTTTGGACAGTGTGGCTTGATATGACCTTTTTCTCCACAGTTGAAGCACACTCCATTACTAGGTTTCTTCTGACAATCTTCTTCCTTGTGTCCTGGTACCTTGCAGAAATTGCAGTAAGTGGAGCACCTTCCTGAATGTTTTTTCTTGCAGTCCTTACAGTAAGGTGTAGATGTAGAACCTATGTTTTTCCCATGGTTGGAATTACCGTAGCGAAATTCCTGGGTAAGCCTTTGAGCTAGGTTCCTCCTCTGGTCCTCTTCTCGCGTACGTACTAATTCATCAGTCAAGGAGTTTGCTAGTTCTACAGCTTCTTCTATGGTTTGGGGTCTAGCTGCCTTGACTAAATGCCTAATCTCGCTGATTAATCCCTAGATGTAGCGAGAGATTAATACCGGTTCAGGTGATGCAAGGGTTGGCACTATTCTAGCATATTCGAAGAGTAAAGTAGTGTAACCCTTACTATCTACTCCAGTCATTCTAAGGTTTAAGAACTTATTTGCTATCTGTTCTTTTTCATTGGGATGGCAGAATTTCCTTTCCACCATATTTTTAAATTCTTCCCATTCCATATTATAAATCCTGTCACTTCCTCTAGACTGGAGGATAGTGTTCCACCATTCTAATGCTGAGTTTTTAAATAGATTAGAGGCAAACATTATCTTATCTTCTTCTGCGCACTTGCTTATTTTTAAGACTACCTCCGTCTTTTCTATCCAGCGTAGAGCTGCAATGGCCCCTTCATTGCCAGAGAATTCTATTGGTTTAAAGGACCAGAACTCTTTGTAAGAACAACCATAAGACATGGTTCTTCTTCTTTTTGGAATTGGTATTTGAAAAATGGGTCCCTTGTGCACGCTGTGACTAAGTTCAGTATGAGTTCGTTTACTCCCATTATCACTTTTATTATTTTCCGCGTCCCTAACATTTTGGATAATAGCTGGCATTGCATCTCTAATTCCTTGGGTTACCATGTGTCGAATTTCACTGTTATTTATTTGATTTTCATTATTCTGGTTTTCCGGATTTGTTGCGTCGTCCATCTGGATTTTAAGCAATTACCAAGAATTAATATCGCATAAAAATATCCAATGTAACAATCACACAACAAGCATGTTGATCCAAAATCGTCGAACATTGCGACTTACTCTATTTTATATTATGCATCTATGTTTATTACAAATACAACTGGAATAAAATACAGTACTAGTATGCATCACTAACCACATGATGGTCTATACTACTATATATATATTATCATATATATTTTTTTTCAAACATACACACACACACACACACACACACACACACACACATATATATATATATTATTAGTGATAGGGGTTCATCCAAAATTCCAAATTACGCTCGTCATATTTCCAGACGAGTCGTTCCCCTATTTGTCTCATTCTCTCACGTTCTTCTAAAATCTCCTAACCAAAGGTTCAGAGTTCTTGCACATTCTCAGTGCTCATTGGTGGTGCAGGTGCTGGTATTGTATCTGGAAACTGGGGCATGGGTTCTTCGTGTGGGTAAGGGTTCTCTAGAATTTCCCTAATGTATTGATCATTATCATAATAGGGATCTAGAGGGTCCAAGTTTGGGTAGGCTACTAGGTTTGGCATGGGTTCCTCTGGTAGTGGGTAGCGTTGTTGGTAATCCCTATGATCATCAAACTAGAGGTCATAGTCTAGGTCTGAGGGATGAGGTGCTGGTATTCTAGGGATCTCAGCTGGATTAAAATCAGGCATTGGGATTTGGTTTTCTGGGTTGACTTCAATTTCCATTGTTTGTGTGGGAAATAATGGTAAGGGATGGGGTGCTATGAGTTGCTCAAGATTCGGGTCTGCAGCTGTGGTTGCTAAGATATGAAAATTTGCTAGACTCCTATTGAGTATATCCAAAGTGTGAGCATCCGTTTCTCTCTTAGCGGCTACTAAAACTCGCAGTTGCTGTAACTTTTTCATCCTTTTTCTACGTTCATGCGCTCCTCTGCTGAACCATCCTCTCTTCTTGGGAGGGAATGGTTCTTCAGATTGGGCCTTGAACACGAATATCCCGTCTTCAGTATCAGCCGAATAACCTGAGAAGGTAGGCTATGAAGAGGTTGTCACACCCCCAAAAATCCACTCGCGGAGTATCACCGCTTGGAGGCGTGACATGACCAGGATCAGGCCACCAATCATATTGAACATTATAAGTAGTAATTAAAGTTCAACCACATAATATGAAAGGTGTTCAAAACAAACTCATTGTAAGCGTTCAGCGGAAGCATAACGTAAAAACCCAAACATAAGTAATAAGTTTATAAAGTGTAAATGTTTAACATGGAACTCAAAAGTCCATGTCCCCACAACGACTCCTCCATCGCGTACAAGCTCTAAGCTAATCCCTACGACCTGCAAGGCATGTAACAATGAGTCAACAACAAAGTTGAGCGAGTTCACAGTTGGTTGATTAGTTATTGAGTTCGTTTCAATAATCGTAAGTTCGTTTTTTAAACTACGTATTAATCAGTATCCCTGTTTCCCAAACCATTTCCATAATTAGTGGGGGCTTCCCATGTGAATTACCAGACCGTACCATATCGACTACTAACGAAAGTTAGTTATGCCCTAAGTCAATGTCTATCATCATTGACCCTTTGCCTTAGTCCATTAGTACACGCCCGTCCTACCGGCACGGTGTGAGGTTTGTTAAACCTAATAGCGCTATTAACTAATGACCCGCTCGCCATCGGCCTCGGCGATTAGGTCGATATAAAATGAGGGACTTATGATAGAGTTTAGGTCCAGTATGTTTAATCTTGTTGTCCTACCCAAGGAGGACGAACGTACGTATCCTACCCAAGGAGAATACACGAGGTTTAATCTTGGCATCCTACCCATGGAGGATGGCCATACATATCCTACCCAAGGAGAATATGTAGTTTCCGTTTTAGTTATTTAACCCATTCCCAACCCTTGGGAATCCCATGCCTTGTAGAAAGTGTGAACTCACCTTGGTTTGCTCGGTTGATTAATTACTTGATCCCAATTAACCAGGCAAAGCCTATAGTATGCACGTGTTCATAATCAGTTTACATCCACATAGTTCACGTATATATAACATGGTCATACAGTGTAGTTCAAGTAACAAGCACCACATAACATTTAACAGTTATTCACATATCCATGATAGTTAACATGGACTCCCCTAACCCAGTTAACTACTAACTGAGTTAAATTAGTTACTGTGCAGTTTCCCATTTTTTACGAAACCCCCCCCCCCCCGTTTCGTCATGATTTCCATTTGACGAAACCCTAAGGTTTCGTCATTATAACCCTTGGCGAAACCCCCCAGGTTTTCGTCGTGGCCTAAGTTGACGAAACCCCTGTTTCGTCGACATCGGCGTTTCGTCAGAAAACATCAGTTACGTCGTGACAGCAGTTACACACAGAAACCCTAATCATCCTGAACAGCCGTTTTACACTAACATCAAACAAACAGTCATCATACAGCGCCGTAATCATCGATCATCATATACGTAACCTGTACCCTAAGCATAACAGCTTGCTAATCATTCAATCAATTGCACAATCGCCTCATATATACAATCGATAATCATGCAGGTTTACTGGTTCCATATTAGCAAGAATCGTCATATAGCTAAGATTTAATTAGTATGGTCAGATCCTATGCTAGCATCAACCAATGACAACATGTAAGATTCATGAACCCTAATAACCGTAACATATGATTCTAACAACTCAGAGCCACAACATATTACAACCATCATAATTCAATCATCACTAATTCTTATGCAAGGAAATTTATTAGCATCTATAAACCCTAACAAGTATAATACAATAACCATTCGGTTCATCACACATAGCAACCATACTAGATACAAACAGGTTAAATCGACTAATCGTATACTAACCGGTTGAGGAGAAACACAGGATTTCCTAGAAGGATGATGATGAGGGGTGATGGATGTCGCAGGGAGGTATAGAGGCTCTAGGGTTTTCGGCTGGCACAAGCGTGACGAATGAAAAAGCAATATTCAATAAATATACGCGTAACGTACTGGGCCCCTAATGGGCTTCGGCGAAATCCTGGGCCGGCGAAACCCGGCGTTTCGTCGTGATAAAGATGGCGAAACCCTCCTCTGTTTTGTCGAAGTGGGTAATGGCGAAACCCTTGGGTTTCGTCGAACTCATTCAAGGTTTAAATAGTTTAAGTTTTTCAAACAGGTTACATGTTATATCACCAAACATATAGATGCAACAATCACATAACGTCTCCACATATGATCAACATGTACGGTTACAAGGCAAACAAGTCATGTAAACAAACAACTAAACAGTTAACGTACAATTAGCGTGAAGATGGAATCTTGGAAACTCGAGTTGTCACATTATCCCCAACTTAAAAGAAATTTCGTCCCGAAATTTAGCATGAGGTTACTGAGGAAGCTAGTTAAGTTGCGTGGTTTACTGGTTTTCCTGGGGTGTCACATCATCCCCCTGTTGATTTGGAATTTCGTCCCGAAATTCTGTAGTAGCTTCAGCCTCAGTAGTGGTTGCACTGTTCTCGAACAACTGGGGATACTTGAGTTTCATTTGGTCTTCTCGTTCCCAGGTGAACTCTGGGCCACGACGGGAGTTCCAACGAACTCGAACAAGAGGTATTCTGGTATGCTTGAGAACCTTAACGTCTCGGTCTGTGATTTCAACTGGTTCCTCGACGAATCACAACTAATCATCGATAGTGAGCTCCTTCAAAGGAACTATGAGGGTCTCATCTGACAGACTCTTCTTCAGATTTGACACGTGAAATACGTTGTGAACTCCACTGAGTTCTGCGGGCAGGTTTAGTTTGTAAGCCACCTTGCCTATTTTCTCAATGATTTCGAACGGTCCGACATAACACGGATTGAGTTTGCCTCGTTTGTGAAAATGAACTACACCTTTCCAAGGTGAGACTTTGAGTAGCACTCGATCCCCAACCTGGAACTCGAGTGGTTTCCTGCGCTTATCAGCGTAGCTTTTCTGACGATCACGGGATGCCGCCATTCGTTGCCGTATCTGAGCAATTATTTCCGTTGTATCTACTACAAGTTCTGGACCTATGATTTAGCTGTCACCAACTTTTGCCCAGCAAAGAGGTGATCGGCATTTACGTCCGTACAATGCCTCAAACGGAGCGGCTTGAATGCTGGTGTGGTAACTGTTATTATACGAAAACTCCACTAACGGTAGATGTTTTTCCCAGCCGTTACCAAAATCAATCACACATGCCCTGAGCATGTCTTCAAGGGTTTGAATGGTGTGCTCAGATTGCCCATCCGTTTGTGGATGATATGCTGTGCTCATGTCTAAACGTGAGCCAAAGGACTTGTGCATTGCTTGCCACAGTTCAGAAGTAAAACGCGCATCACGATCGGAAATAATAGAGGTTGGCACCCCGTGCCTCAAGACAACTTCCTTAAGATAAACTTCTGCTAGAGTGGAGAACTTATCCGTTTCCTTGATAGCCAAGAAGTGTGCAGACTTTGTGAGTCGATCCACGATCACCCAAATAGTATCATTTCCACGTTGAGATCTAGGTAGGCTAGTAACAAAATCCATGGAAATTTGCTCCCATTTCCATTGTGGTATCTCTGGTTGTTGGAGTAGGCCCGATGGTTTCTGGTATTCAGTCTTGACTATCGCACAAGTCAAACATTTCCTGACGTAGGTTGCTATGTGGGCTTTCATGCTAGGCCACCAGTACGTAGTTTTCAAATCGTGGTACATCTTATCCGAACCAGGATGTACCGAATAACGTGACTTATGTGCTTCATCCATCACCAACTCGCGTAAGTTTCCATAAAGTGGGACCCAGATGCGCCCTGTAACGTAGTAAGCACCGTCTTCCTTTTGTTCTAATCGTTTTCTTGATCCACGTAGGGACTCCGCCCTGATGTTCTTTGCTTTCAACGTTTCAACCTGAGCATCTCGTATTTGTGTAGGAAGACTAGATTGGATGGTAAGTTGTAACGCACGCGTGCGTTTAGATGTAGTATCCTTTCGACTGAGGGTGTCGGCCACAACATTAGCTTTGCCCGGATGGTACTTGATTGCGCATTCACAATCATTCAAGAGTTCGACCCATCGACGTTGTCGCATGTTCAACTCTTTCTGTTTGAAGATATGCTCGAGACTCCTGTGATCGGTGTAAATGGTACACTTGGTACCGTACAGGTAATGTCTCCATATCTTGAGTGCGAAAACAACAGCTCCCAGCTCCAGATCATGTGTAGTGTAATTCCTTTCGTGAACTTTAAGTTGCAATGACTTTATCCCGTTGCATCAACACACACCCAAGACCCTGAATTGACGCATCACAATAAACCACGAAATCGTCTGTGCCCTCTGGCAATGAGAGAATAGGTGCGCTACAAAGTCTATCCTTTAAGTGCTGAAATGCTGATTCCTGTGCATTACCCCAACGATAGGTGACACCTTTCTGAGTTAGTGCAGTGAGAGGTTGCGCAATCTTGGAGAAATCCTTGATGAACCTTCGGTAGTAGCCCGCCAAACCCAAGAATTGGCAGATTTCTGTTGGTGTGCGGGGTGCAGGCCAGTTCTTGATCGAGTCTACCTTGGATGGATCAACATGAATCCCATCCTTGTTTACCACGTGGCCTAGAAAGTGGACTTCACGAAGCCAAAAGTCGCATTTCGAAAACTTAGCATAAAGTTGCTCTGTTTGAAGCAGTTCCAAAATAATCCGCAGATGTTGCTCGTGTTCCTCCCGACTCTTAGACTAGATCAGAATGTCGTCGATGAATACTATAACAAACTTATCCAGGTAAGGCTTGCACACTCTGTTCATAAGATCCATGAAGACTGCGGGTGCGTTTGTCAATCCAAAAGGCATAACCAGGAACTCGTAATGCCCATAACGAGTCCTGAACGCTGTCTTAGAGATATCCTCATCTTGGACTCTCAGTTGATGGTAACCGGATCTCAGATCAATCTTCGAATAATAGCTCGACCCTTGCAGCTGATCGAATAAGTCATCAATGCGTGGGAGTGGGTAGCGATTCTTTACGGTCACCTTGTTGAGTTCGCGGTAGTCAATACACATCCGGAAGGTACCGTCTTTCTTCTTCACAAATAATACTGGAGCTCCCCAAGGCGAAGAGCTAGGACGAATAAAACCCTTATCCAAGAGCTCTTGTAGTTGCGTGGATAGTTCTTCAAGTTCTGAGGGAGCTAGACGATAAGGTGCACGAGCTATGGGTGCTGCTCCAGAAGCTAGCTCAATCTGAAATTCAACCTGACGGTGAGGCGGAAGACCAGGTAATTCCTCAGGGAATACCTCAGAAAAGTCACGTACGACCGGAAAATCTTCAATCTTCTTTTCTTTCGAGGATACATCAGAAACGAGGGCTAGGATAGCAGTGTGGCCCTTTCGCAAACACTTATGGGCCTTAAGAAAAGAAATGATGCCCACCACGGCACCACTCTTGTCGCCATGAATCACTAAAGGTTCCCCATCTAGACGAGGAATGCGGACGACCTTCTCCTTGCACAGGATCTCTGCTCGATGTTGCGATAACCAATCCATACCAATAACAATGTCGAAACTACCCAAAACGATAGGAATGAGGTCGATAGAAAAGGTTTGACCAGCTAAGTTGAGATTACAACCCCTAACTATGTGTGTGGCTTCAAGACTTTTACCGTTTTCTAGCTCTACCATGTGCTTGGTGTTCAACAGTGTTAGGGTACGTTTAAGCATTTGACTAACTTTTAGAGACACATAACTGGTATCGGCACCCGAATCAAATAAAACATTTACATAAAAGTCTTCCAGAATGAACTTACCCATTACGACGTTGGGGTCATTCCTAGCATCACCTTGATCAATCACGAACGCACGGCCCCGGGCGCCATTGTTTCCATTGTTTCCCCCGTTGTTACCCCCATTGTTGTTTCCGTTTCCCTGATTGTTGTTGTTATTCTGATTTTGGTTCAACTGGGGGCAGTTTCTCTTGAAGTGACCTTCAGCACCACACTGAAAGCATCCCCTGTTACCATGCTGTTGCTGCGGCTGATTTTGTGGAGCTTGTTGTTGCTGTTGGCGATTCTGATTCGCAGGTCGTGCGCTCCTGCAATCCTTGGCTTCATGACCCATCTTGAGACACCTCTGACAACGACCCTTGTTGCACTGACCACTGTGGTGTCTGTTGCATCTATTGCACTTTGGGTGATTTCCCCTGTATCCACCCTGACCCTGATCCTGACCCCCCGAAGATTGCTGACCGGGACTCTTGAAATCGTCTGTCTTTCGTTGTTGAGCCTGAGACTGATAATAATAATAATGCAAAGCTCTCTTTAACAATTTTTGTGACATATTAATCAAATCAACACAGGTATCGAAATAAGCACTAAAATTTTTGATAAATAAATAAGGGTAAATGCAAAAAGGGGGGTTCACTCGTGTAAGGAACACCGTCAAGTAACATGTTTTTTGTATAAAATTGAGCATGAGAAATCAAGCGATTGACCTACTTGTTGCCTTGCATATTTACCCAATACGCCCGTTTTTCGTGAGTTATTTTTGAGCCTTATAGCTTTAGGATTATTTTTGCTCATTTTTTTTGCGGGCAAAGATTGAGTGAGCCGGATGACTTTTGCGGTTTAGAACTTGTGTTAGGTATACATTTCGAGGCCACAAAGCACTGATATAAGCATAAAAATGATTGAGGCATTAGGAAACCTTTTTGTTTTAGCCATTCGTATTTATTCCTCTACCCAAATCATTCCCCTAGTTAAACCAATTTTAGCCTTTCCCGTTCGTTTCTTTTAAACCACAAAATATCAACCACTTAGCCAAATTAGCCTTTTAAATTTTTAACCCATTTTTGGTTGGAAGCCCGGTTCGGTTAGTGATTAACTTTTAGCTTTTGTATAGTTTCATATTCTTTGTAATTCAACCTCATAGTCAAGAGTTTTTATCTAAGTAGACGTACTTAGTTCTCTCTAAAGCATGGGTTAAAAAAAACCCGAAGAAATATAGTTGAAAAAGCCTTATCAATCGGCTTTATTAGAGCAATTTTGGGAGTAAAAAAGTGATAGTTGTTGGTTAGCTCTCGGTTAGATATTATTTAGTTGTATAGTTCTATTTTCTTGTATTTAAAGTTTGTCGAACCGTCGGGTTACAACCGCTTTAGCCACTTTTAAAAATCCACTTCCACACCCTTAACCCAAGCCAAGTTACAACCCAAACAAGACCTCATAATTTATGTTATATTTTTGTCGAGTGATTAGATTTGATCCTTCCATAAGCTTATGATATCGCATAGTTATCGTCTTGGCATCGAGTGTTCTAAACATACTCCATAAATTGTATGTGCACCTATATTTAGTCGAGTGTGTGTGAACATTGTGAGGATGCAAGGTGAACTTGTAGGGATTTCGAAGATAGACCATTGCTTATAAACATATTTTGCATACCCCTTTTCGGTTCTTTCTTCATGTCGAGTACCCCTTGATTGTTATAACCTGAATTATTTATTTGTGCTTATGAAATGCTAGTTGAGATGATTGCCATTGAGAAAGTTTCGTTCATTTTATTTTGCTTGAGGACAAGCAAAGTTCAAGTGTGGGGATGTTTGATATATAAGAATTTATACATCTTTTAAACGTCAAATATGCCCCGTTTATGCGAAAACTCTTTGTATTTTCTTTGATTTTGGTACTCATTTGAGTTGTTTGTGAAAATACAGGTCCGGGCTTCGGCCCGGTGTTGAAATAGATGCTTTTGGAGCAAAATGGAGCAAAAATGAATCATTCCAGCAAAGTGCCAGATATGGCACTACCGTGCCAATCATCGGCACGACCGTGCCAGACCATCCAGCATCGGCACTCCCAAGCACTATCAGTTAGCAAGCACACTATCGAAGATTAGGGGTCCGCACGACAATGTCGATCATAGGCACAACTGTGCCATGTCAAAATCAACATCAGATCAGCTCATTTCCGAGATCGCACCAGTCATCATCGAACGTTCATCGGCACGCACGACCACACCATGGTCTGGCACGGTCGTGTCACCTCAGAAACATTTGAGCGGGATTTTTCCCGAAATGGTAGCAAACAGGGTCAACAGATGAAAATGTGACTCTGACACTTGCCAAGCACGACTGTGCCAAACGCCCAGCAGTTTAAATACGAGTTTCTAGCTCATTTGCATGGAACTTGGAGCATTTTGGTGAAGTTTTCTCTCAAGAATCTGGTCTTGAAAGCTTGTTGGAGCCAAGAGGGAGCCTTGAAGAAGACTTAATCACTTGATGATCTACTCAAACACCATTTAATCTTACCTTTAACTTGGTTAGCTTACTAGTTACATTATGAACAATTTATGCTTTCTTTCACTTGATTTGGTACTCATGAGCCTTATGGGCTAAACATTTGTGTTGCTTAAACTATGTTGAAGCTTATGAACATGTGATAATATAGAAGAAGATGTGATGATTGTTTTTGTTAATCTTCATAGTGACACTTAATCTTGTTCTTGGAGTTCATGTGCATGTTTAAAATCCTTGTTCTTGAATGTTTGCACATAAGTATTTACATGTTGTGTTGGAAAGCCCATGTAAAGATTATGATTATTGAATCTTGTTAACTTGTTAGTATGATTCATAGCATGAAACTAGGAATGGTAATTGCTAATATGATATGAATGAAGATTTGAACATTTGTATGGATTCTTGCATCTAGATTTGGAAAGATCAAAAGTATGTTTATATGAATTATATAGTTTGTGTTCATGTTAGCATGACCATGCTTGTGGTTCATAACAAGAACATGATGATAGTGCCACTTACCTGAAACAAGTTAGGGTGATTAGTGTGTTGTTCATATTAGTTTTCCCTAATTTGTAGAGTTAGGAGTTTTGACAAACAAATAACTCATGATTAAAGATTAACATCAACTTAGCAGTGAACTTAAAAGAATAATTTTTAGGTGATTAGAATGTTAATTCATTTTAAGTTTTCCTAAGAATTGTATGACTAGGAAGCCTTGATTAGGGACTTAGTTAAAATTAGAACTTGCATCATCACTAATCCTTCCTCTTTGTTGTCACATGTTTGTTAGTGGAAACTTAGTTTAGGCAACCTTTCTTAGATATTGTTATTTTCTAGAATATTTAGTAGTTTGTTTATTTGCATACTAAGTTAGAAAAATCAAACCCATCAATTGAAAAGGCTTTAAAGTAGCAAAATTTTAGTATCGAGACACCGCATCCACGGATTGATATCCGGTTCTTGCCGAACAGCTATATTACCACCCGACGGGTACACTTGCCCTTTTGTGTGTGTAGTTAGTTTCTAGGTGAAAAACCATTTTTAAAACTAAATTTGTGTGAAGAAAAACTCAATTAAAAATGTATATAATTCACGCACATCATTGATAAAATTATTATTATTATTATTATTATTGTTATTATTATTATTATTAGTTTCACCATGTAACAAATTAACAATGTCATCTTTTGATTGTGGCACACGTTCAAAAAAAGGTTTTTAAACATGTACTCAATAATGTTAGTTTGGTGTTTGACCCTTTAAGATTACATGTTAAAGACAATATTATCATGTATTGTTTCTTAGGCATATAGATCTAACATTTCCAACTAGCGATTTTCAACAAATCACCAAAGAAATCTGAGAAAAAAAGTAAACTTTTTTAAGACGGTGATTCATCTGAGATATATTTGAATTTTGGTATTGTGCCTTTTTTTGTGTGACCCATAAATGATCTGTGATGGCACGGTCTAACTTTGATCTCTAGCGTCATCGTTCGTCGATGGAAAGTCGTTTTTCTATTAGTGGGTTAATATATGTAGGTTGTGATGGGGAGATAGATATGGGATGAGCGGATTAGGCAGGATTTGCCAGAGACGTAACCCACCGCATCCAGGCTGGTTGGTGCATGTGGAGAGTAGCCAATGGGGTTTTGTGCGATAAGAGATTCCCAACTAAATTGAAGGGTAACTTTTATAGAGTTGCAGTTAGATCTGCAATGTTATATGGAACAGAATGTTAGGCCATCAAGAAGACACAAACTTGCAAAATGGAGGCAACAGAGATGAAGATGTTGAGGTAGATGTGTGGGCACACAAGGCTAAATCGGATAAGAAATGAGTTCTTTAAGGAAAGGCTAGGAGGGGCTAGTATTTTAGATGAGATAAAGGAGGGGAAGATAAAGGATGAGAGATTGAGATGGTTTAGGCATGTGAGAAGAAAGAAGACAACGATGATAGTTAGAGTAGTGGAAACCCTCATTGTAGAGGGGAACAGAAGTCGAAGCAGACCTAGATTGGTATGGGATGAGTGGATTAGGCCGAATTTGCTAGAGTTGTACCTCTCTGAGGACATAGTCCAAGATAAGAGTGTGTGGAGACATAGAATTAAGGTTAAGGACTTTTAGGGGAGAGTATAGGTGTGTGTGTGTGTTTTAGATTTGTCTCAAGGGTTAGATTTTTCTTCGTTTTAGGTGGACTTTGCATATACTTGTAAGCTTGTTTGTATATCTATATGTCGGTTAATCATATTATATATGTTTTCTCTTTCACTATGCTACTCTTCCACCTTTCCTTTTGTTTTTTGGTACCACTTTGTTTCTTTGTATTTAGTTGTGCTTGTTCGTGTGCGGTTTGTTTTGGAGCTGAGGGTCTCTCTAGAAGCAATCTCTGTATCTCTAGAGATAGAGGTAAGGTTTGCCTACATCTTACCTTCCCTAGACCATATAACTTGCTTTGCTATTTATGAGATTTACTTTGTTAGGTTGGTTAGTTGTGATGGGGAAAAGTTTTGAAGATAGAAACCACCAATTGTTTTGTAACACTTTGGGTTTATCTGCTACTCATCACCACTATTTACTAGCTACCCCTCTTTTTCATCTAGGAGACTCTTAGCGATTAGGGAAAGTTGTGTAATGGAAGTGTTTACACTTCTCGCATACCACTGGTTAGAAGTTGTGACTGCTCTCTTGATGAGTCCATGACATGACGAAACCATTAACCCATATCAATAACTAAGACGGGATGGTTCCCCCTTAGTAGACCGAGTGCGCCACACGGGCCTTTAAGGATGACCCGTGTTACAGGGCAAAATTTTTCAGTATCAACCCTTAGAATGCAAATATCCTATTTTTCTAACACTAAAGTAGGGATGAGATTTTTTACCGAAATACCGGTACCATACCGGTACCGTACCGATACCGTACCGTACCGATCATAAACGGTACCGGTATCGGTAATAGATTTTTCAAAATTCGGTATCGGTAAAAAACGGTATCGGTATAGGTATTTTCCGGTAAATACCGGTTTTAATACCGAATTTAATAAGGAATTCCAATGGGTTTTTAGGTTGGATTACGAAGAGTCCAAGTCCACATCCAACTAATCTTACTGGCTACTACAATATATTGAACTAATATATAACAAAACCTAAACCTAAAATCCTTTATCATTCTATAGAACACCCTATGATCAATCAAGATTCAAGAATCCAAAATCCAAATCCATCTTTCTTCAAGGTATTCAAACGAATTCAAAACTATGTTTCATGTTTGCTTTTTTTCTGTTTTCTGATTAAACTAATTCGGCTTAGGCATAAAAATAAAGTTCCTGTGAATCATGAAAGTTAATATTCAAATGATTTCGTCTGTAGGTTAAGATTAAACTAAAATATTACATGGTTACATGGCAACTAAAACTAAGTTAATATAATAATATTTACATAAAGTTCTCGTGAATCTTGAAAGTTAGTATTTACGAATTCATCTTTAGGTTAAGATTAAACTAAAGTTATTTTACATATTATATTTTTTTACGAATTCGTCCAGTGAATCGTCTTTGGGTTGCACAATGATATTTTTAGGTAAAACAATGGATGACACCAAAGCGGTACCAATGTGGTAAATTACCGAAATACCGGTACCGATACCGGTACCGTACCGGTACCGAATCTATAAATACGGTACGGTAATCGGTATCTACATTTCCTCAATTTCGGTAACGGTATTTACGGTATCGGTACCGGTACGGTACCGGTATCGTACCGATCTCATCCCTACACTAAAGAAAAATTTCTCATCTGTCTTCTCATTGTAAATTACTAGAGGGTTGGCCCGCACGATGCTGCGGGTGTCACCAACCAGTTTTGAGACGAATCAGTTGGATAATCATTAGATAAACAAGGAACACATACGAATTGTTACCTGGTTAAAAGCTTCTAAGACTGCTCGTAATTGAACCAAGTGATATCGGTGTTGGACTATGTTCTTAACGGGTGAGTAAGGCAAGCTGGTGTGTTTAATATATATTTTTTTACAACAATACGGATCTTTTATTACTTCCACCAAGTCCCAAAGCAAGGGACTAACCTAGCCAAAACCTTCTTTAGTGAAACAATTTTAAAAAGTTTGTACATTTGCATTTTGGATGGGTCAACAAGTGTGACCACGGGAAAAATCAATCGAAGATATGGTGAACCGTTTGAATAATTTTCTGTTGCAACCATAAATCATTTCAGCCATAAGATTGGTTCCTAATCTTGGTATCGAATTATTTTTTCAATTTAATTTCTTGTTGGTTCATAGTCTCTAATATCTTGTATTTGTGTGAAGTATCTTACTATCTTATTTTAGCTATCTCGAATGGGCCCTTGGAGATCATGCCCTTGGATGCCCTTAGAGATCCTTACTATTGGAGTTCATCCATCATAGCATGCCTTTAGGTGAGATAGCCTTCCACAAGAGCATGTGTTTGCCTCGGTTCATGCGATAAGGTGGGCCCAAATTAAGAAAAATAAATGTCTTACTTAAATATTGTGTGTAATGAATAGGTGATGAGGTGGACATTAAGAAGGGTAAGGATATTTGTAGGGTTTGAGATGAAATTGAGGTTTTTAAAGATTTGTAAGGATATTACGTAGCAGATGATGTGGCAGCTAAGGACGCCTAAGGGCGCATTTAGCATTGGAGATAGTCTTAGAGCATCCACAATAAACATGTATTTAGACTGCCTCCAATGCTTCTTGTTGGGGGTTGCACTTGATGATGTGGATGATGCATTTGTAAAGGAAGCATTGGGGTAGATGGCATTTAAGGGGGTTTGCATGTAAGGAAGTGCACCTACATGCAGGAGAGAGAAGGTGAAGGTGGGCCCTTTAAATGTTTTTAAGATAGAAAAAGAAATGGTGATGTGGAAGAGAGAGGATGCATGTGGGAAGGATAAGTTGGAGTTAAAAAGAGGAGAGAGAATGCATGTGGGAAGAATGGGTTAAAAGCTGATGTGGCAGTGATGACTAGGATGCACGTAGTAAATGCAGGCCGTTGCATTGCGGACAGTCTTAGATGGTGTTTTTAAATGCCACATAGGCACTTGCCCAATTAATAAAACCATTTCTCTCTCATGACCCTCTCACAACCTATAAAAACACAATTTCTCTCTCCTCTCTCTTCACTCTCACTCACATAACTCATTTTTTCTCATTTTTCCTCACATACACCATCACACTCTCTTTCCTCTAACTCATCATCTCTCTCATCCACATCACCTACTCTCTCTTTAAAAATGCCAAAAAAATAAGTTTATTGTGGATGCTCTTAGTATGTTGTTGTAATGATAAAAGTGAGCTTGCACATATCACAAAGTCATGGAAACCATTAGAAAGGAGATTGCTTTTCGTTTCAAGGGATTTGGAGATCTTGTTTGCAAACATATCAGTAAGACTTAAAAAAAAGCGAACACATGTAGCCTAATAGTTGTTTCTAAAAGGATTATATTCATGCTAAAATACCAAGAACTAAACACAACTGCAACAATCATTAACATCAACTATACCCCAGTGCTTTAACAGCCTTTTATGAAATGCTCAACCATAACCTTGAAAATATGATATGATCCAACTTTTAGTAGCAAATATACGAGTCATTAATGATTTGTGAGGTTGTAAGAACCACACTGAGAACTATATATCTAAAAATTGGCGAATTGAGTAATGGGTCAGAAGTCAACACGGATACTTTTAGCACGGGTCAAAACGACCAGTTAGGTTAACCAGGAATACTTTTGTCCAATTTTAAAACAATTTTAATAAAAACTTTTATGTTAGATACAAGTATAAAAAGTATATTATCACAATAATAATTTAATTTTAAATCAAGTGACCATGTGATACATGAAGGAGTAGGGTTGGTTAGGCCCAAACCTTTTTTATTCAAACTTTTTATATGTTTCTATTATTAATATGATTACAAAGCTATAAAAAAACAAAATAAAATCTAACTCTACTGATTTTATATGACCTAGGGTTGTTTTTGTGACTAATAAGATTACAAAGCTATAAACCAGGGTTGGTTAGTCCTAAGCTTAGTTTTTACATGACCCGTTTAAGATAACTCAAAAATAACCCAAATCGACCCATCCATAAGTAAATGGGTCAAATTACCATTTTGATTAAAAATGCATACATGAACAGCAACTTTTTTATGGATGAATCTTCTGAAAACGGTTACAACACCTTAACGCCAGGTGGAAGTTTTGTGTCAAACATCACCTGAGCTAGGTTGAACAGTTCTGCTTCTTCATTAGAACACAAAAAAGAAAAAGAAAAAAAGAATGAAAGCATGATATCAAGCAAGTATATAACCAGTCAAAGAAAAGAATGAAAAATCCTTACATCTCAAATAACGATTCCTGTTTGCTGCATCCTCAATGATACCAAGTTTAATTGTTTTGCAAAATTCATTCCAAAACATAGCATATTGGCCTCTCTTCTCGCAATTCTCCTTTAATTCTCCCACCTCTTCAATACTTAACAACTTAGATATTAATATCAAGAATTAAAACATATTGAAAAAACAAAATTAAGGTTTGACATATTTTTATTATTTTAGTCATTTGATATTTTTTTTTTCTAAATTGACCCGTTTTGAGATGAACCTATTTCGGTCAGACCCATCCTAACTTGAACCAAACTGAACCCTTATATTAGCTAACAAATAAATATCAATAAAAAATCTCGTTAAACCCTTCAATAGCTCGTCATACGTTTGGGCCAATACGGAGATCCCCTCTAGCTACCTGGAAGTTAACACAAAAATTATAAGTGAAAAAAGATATAATTTGATACAAAGAAATTTCCTAGATCAAATTGGCAATAAATCTAGCCTTATTCTTATGTAATTTGCTACAAACAAATTTCCGATTAAACCCTTCAATAACCTTTTAGATCCTCCCACATCTTAAAATCTGCATATTCTGAAAAAAAAAATATCCGTTTTATATGTACCTTTGGAGACTTCTTTTTTTAAAAGTGTTTTGGAAAGATGGAAATTGGTTTGAACCGTACCTAAATATCTGATGCAGGTGGAGGGCAATGGGTGTGGAACTGTAGATCATTTCTTTTAATACAAAACCTACACCCCAGGTCCATTCCTCTCTGGTGGCTGCAAAAGTATACGAACATAAA
Source organism: Helianthus tuberosus (assembly GCA_030545235.1). Taxonomy (NCBI): domain Eukaryota; kingdom Viridiplantae; phylum Streptophyta; class Magnoliopsida; order Asterales; family Asteraceae; genus Helianthus; species Helianthus tuberosus. The sequence continues at coordinate 145,192,198 of CM060435.1, read as the reverse complement.
TCGTAAAACAAAGACACCAAATGAAACAATAAGCGGCAAAAAGGGAAACTTCAAATGATAAAAACCTAATATATGTTACGTACCTTGAGAATCATAGATGTGAAATTCAGTCATATCACGATTCCAAAAATTAAATAAACGAACATACTTAATTTCAACTAAAAAATTAAACAAAATCATATCAATTTTGAACTTAAAAGACACTAACTTGAACTTACACACAATGTTCAACAAAATTTAAAACAGCAAAATCCTTAAAACCAGAGCAAAATTAAGGATGTTTTACAATATACCTTGTTTCAATTGGGGATTGCTCTTGTATGCACTTGAATCCATGTTCAGATGATGCTGTTACACCAAACAATCGAATCATTCAGTCATAACAAAAACAACACTAACAACAACCTCACCGGAACTTACATGATGCCACCCGGACCCTAGATCCTAATCTGGCCTCCATTGTGAATTGAAAGACGATGATTGGAAATCAGAGATGGAGCGATTTGTGGCCACATAATGGTTGAAGGAGAGACGATTCAGTGGAAGAAGCAACAGATGATTTCCAATTGTAGCATTTTTGTAACTAATGATTTTCAATTGATGAGGGTATGTGGGCGATGAAGAAGAAAAGTGTAAAAAATAAGGGTTTTGTTACTGAGGCTTTTGGTTGCAAGACATTGAAACGATGACATTTAATTTCTATTGATGAAGGGTTTCGATTGCATTCAATTCTAGTGGTGATGACTAATGTCACCTTAACATGATAGGTTACAAAGGCGTCGAAATCCCTAAAATGCCTCTAAAGTGTCTTAATTTTTGGACAATACGTAAGTTTACCCCTCTAAAATAGTTTGACTCTCTTGTATATATTGTTTGAAAGTATGTACAAAATGTAAAATTATCATAAAGATAGAAAACCTAATTTACTTAATAATCACATTGTAAATTATAAGAAGGCCAGCTTTTATTACTATAAACATCGGTTAAAACAATAACAATTCTAGTAAAAAACATGTGGACCATACGTAAAAAAACAAACTTGGTTGAAGATAGCATATATCTGTAGTCAAATCTTGAATAGAGAACATCAAAGATGATAAAATGTATAAAACGAAAACATCGTGCTAAATAAAGCAATTTATTAAAATAAAAATATATATTATAAAAACACTGTTTTTATTTATTCATGATCGATTAAAATATGCTTCACTACATTGTAACTGTCTAATGAAGGGGCTGTTTGGTAGCCTCTAAATGATCATTAAGAGGCTACCTCTTAATGGAACTATTAAGAATTTTACCAATGAGAAGGTAGAAGAATGTGACATGTGATGATTTACCATTCAGAGATTACCTCTTAACCATTCAGACTTGAGGTTACCTCTTATTCATTCAGAGGTTTTAAACCATTAAGAGGTAGCATCTGAATGGTCATTAAGAGGCTACCAAACAGCCCCGAAATGTTTTCAAAACAATTTATTAAGATTGAATTATTGGGTTTTATAACATAAGTGTAAAAGGGGTGGTCACCACCTTATGAGAAGAGGTAAACTTTCACTCACTCAATCATCTATTGCAGTCAAATCCCATGTCTAAGTCTCCTCTTGTCCAAAAACAAAAACAAAAGAGGTGATCACCTTTTTGAGGAGAGATAAACTATTTTCAAAATATTAGAAAACAAAAAAAAATTGTGATTGGTTGAAAAGAAATAGGCCACACCATTGACCACATCATGTCCACTCAAACTCACTCCACCCATGCGGTAACTTGTTGTCTTGTTTTGTCTTGTCTACTGATGTATAGTAGGCTGGGTTATGGGGTGTCATTGTTTTTGCTTGGTTCTTTTTGATTTTTACATATATGGGGCATGTTCTGTATATGAACTAGTGTGGAACACATCTTCACTACTTGTGCTTATTTGCGGTTGTTTTAATAGAATCACCGGGGTAACCATTTACCCAAAAAAAAACTTGTTACCGATTTCATCACACTCCTTGCGGTAAGTAGGTGATGGTGGCAGTGCTACCGCACGGTAACCCAACTCACCGCCCCTACTTGCCACTACCACCCCGCTCACCCGAAAAGTTGCTATAAATCTTTACTAAATAACCGTCTTTTATTTTACATTCCAGTTAAAACAAAATCCATGTTTAAAATTAAAACTAGTTACTACTAAAACATTAAAACCCTCTAATACTCATTTTATTTGTTGTAACTTCTAACATTTGTTTGGCGAATTTAATGAAATTTGTCACACTCGGTCATAGGCGGAAGCACGAGATGTGATCGTGATCGATTCTCATTGCATACGAATTAGCAAACATACTATATGAAATAAAAATAAACTCCAAATGTCATTCAATAAGTTTCAAACATAAACATGAGTTAATGATAGCGTTTACATCACTTCAAAATAATCTAAGTTTTAAAAGTTAACAACATAGTTCAAATTTTAAAAGATCAAGGATTTGTTCCTCATATCTCCACAAGTAGGTGGGATATAACGAACAACCCAACAAAAGTGGCAGAAGTTATGACGCATGACATCTTGAAGCAAAGTTCCCGCAAAGATTCCACTAATTTCCTGAAATATATGTAAGTTTGAAAAACGTCAACAAAGTTGGTGAATTCATGTAGATAATTTGTATTAAATGCATATTTGTAAAATGTGAGATGTATTTGTATAAAAATCGATATGTAAACGTAAATGAAATTGTGATCATCAGTGTTTTGCAAGGACATTAATATGTGTGACGACATAGGAAGCAATCCAAACCTTGACGATTTTTGTGCTGAGTACCCTCAACAGGGACACAAAAGCACTCTTCCGTGTGGGTTAATGTGGGCCAAGAGTGGGGCTTGTCAAAACCCAATAGATCTACCCCTTTCCGTTCCTCGGTCTAAACTCGATTAATGGTGCTTAAGTACAACCCTATTCGCACATGATCTATTTATTTCATTTCCTAGTCTAACATACCTTTTGTACATGTATTTCCGCCAAAGGTTTTTAGAAAACTAGAAAACGTTTAAAAGAGGGGACATGAACTCACATATTTGCGTCTTAATGCGTAATACTTCACCAGTACTTCCTTTGGTTCGCAACGTAACCTATAAATGTTCTAAATATGTTAATCACCAAAGGTTACACTTACTATGTACAAGTTATCCATCTTGATTATGTATTTGCTTTGTCTTAGGTGTATATGTTCTAGAGTTGTTATTATATATTTTACAAAATATATATAGTTTTGTATACTTGTGAGTTGTGTTAACGGATCTGGTTCCTCATGCGGCTTCGTGCCTCGCACGAGTAAGATGTGCATGTCCGACACATGTGTGGGTCGTGCCCATTGTACTTGGGTTTCACCCGATCGTCGCATTATCGTTATTTTAAATTGTATTTTCTATTTGTAAATATATATATTTTTATTCTCAAATAAAATAAATATATATTGAATTTTTGTATACCATATGTGTTAAAAATAATATATTTTTAACTTATCTTTGTATACATATTCTTGTATTATTTTGTGTATTCTTGTCCTTGTATTTGTTTGACCAAGTCAAAGTTGATTTATACTTTTATTAAATAATATTTTCAATTTTATTTTTTTATAAATATATTTGTAATTTTACCATATGTATACTTATGCAAGTATACATGTATTTAGGTATAAATATGTATGTATTTTGTATTTAATGTCAAAAATCATTTCTTATGATTTGATACTTTCCGGAAATTATATGTCTAAAAAATAATATATTTTAAGGCTTGTTTAATATATATATATATTTTTATCACACTTGTTAAATATATATATTTTGCTTCCTCATATATATGTATTTGTCCATATGTCCATAGTCTAACTGTCCAAGATATTTATTATGGAAATATATATAAATATATATTTTGTATTTTGTCCTTACACTCATTTGAGCAAGTATAAGTATTTTTATACTTAGTTGTATTTTATGGTATTTTTTGGTGTATTTTATATTTGTATTCTTTGTGTGTATTTGTAGGTTTTGAACCCTACAAGTATACTAATACATATTACACATAATATACACATAAACACACAAATTTTGGGTGACCACTAAATATATATAACTTGCCCTAATTATATATATTTATATCCATTTAAATCTTTAAGACAAAAAACTATTTTCTTAACTTATATTATGTATAAAAAGTTAGGAAAAATTATGGTTAAACACTTTGAACATATCTCTTGTAAGAAGTCTTGAAAAATGTATTTTTCTAAGTGTTTAAATTCTACAAAAATTTGCCATAATTTCCCCTAAAATTAGAGGTTTCCCCATGTTTATAAACATGTGTTAATTTTCTTTTAAAACTCAACAATCATCCACAATAATTTTGCAAGTAACAATATACAAAATAATCCATACTTTTCTTGCTAACAAACTTGAAATTTCATATGAACTTGTAGTATTTTAGATCTATACTTTTCACATGTGGCTTTACTTGAAACAAGTCTTGTTTGCCATATTTTGTAAACTTTGTAAGAACTTATTTTTGAAAACTTGTTCATCCACTTTATTTTTGAGTTTATAAACATAAATATATCATTTTAACTATATTTACAAGTTCGTATTTCAAGATTTTCAAGTCTACTAACTTGTTCATCATGGATATTTTAAGCTCGGTGTGTATACTTGTTAGATTTACACTTCTAACAAGCATGCATGTGATGGATTTCATCCATATAACAAAACAAACAGCTACAACTTCATAACAACTTTCAATAACACAAAAATTTACTTATTTATGTTAGATCTTGTTATTTCTGCATTTGTTCATACTTTAAAGTTTATTTTTCTTGATGGTTTAACTTGTACCTGTCACACCCCGATATTTCCACGTATTACCGGTGGGCCCGGTGGGGAGTATCGTGACGTAGTTGATATCATCATAGTCAAATAATCACAGTTCAATGCACAGCGGAAGTCTAAAAGTAATAATATTACAAACCGATTCGAAAATAACATTAAATATTACAACGGGTTGTAAAAAGATCCACAGGCGGATCAAAACAAAAGAATTATTGTTCAACAGATTTAAGCATCAAAAGCTTGCAAGACACTTTATTTGATACTAGGAGTAGCCAGCCCATTTCGCTTAGTACCTGCACTTAACCTTTTTGGAAAATACGTCAGTTTTCACTAGTAAATACAATTAACCGACTCATTTTGAAAATGTTTAAGAAAATTGATTTAAATGCGCAAGGCACAAAATTCTTTTATAACTTGGGATAATTATTTAAAAATAAACTTGTAAAAAAATTATATGTTTGTTATACGTTCAGTAGCCCGGGTTAGAAATACCGGGTTAAAGATTAATAGACACACCACATGATATAACCCACGGCGAGTTATTCTCGAACAAGCGGGTATATCTTTTTACATACGCACTGGCAGGTGTATGCCTACACCCCGTGCTTAAGTCATGGCCATTTCAATGAATGAGCCGAGGATATGCAGGACATGGTCATTAACCCCACAAAGGCTTAAAACAAACAAAACAGATTAAACGGGTTATCTCAATGATTTAATCTTCATACGACTAAAGATTCAATAACCGACCAAGCGGTATTATAGATACCGTAACCCAAGCCCGTATAAGGGAAAATAAGTTAAAAGTATTTACCTGAGCTAAAATATAAATTTTAATCCCAGCCGTATAACAAAGCAGCAAGTACGGTAGCTTTTCCTGGTCTCCTAAATCTGGAACGAAGGTTTTAATAACCTATTACATTCCTAACGGGTCTTACTTAAGTTAAAACTTAGACCAGTTAGTTTTAAAGAAAGGCTTACGGTTCAAAACGCAAGATTAAGCGAAGACCGGTTTAGAATGTGATTTAGACCCGACAAGTATGAAGACTTGTATAATATGGGTAAACTAAATACATTCTGGATTTTGAGGTAAAAATGATAAGGTTTGACCCGTTTCGGTTAATTTATGCAAACTAGTAACATAAACCGTACCAAACGCGAAAAATGCATAACGGGTAACAGGTAACATTTGAGTCATGAATAGGTTCCCTGAGTTAATATGCTTAAAATGTGTTATGATATCAGTAGGATACCTTCCATTATGCCCAAAACGAATTTAAAATCAAATTAAGCCCCGTAAGGGTATTTTGGTCATTTTAAAGCTTATAAAAGAGGTTAAATAGTAATCTGAGGTTCTGGTCTAAAATGATCAGTAAAAATATTTATTTTAGTGAGTTATATCAGTAGGATATTGCATATATGTGAAATTTATCATTTATGTCCAAACTATGCACCGTTGGGGCATTTTGGTCATTTCACATAAGCTTTAAGGGTCAAATTTGGAAATCTGAGTTCAAAACTTTTCTTTACTGTTAAATTGTAAAAATTGATTCATAACATCAGTAGGTAACAAGCCTTAGGTGCCTAATATGGTTTTAAACCATATTATGCGCCTAAATCGCATAAAAGTCGGTATTTGACGATATTCGGGTTTATTAAAGAAATCTGAGATTTTGACCAGCCTTTACAAATTAAAATAACTTATTTATTATATAAAATCAGTAGAAAAAGGTTTGATATGTAAAGGATGTGTAAAACTCATTTTATTAGCAAAAAGGGCATTATCGTTAATTACCGAGCTTATGCAAGAACTCTAAGTTATGATCAGTTTAAAATTTAATAAAAATTTCCAAAAATCACTAAATATTAGATTACATCAGTGGGTAAAAGGTTTGGTGTCAAAATTTGGGTTTAAATAGGATTTATGTTGAAGATACCGTTTAATTAATAAAAAGGCTTTCATTTACGATATTGAGCATAACTCCTAATTTAGACCATAAATTATGTCAAACTTTTAGGACATGTTTATAAATCAGTAATAAAGGTTTTTGTCCTCTCACATTTTCAAAAATCTCGTTTTAATATCAAAAGGGCATAATGGTTAACTTTTAAGCAAATAACGGAAACATGCAAATGAATCGGATTACTAAGGAACCAGGTTGTATAACTTCAGAGAGTTGTACTAACCTACAATATGGTCCTAAAGGAACCTTAAGGCATATCTAAACTAAGGTAAATCGGGTCAGAACTAAAAGTCAAAGCAAAAGTCTACTTTTGCAACTTTCGGTTCCGAACCGAGCCTAAACTCATAATTGTCGGGTTGAACATGCTTAGACATGTTCTTATTTACCAAGTTATTTTAATGTTAAAACAGGTTCCATAACCTCTGCATTGTTAGTTATGAATTTATTTGCAAAAATAGATTATGTTGACTTTTTAATAATAAGTTTGACCCGAAAATTGACCAAGTTAGAGTGATAATTAGTGGGTGCCCTTTTAAGGGTTTATTACTCACATAATTACCAACTCATAGCCACTTTCAATTCGAATAACGGCTGGACCATTAGTGATTAATCACTAAGTCAAAGCTTAATTACGATGGCTTTGACTTTTGGCCATTAAACTAAGAAAACTTAACTAGAGAGGCTAAGAATGCTTACAAGGACACTTAGCACGAAATATGAACTGATGAAAACTACTTAGAGCTCCAAGGGACTCCAGAGAATGAGTTTTGAGTGAAAGTTTGCAAGTGTGAAATGAACAAGTGAGGAACAAGGTCTTATATAGCAACTTTGATGCATCAAGATTAAACCACATGTCCCTACAATGATCCCTGATGACTCCAAGTGTCCCTAGTGCATGAAAATCTGTTGGCACAGTCCCTGGTATCGAAATCTAGCATGCAAAGGCGGTGGAACTGACTAACCTGCAGTTGTGTAGATTTTTCTGCATCTTGCACTCTTACACGGCCCGCGTAAGAGTTGGCCTAAGGTCTACACGGCCCGCGTGAAGGGCATTTTCCGGTAAACAGTTTGCCAACTTTGCAATTTCAGTCCCTGGTCCAATTAAACGTTATTTTACTTCCATTTATTGCATTTAGGACCCCCATAGTTAACTATTTAGGGCCTTGGGTTGTAAACTAACTCCGTTAAGCTCCCGGTTAGTCGTACGATCACCCGAAGAGTCTTGAATTTCAACGTTGACGCATTTGATCCTTATTTCTTGGAATTAACATTTTGATTATTTATGTGCGTCGAAACTCCACGAATTTATTATCCAACATTCATGGAAGTATAAGGAAGTATTACAAAGTCTCGGAAATGTTAAAAGGTCACTCAGAGGTAACTTTAAACATGTTGACACATTTAACCCTTATGCTTTGTAACTTTTCAATTTAAGCACAAACGACTTTCTAAGTTCGATATTTTAAAAGAATACGAACGTCGTGTGAGGTCAATCAGAGGCACAAGAAAGGCATGTTGACACTTTGGATCCTTATACTTACATATTTACATTGTTTGACAACTTTAGTCCCTCAGAATCAAATCCTTACACGTTTAAAGTCCATGACACGTGTCTTTATTTTATTGGTCATGATTTTATGAGGTGTTACATCCTCACCCCCTTAAAAGAAATCTCGACCTCGAGATTTACTGAAATAAATGAGGGTACTTCTGTTTCATTGTGGATTCAACCTCCCACGTGTATTCGGGGCCTCTTCGGGCATCCATTTAACCTTCACAATCGGCACATGTTTCTTTCGAAGCTTCTTAACCTGTCGATCCTTGATCGAAAAAGGTTTCTCAACAAACTTCAAGCTTTCATCAATCTGCACGTCCTTGTGCGACATTTCTAGCGACTCATCGGCTAGACATTTCTTTAAGTTGCAGATGTGGAATACATTATGTATTCCACTAAGCTCTTCTGGCAGATTTAGCTTGTAAGCTACAGTCCCCACACATTCGATGACCTCGAATGGTCCTATGTATCTTGGGCTCAACTTCCCCTTCTTGCCAAAATGCATTACTCCTTTCCAGGGTGATACCTTAAGTAACACCTTGTCACCTACCTCGAATTTCAGAGGTTTACGCCTTTTATCTGCGTAGCAAGTCTGCCTATCTCTGGCAGCTTTGAGACGATCACATATCTGCACAATCTTATTTGCCGTCTCCAGGACTATATCAGGTCCTGTTAGTTGGACATCTCCAACTTCCGCCCAACAAACTGGCGTCCTACACTTTCTTCCATACAAAGCTTCAAAAGGTGTTGCTTCAATACTTGAATGATAGTTATTATTGTACGAAAATTCAATCAACAGAAGATGGTCATCCCAACTCCCTCCTAAATCAATAACACAAGATCGTAGCATATCCTCAAGCGTTTGAATTGTACGCTCGCTTTGGCCATCCGTCTGAGGATGATAAGCAGTGCTGAAATTTAGTCGCGTGCCTAAAGATTGCTGAAAGATTTTCCAAAAATACGAGGTGTATCTCGTATCCCTATCAGAGATAATAGACACTGGCACTCCGTGAAGAGATACAATCTCATCCACGTACAGCTGAGCTAACTTGTCGGAGCTGTGAGTTTCTTTAATTGGTAAGAAGTGGGCTGACTTAGTCAACCTGTCAACTATCACCCAAATAGTATCATTTCCTCGCTTTGTCCTTGGTAACTTAGTGATAAAATCCATAGTTACCATTTCCCACTTCCAAGTGGGAAGTTCAGGCTGTTGCAGCAAACCTGACGGCTTCTGGTGTTCGGCTTTAACTTGCGCACACATCAGACATTTAGCCACATAAGTGGCTATAGATTTCTTCAAACCTATCCACCAATAATTTGCCTTTAAATCCTGGTACATCTTATCACTGCCAGGATGAACTGAGTATTTGGAGCTATGAGCTACTTGAAGAATCACATCTCGAAGTCCTCCATAAATTGGAACCCATATTCGTCCATTCAATCTTAGGATTCCATCCTTGCCATATGATAATTGTTCAGCAGTTACGCCCAACTTCTCATTTGGATAGTTAGCTTCTAAGACGGCTTCCTTTTGAGCGGCTAACAACCTTTCATTCAAGCTGTTCTTCAATTCGATGCTCTTGGCATTGATTCTAATAGGCTTAACCCTTTCTTTTCTGCTCAAGGCATCGGCGACTACATTTGCCTTGCCTGGATGATATCGGATTTCACAATCATAGTCATTCAGTGTCTCCATCCATCGACGCTGTCTCATGTTAAGATCCTTCTGGTTAAACAGATGTTGAAGGCTCTTATGATCAGAATAGAACACACACTTAGTCCCATAGAGATAAAGCCTCCAAAGTTTTAGTGCAAATACAACGGCACCCAACTCCAAATCGTGGGTGGTGTAATTATTCTTGTGCACCTTTAATTGACGCGAAGCATAGGCAATAACCTTGCCCTTTTGCATAAGCACACCTCCCATACCTGTGTGCGATGCGTCGCAATAAACCACAAATTCTTCAATACCTTCTGGCAATGTCAACACAGGCGCATTGCTCAACTTCTGCTTAAGAATATCAAAGGATTCTTGCTGCTTAGGACCCCAGTCAAACTTGACATTCTTACGAGTTAATGATGTTAAGGGTGCAGCAATCCTTGAAAAGTTCTCAATGAAACGTCGATAGTATCCTGCTAGACCTAAGAAGTTGCGTATCTCTATAGGAGTCTTAGGCTCTTGCCAATTCATAATTGCTTCAATCTTAGCGGGATCCACCTGGATACCACGCTCACTCACCACGTGTCCAAGAAATTGGACTTCACGAAGCCAAAACTCGCATTTAGAAAACTTGGCATAGAGCCTCTCTTGCTGTAGTAGTTTAAGGATACACCGAAGATGTCTTTCATGATCGGCTTGACTCTTCGAGTAAATAAGAATGTCATCAATGAAGAAAATGACAAACTTGTCCAAATATGGCTTGCAGACGTGATTCATGAGATCCATGAATGCTGCAGGTGCATTAGTGAGCCCGAAGGGCATCACCAAGAACTCGTAGTGACCATAACGAGTCCTGAATGCAGTCTTATGCACGTCTTCATCTCTGACCTTCAGTTGATGGTAACCTGACCTTAAATTAATCTTAGAGAAATAACTTGCTCCTTGAAGCTGATCGAATAGATCATCGATCCTGGGTAACGGATACCTGTTCTTGATTGTCACTTTATTCAGGTTGCGATAATCTATGCATAGATGCATCGAGCTATCCTTCTTTTTCACAAACAGAATCGGTGCTCCCCAAGGGGACGAGCAAGGTCGAATAAAACCTTTTGCCAACAAATCATCCAACTGAGTCCTTAACTCTTTCATCTCAATTGGAGCCAAATGATAAGGTGCTCTTGCAATTGGTGCTGCTCCAGGAATGATATCTATTCTGAACTCCACTTGCCTATCTAGGGGTAAACCAGGTAGTTCTTCAGGGAATACATCTGAATAATCATAAATAGCAGGGATGTCTTCAATCTTAGGCTTTGGTTCATCAATGGCTACATGTGCCATATAAATGACACAACCTTTCTTCATACACCTTGATGCCTTAAGCAAGGACACTTGCTTAGGTAACCCATATTGAGTATCTCCTTGTATTGTTAACGGTTCACCATAAGGAGTCTTGATAACCACCTGCTTCTTATCATATACGATTTGGGCTTGGTTATGAGATAACCAATCCATGCCTATTACTATGTCGAATCCAGCTAATTTCAACAGAAGCAATGAAAGCGGAAAAGAGTGGTTCCAAATGGATATAAAACATCCATTTAGAACTTTTGACGCGGTCTCTAAGGAACCATCGGCTAATTCTACCTCATACTTTATGCTTAGAGTTTTAACAGGCAGATTTAATAACTTACAAAGCTTATTATCCACAAAAGAATTGTCTGCACCCGAATCAAACAATACTCTAGCATAAACATCATTGATAAGAAAGGCACCTGTTATCACATTGCCGTTCTGAATGGCCTCCTGAGCATTCATTTGAAAGACCCGAGCATTGGTCTTTTTACCCTCTTCGGGTTTCTTTGCATACTTTGAGCAGTTGGACTTGATATGCCCCTTCTCGTTACAGTTGTAACAAGTCGCGTCCTTTATCTTCTTACAATCCAACATTTTATGCTCACTTGATTTGCAAATCCCACAAGCTCTGGGCTGCGATTGGGATTTTGATTCGAACCTGCACTTCCCTATATGACACTTCTTGCAGGTTTTACACTTGGGTTTTTCACCCGACTGCTGACTATCCTTTTTAAATCCGGAACCCTTCTTGTTCTCAAAGTTCCCTTTATGCTTTTTCTCAGAACGGCGTGAGTTCTCATCCTCACGTTTCCTTTTCCCTTCATCGGAATTCCTGAGTGATCTCAGCCTGACCGCATCGAGAGTAAGAGATAACGACAAATCAGCCACTGATCTGAAGGTGGTAGGTCTTGATGCTTTCACACTTGCCTTGATTTCTGGAGCTAGACCTCCAATAAAACGTGCTATGCGTTTTGGTTCCGGGGTAACCAAGTATGGAACCAATCGAGACATGGTATTGAAACTGGTAAGCTATGCCTGACAGTCTAAGTTCTTCATGACCAAGGTCAAGAAGTCGGTCTCAATTTTCTCAACTTCATGTTGAGGACATAAATTTTTCCTTGATAAGAGCAACAAACTGATCCCAAGTCATATTATATAACGGGATCTTCCCAGTAGCTTGGATATGCGACCTCCACCAAGCTAGAGCTTCACCCTTGAACGATTGTGACACAAACGTCATAATATCCTTATCAGCACAACCACTGATATCAACCACGGTATCCATCTCATCGAGCCAAGTCATACAATCAATGGCTCCTTTCTCCCCTGTGAAATCCCTCGGCTTACAGGAGACAAAGTATTTATAAGAACAGGTTTTGACCCGAGGCTCTTGATTAAGCACAACCTGTCTAGATGGAACACTTCTCTGATTTGATGAATGATGAGAATCGCTCTTGCGAGCTGTATGAGTCTTGGAGGGTGGTTTTGAATGCGGTACAGACTGAGTTCTGGCGCGAGCACCACTTGATTCGTTAAACTGTCTGTCGAGAGCTCGAGTAACGGCATTATCTATTAATGCATGTAGTTCCGCACCAGCTACATTAACTCTGGTAGTATCATTATTCTCCCTCGGGTGGCTGTTAACCTCATCTGATCTAGCCATGTAGCTTGATTGCTACATAAATATTGTCAAAGATTTATTCAGAAGTCTATTATGGAATTGTCATTTATGGCAATTCACTAACCATGGTAACTATGAACCATATTGGTTAATTTAATTCATTTAAATTTTATTATATTTTATCCAGTTATAAACTATTAAGGATAATAGGGTGGCATACAAAAGGCCTAGTCACAACTATCTTTGGTCTTATTTGACAATTATTATGGCCCGCAGGCACATCATCACTAATGGATGTTTAATTAATAAAGGAAAGGAATTGGAAGAATCCAATATAAGGATGACTTATGTGATTTTGTCGAATCACATTTGCCAGAAGTGTTAACATGTTTTCAGATGTTAACAAGGATTTGAATCTTAAAGAGGATCTACCATCATGGCCCTGTCTTAGAATGACACATGGGCTAGGTTTTTATCTTTAAGATTTCACTTAATAATCAATGGCAGATTAATTACAAAAAGGAATGATATTTGATTTATTTCATATATTATATTCATGCATATGATGACAAATGAAATTTTAAAACTAAAACATTCCATAAATAATTAAAGAGAAGTACATAAATGCCCTAAACGAGTCTTTTACATAAATAACTTGCCCATGCAAGGCTAAACAAGAAAGACAGGTCCACGCAAGGACCAAAGATAGAAAGACAAGTCCACGCAGGGACTAAGTACATAAATAAATGTCCACACATGGACTTGATTGAAATAAAGAAATTACAACACAAATAAATAAGGAATTTTCAAAAATCCCTCTTCTTCTTCTTCCCCTTGATCAGATTCGCCAAACCCTTAAGAAATCCCTGGTGGCTTCTACGCTCCTCTTGAACCTCTCATTCCACCTGGCTCAACCTCTGAAGAATCTCCTGTTGTTGCGGCGGCTGGATCATAGGCGGTTGCGGCGGCTGTTGCTGCGGAGGCTGAGGAGGTGGCGGGTATTGATACCCGTATGCTTGGTACCCGGATTGGTATGAAGCTGCGAAAGGTCCTTCAGGGTGAAGAGCATTGTAGTTTGCCGCTACGAGATACGGGTCAACATCGGGGGCATTGTAGTAGTTGTACCCCGGGTAGGCTGGCTGCTCAAAAGGGCTATACGCCGCTGCACCAGCGTAGGAAGGAATTGGGTTATCATAACCCACTGGTGGTGGTGCGACCGGAGCTGAGTCGACTTCTGAAACGGGGTTTGAAGGCCCACCCATCTGCGGGTCTTCATATAGTGGCGGGTAGTGACTGCCACTGGAATGTTGGGGGTACTGAAGTGAAAACCCCCTCGCACGGACATCCGTGCACCTGATCTCCTTCGCCTCGGTGGTTCTGGAGGCGGCTGCTACTCTGGCGGCAGTGGTAGCGGTGGCGTAACCGCCTGGAAACGTGAATCCTCAGAGGGATCCTGCTGCTGCTGTTGAGGTGGGTTGAAAGGGGGAGTAAATTCCCAGTGGTAAGTGGCCCACCTTTCTTGGAAACTGTCTGGGCCCCGGTATGGTGAACCATGAAAAGATGACCCATCTGAAATCTCTATGGGATGGGTCGGCGTCCCAGATGGTGGCTCGGCAGGATCCGGATCTTCATCCATATCCATCTCTTGATCACCGGAAAAATGATCTTCTGGTCCCAATGGGTTATAACCCATTGGTTCTTCACTCATGTTCGCCGGATTAAACCGGCTCTGAAAGTAGAGGGTTGGGTCTTGGAAGCCCGGTGTGATCCCGATCGTTGCAACGGGAGGTAGGAGTGGTGAGAGTTATTGGGATCATTTTCTGATTGTGGCCCAAAGGAGTGGAGGTACGAAAGGCGAAGAGCTAAGCGAGACAGATCGCCTCGCGGGTTCCAAATACGTCCTCCAGTCTTCTTGAGGACTAGTGCTCATGGTTGCTAAAGGAGTTCGCCGGTGTGAAGGCCCGGCCTCATGATCGTTAAGAGCAGTGAATGGCGCCTTGCCTCGTCCTCCTCGTCTGAATCGTGGCGGCATTTTTGTTTGTACCTGTCAAAATAAACAAAGGAAACCAACAAAAAAAACAATAAGATTAGGATTAGTCCAAAGTCATTTGACTAGACTCGGAAGTCGAGGAATGTGCAAACTGTGTCATTGAGATTAAACACAAAAGGCTAGTGTTTAATTCACTCAATGTTGGCTCTGATACCAACCTGTCACACCCCGATATTTCCACGTATTACCGGTGGGGAGTATCGTGACGTAGTTGATATCATCATAGTCAAATAATCACAGTTCAATGCACAGCGGAAGTCTAAAAGTAATAATATTACAAACCGATTCGAAACTAACATTAAATATTACAACGGGTTGTAAAAGGATCCACAGGCGGATCAAAATAAAAGAATTATTGTTCAACATATTTAAGCATCAAAAGCTTGCAAGACTCTTTATTTGATACTAGGAGTAGCCAGCCCATTTCGCTTAGTACCTGCACTTAACCTTTTTGGAAAATACGTCAGTTTTCACTGGTAAATACAATTAACCGACTCATTTTGAAAATGTTTAAGAAAATTGATTTAAATGCGCAAGGCACAAAATTCTTTTATAACTTGGGATAATTATTTAAAAATAAATTTGTAAAAGAATTATATGTTTGTTATACGTTCAGTAGCCCGGGTTAGAAATACCGAGTTAAAGATTAATAGACACACCACATGATATAACCCACGGCGAGTTATTCTCGAACAAGCGGGTATATCTTTTTACATACGCACCGGCAGGTGTATGCCTACACCCTGTGCTTAAGTCTTGGCCATTTCAATGAATGAGCCGATGATATCCATGACATGGTCATTAACCCCCCAAAGGCTTAAAACAAACAAAACGGGTTATCTCAATGATTTAATCTTCATACGATTAAAGATTCAATACCCGACCAAGCGGTATTACAGATACCGTACCCCAAGCCCGTATAAGGGAAAATAAGTTAAAACTATTTACCTGAGCTAAAATATAAATTTTAATCCCAGTCGTATAACAAAGCAGCAAGTACGGTAGCTTTTACCGGTCTCCTAAATCTGGAACGAAGGTTTTAATAACCTATTAGATTCCTAACGGGTCTTACTTAAGTTAAAACTTAAACCGGTTAGTTTTAAAGAAAGGCTTACGGTTCAAAACGCAAGATTAAGCGAAGACCGGTTTAGAATGTGATTTAGACCCGACAAGTATGAAGACTTGTATAATATGGGTAAACTAAATACATTCTGGATTTTGAGGTAAAAATGATAAGGTTTGACCCGTTTCGGTTAATTTATGCAAACTAGTTACATAAACCGTACCGAATGCGAAAAATGCATAACGGGTAACCATTTGAGTCATGAACAGGTTCCCTAAGTTAATATGCTTAAAATGTGTTATGATATCAGTAGGATACCTTCCATTATGCCCAAAACGAATTTAAAATCAAATTAAGCCCCGTAAGGGTATTTTGGTCATTTTAAAGCTTATAAAAGAGGTTAAATAGTAATCTGAGGTTCTGTTCTAAAATGATCGGTAAAAATATTTATTTTAGTGAGTTATATCAGTAGGATATTGCATATATGTGAACTTTATCATTTATGTCCAAACTATGCACCGTATGGGCATTTTGGTCATTTCACATAAGCTTTAAAGGTCAAATTTGGAAATCTGAGTTCAAAACTTTTATTTACTATTAAATTATAAAAATTTATTCATAAAATCAGTAGGTAACAAGCCTTAGGTGCCTAATATGGTTTTAAACCATACTATGCGCCTAAATCGCATAAAAGTCGGTATTTGACGATATTCGGGTTTATTAAAGAAATCTGAGATTTTGACCAGCCTTTACAATTTAAAGTAACTTATTTATTATATAAAATCATTAGAAAAAGGTTTGATATGTAAAGGATGTGTAAAACTCATTTTATTAGCAAAAAGGGCATTATCGTCAATTACCGAGCTTATGCAAGAACTCTATGTTATGATCAATTTAAAATTTAATAAATATTTCCAAAAATCCCTAAATATTATATTACATCAGTAGGTAAAAGGTTTGGTGTCAAAATTTGGGTTTAAATAGGATTTATGTTGAAGATGCCGTTTAATTAATAAAAAGGCTTTCATTTGCGATATTGAGCATAACTCCTAATTTAGACCATAAACTGATGTCAAACTCTTAGGACATGTTTATAAATCAGTAATAAAGTTTTTGTCCTCTCACATTTTCAAAAATCTCGTTTTAATATCAAAAGGGCATAATGGTCAACTTTTAAGCAAATAACGGAAACATGCAAATGAATCAGATTACTAAGGAACCAGGTTGTATAACTTCAGAGGGTTATACTAACCTATAATATGGTCCTAAAGGAACCTTAAGGCATATCTAAACTAAGGTAAATCGGGTCAGAACTGAAAGTCAAAGCAAAAGTCTACTTTTGCGACTTTCGGTTCCGAACTGAGCCTAAACTCAGAATTGTCGGGTTGAACATTCTTAGACATGTTCTTATATTATTTATCAAGTTATTTTAATGCTAAAACAGGTTCCATAACCTCTGCATTGTTAGTTACGAATTTATTTGCAAAAATAGATTCTGTTGACTTTTTAATAATAAGTTTGACCCGACAATTGACCAAGTTAGAGTGATAATCAGTGGGTGCCCTTTTAAGGGTTTATTACCCACATAATTACCAACTCATAGCCACTTTCAATTCGAATAATGGCTGGACCATTAGTGATTAATCACTAAGTCAAAGCTTAATTACGATGGCTTTGACTTTTGGCCATTAAACTAAGAAAACTTAACTAGAGAGGCTAAGAATGCTTACAAGGACACTTAGCACGAAATATGAACTGATGAAAACTTCTTAGAGCTCCAAGGGACTCCAGAGAATGAGTTTTGAGTGAAAGTTTGCAAGTGTGAAATGAACAAGTGAGGAACAAGGTATTATATGCAATTTTGATGCATCAAGATTAAACCACATATCCCTACAATGATCCCAGATGACTCCAGGTGTCCCTAGTGCATGAAAATCTATTGGCACAGTCCCTGGTATCGAAATCTAGCATGCAAAGGCGGTGGAACTGACTAACCTGCAGCTGTGCAGATTTTTCTGCATCTGGCACTCTTATGCGGCCCGCGTAAGAGTTGGCCTAAGGTCTACGCGGCCCGCGTGAAGGGCAGTTTCCGGTAAACAGTTTGCCAACTTTTCAATTTCAGTCCCTGGTCCAATTAAACTTTATTTTACTTCCATTTATTGCATTTAGGACCCCCATAGTTAACTATTTAGGGCCTTGGGTTGTAAACTGTCGCAACCCCCGATCCCTGGCTCCCGGGAACGGGCGGCCGCGAGCCAGTAGCTGTGGTATCGTGTGTTGTCTAATTTGCCAGTGGAAATTTTCATCAGGACCGTAGTTAGGAAATGTTTATCAGAGTAAAACCACCATTTATATATATAAATAAACATATTGGGATGAAACCTAAGTTTTTATTACAATCTGATTTACATGGATAAATCCCATTTTATTTGAATTAAAACGCCTTCTTTATTTAGGTAACTTTCATAGCCACTTTTCCAAGCCTTCAGTGTTGTCCAGCTGGCTTCTAATTGGCTTTCACATTGTGTTACTTGAAACGCGTTTTAAAAAATATTTGTCAGTGGGAAATACTGGTGAGTGAATCCCCGTTTAATCAAGTTTAAATTAAAATTCCATTGTACAGTATTGAGGGCGATCCCGCAATTATATTTGTTTCCAAGACATAACAATTAACATCCATGGTACTGTCGAACCCGACTTGTGGACATGTTACTCCTTGACCAGGTGGTAACAATTTTGTATACAAAACCCCAACATACTCATCATAATTGTATTCTTACAAATACTCAATAACTGTTATTCGTATGGAAAAGTATTTAAGGTTTTGTAAAACAGTTAACAAAAAGGTTTACAAAAAGTGGATCAACTCACATTGCTGTCTTAGATTTTCCGTAAAGGTTTCCTGGTGATAATCTAAAATTTACACAAATGTACACGCGTTAGTATAATAACCCATTTTAACATTAGTAATACCCTCCCTGTCACACCCCGACCACGTGGAACAATCAAACGTGGCGGAAACGTCGGGGAGTGTTGTAACAGAATTATTGTTTCACAACCATGGCATACAAAGTTATATTTTATTTATCAAACAAGAGTGTACATTTTCTCAAAACAGGAAATAAAGAGTTCATAACATAGTTAAACTAAGTCTATCTTCATTTTAAGTCTCTAAGGCACAGGTCCGCCCTAGTGTCACGATCATCATCCTATGCAAAAGCTCCTAAAAACACATGTGAAAATAGGTACGTCAGCATAAAAATGCCTGTGAGATACATAGGTTTTGTGAAAATAGGATTCATGACTTATAAGTTTAGAAAAAGTTGTTTAGCAAAAGTCAGTTATGAACCTTGTAAATTGTTTTTGTTTTGTAAATCATTTTAAAAAGCGATAAGATCAAATGATATGTATCAATAAAAGAATAATGTATGGTTAAATGTATAACCAAGTAAAATGAGTTGTATAAAGTGAATGGTTTGTAAACCAAAGTCTTGTGAAAATCGTGTTACTTGTGTAAAATGTATAAGCCCAAATTGAATGATTTAAATAACACTATGATAGGCAATATAATACAAACACTTATATATAGGAAGTACCGGCGGCGTATCCACCATGCTTGTATCATATTACTCACATCTCATTACTTAAATCACTTAAACAAACCACCAATGTATAAAGTCTATGTTTAAACCAATTGTCAAAAAGTCCTTGTATAAACCATGTCAGATGTTAAAAAGTCCAAATGTAGTCAAGTAATGTGTAACAAATGTTATGTATTGTAAGTAAAGTATTATCACATAATCCAAATGTAGAAATGTACAAAACAAAGTATTTTGAATATATCAAAAAGTTATGTTTTGCAAAGTGAATGCATGTTACATTGATACAAACATTTATGTGGTAAGTTAACGCATACATTCAAGCCTTGAGACAGTCGGATAACCCTAAGTCAAGGTTATCAAAATAAATGTTTTCGGATTCAGTCATTCCTTACATCCAAACAAACCCGGGATGTCAGGAATGGGATTTGTCAAGTCCTATGGTACCAGTACTTACTACCGAGCGGCGTAGCTAATGTTAATGAACGTATATAAGTCCCGTTTGTGCAAACCAAATGTCATAGCAAATGTGAACATGTTATATGAAAACAATGTACTAAGTATGCTAAGTTAACATACGAAGCAGAAAAGTCATGTAAATCAATGTGCTAGCATGCTATTAGTCAACATACATAGCAGAAATGTAAAGTAAATCATGTACTATAAGTGTACTAATGAACATAGCAAGCATATGATGTGAAAACAGGAAAGCATGAAAGTAACAAGTAGGCACATGTGTTTCACCCCAAAACAGTTTGAAAACAGTAAAAGAGGGGTCTATGTGCTCACTTGAGATTGCTTAGTAGTCCTTGAGTAACAACCAAACAATGCTAGAGATCACGGATATCAAACGGCACCTAATATAGGTAACTATGTTAATATACCAGACCTAAATCGGAGGATTGGATAGAATGAGGGTTCGTAAACCAAACGAGTATGGAGACTCGTGTAATATGGTTTAACAAAGCCCACATACTAAAATGAAACCTAACCTAAGTGCTTACGACCCGTTTAGGTAGCTTATGCTACTTTAACGCGTCGTTCGCGTAAAACGCGTTCGGAACGCCTAACTAGTCCTATGACAAGTAAAATATGCCTTAACATGTCTAATATTGTTACCAAATTAGTTTAGATACCAAAAGTTATGTTACATATGCTTAAAAATGAATTTTGGCGTAAAAATGGCATTTTGGTAATTTACCTAAGGCATATATACTACCTATCATACAACTACTCAAACGATGTGACCATAAGGTATAACCTTGGAAAGTTATTCCCTATACAACTATGGTCACCTAATGTGTTTGGTCGGATCCTAATGATCGACCAAATGGGTCGGGTTCGAAAGTATAAGCGATTGTTTAGATCGCTTACCTTACGACCCTATATAAGCACTAAACTAAAAGTGACGAGCTAAGCATGTTAAAACATGCTTAACTAAGTTTAGAAAACAGGTTTGGTATCAAAACAAACAGTTTTGATACCTAAGAGTAGTTTGGTTACAAAATACGCAAGAATACGCATTTTGGCCGAAACTACGACTCGTCACTGAGTCTTGATAACGTGGTAATCAGTAGGTATAGTTTCTAGGGACTATAACCATCGTGATTACGCTCACGTTATGAAGTTCAAACGAACTTCGCATTGACCATAAACTGGTCAATGCAGAAAGTCAAACAAAGTTTGACTTTTAACGCTAAACGAATAAAGAGAACGAAGGAACACTTACAAAGGGTCCCCGAAAGCTTTGATTTCCAAATATTTCTCATGTATGAAGTGATAGAACACCCCAACTTAGAGAAAAAATCAGAATTCAAGTGGGTTTTGAGTTGTGAAACAAGGGGTATTTATAGGATTTGCAAGAGCGTTAGGATCATTTATCGAATAACGTGCTTTGATCTCAACCCTACATTTGTTGAAATTTCTGTGGAACAACACAATTGGCCCCTCATTATCATGAAGAGGCAAGTGCAAAAGGTGGAAAGGCCAAGTTCAAAGTTCCTGCATTCTGCTGTTCTGGAGACCCCTTACAGACCGTAAGGGGATGGCTTACGGTCCGTAAGCCATCAATTATGCAGAAATGTCAAATTTGGTCCCTGCACCTTGTTTCGTTGCGTAACGGCACTTCTAACACCCGTCAAACCCAATTTCAAGCTCCACAATGATGTTAAGACATAGGGAACATGAAATATGCTTGAAAACATCACGGATGGCGGTTCGTTTGGCCGTACGATTGCGTTGTTCGGTTAATTACGACGGAATGCGCATAAGTGCGAAAAACGATCCAAATTGCGAGACGAATGGATTTTTCTCATGCCAAACACTAAAATAAAATATTTTAGTTCTTACATAAATTTTTGGATGTCCGGATGTATTCAGAACGTGAGTTATGCGCGAAAGTGCAAACTTGTGCACTTTTTGACACTTTTAGCCCCTGAATGACCCAAAAGTTTATTTTAGCACACCGAACCTCTCAAAGCCTATTTCTAAGCTATGTAAAGGATATTTATGGTATGTTTAACTCATGTTCATGTTCCGGAATGTCTGTTACAGTTCAAATTGGCATACTTTCGCAGTTTGTCAAATTTAGTCCCTGTAGGCGAATTAACTTGTTTTTGCCATACCAAAGCCTTCAAAACTTATTTCTAAGTTATGTAAAGGTTATTTAAGGTATGTTAAGTATATGTTGATGTTCCAGAGTATTTTTCGCATTAAACTGATTACGTTTTCGCACCAGTTTGCGTATAACCCTCCAGAAAGCGATATAGAGTTTGAAAATGAACAAAAGTCAAAACATGAAAAATGTCAAACATAAACAAACAAACATTGGGATCAAATAACATTGTTTTATTGATAACTGAACTATTCACAATGATTACAAGCACAGATGTTACACTCCCCGAGACGGCATTCCAACGACTACGTCGGGCAGAACCACGACAGTCGTTACGGAACCCTAGATCAATCGGGCAGCGTATCTCCAGGGGTTATAATAGTTACAACGGAGCAGAACTTTGCTAATTAGGGGGTATAATACCCGCTTATAAAGCCTATAATTCAGAAATTTGCTTAAGAAAGAAAGAAATGAACGAATTCAACTGAGATCCGATGCGTTCTATTTATAGGTGCTGATCTCGGTTCTCTCGCGGCCCGCGTAAAACAAGCACAGGGCCTACGTGGCCCGCGTTGACCTTTGGTTAATGCGTAGCTTAGCTGGGTCACGATGTAGGCTCGCCAGATGTTGGGCCAGGTGGCGGCCCAGGGCTGCGCCACCCTTTAAGTGGACGCGGCCCGCGTCACGGTTGGGGTGGGGCTTACGCGGCCCGCCTCAGCCCAAAGATTCAATTTTTATTTATTTTTAATACTATTTAATATATTTGAGGCATGTTTTCGCGTATGGGGTGTAATTTTGGACATTTTGGGATATTTTAAAATATACTAGGGTGTCGGAAAAATTATGAGGGTTGTTATATCCTCCCCACCTTGTTTTAGAGCTCGTCCTCGAGATCTTACTGGAAAAAGTGTGGATATTTCCTTTGCATTTCAGATTCAAGTTCCCATGTGTACTCAGGTCCTCTTTTGGAGTCCCACTTTACTTTGACCAGAACTAGTCTCTTATGCTTGAGATTCTTGACTTTCATGTCTTCAATCTGTAGAGGCCTTTCTACAAACTTGAGTTGTTCATTTACCTCTATATCCTTAAGAGGTACTATTAGTGATTCATCAGCTAAGCACTTTTTGAGATTAGATACATGAAATACATCATGTATTCCTGCCATTTCCTCTGGCAGTTGTAGCTGATAGGCTACAGGTCCTATTCTTTTAATAATCTTAAAAGGTCCAATATACCTGGGACTTAGCTTCCCTCTTTTAATGAATCTTACTATTCCTTTCCAAGGAGAGACTTTCAACAATACTTTGTCTCCTACTTGAAATTCTAATGCCTTGCGTCGGTTATCGGCATAGCTCTTCTGTCGATCTCGTGCTGCTTTCAATCGTTCCTTGACTTGAATAATCTTGTCGGTTATTTCTTGCACTATCTCAGGTCCAGATAGTTGCTTTTCCCCAATTTCTGCCCAACAGACTGGGGTTCGGCACTTTCGTCCATAAAGTGCTTCTAATGGTGCAGCATTGATACTTGTGTGATAACTATTATTATATGAAAATTCTATTAAAGGTAAGTGATCATCCCAATTACCTCCGAAATCAATTACACAAGCTCTAAGCATGTCCTCCATTGTCTGAATTGTCCTTTCGCTTTGTCCATCCGTTTGAGGATGATAAGCTGTGCTTAGATTTAACTTGGTTCCCATTGCCTTTTGGAAACTTGACCAAAAATGAGAGGTAAATCGGCTATCCCTATCAGAAACAATTGATAAAGGAATTCCATGTACTGAAACAATTTCATTTACATACAACTTAGCTAACTGTTCCATATTAAAAGTTTCCTTCATTGGTAGGAAATGAGCTGACTTGGTTAGCCTATCTACAATCACCCAGATTGTATCATTTCCTTTCTTTGTTTTGGGTAGTTTAGTAACAAAATCCATTGTTATTTCCCATTTCCAAACGAGCATTTCTAATTGTTGTAACAATCCTGAGGGTTTCTGGTGTTTAGCTTTAACTTGGGAACAAGTTAAACATTTAGAAACATAGGCTGCTATGTCCTTTTTCATTCCTATCCACCAGAAATTTTTCCTTAAATCCTAGTACATTTTATCACTTCCTGGATGCATCATATACTTAGACTTATGGGCTTCTTCTAAGATACGATGATGTAGGTTTCCTAATTTAGGTATCCACATTCTCTTTTTATGGAATCTCCAAATTCCATCTATTCCTTGTTCTAATTCCTTAATCATACCTTTTAGTTTTTCAGCATCATCCTTGATTACTGATTCTTGTGCTTTTCTGATTTGATCATTTAAATCTACTTGTAGATTTAATTTAAGAGAACATACCCTTTTTGGCTTTTCATGATATTTTCGGCTTAAAGCATCTGCCACTACATTAGCTTTTCCTTCATGATACTGAATATCACAATCATAATCATTAAGCATCTCCATCCAACGTCTTTGTCTCATATTCAACTCCTTTTGCCCGAAAACATACCTTAAACTCTTATGATCAGTGAATATGGTAAACTTACTACCATAAAGGTAATGTCTCCAAATCTTAAGGGCAAAAATTATAGCTCCTAACACTAGATCATGGGTTGAATAATTCTCTTCATGATTCTTTAGTTGTCTAGATGCATATGCTATAACCTTTTGGCGTTGCATTAACACACATCCATAACCTAACTTAGAAGCGTCACAATAGACTACAAAGTCTTCATTTCCTTCTGGTAACGCTAGTATGGGTGTACTGGTTAATTTTTGCTTAAGAATTCTAAATGCTTCTTCTTGTTTTGGTCCCCATTCAAACTTAATGGATTTACAGGTTAACTTAGTTAAAGGAATAGCTATTCTAGAAAAATCTCGAATAAACCTTCTATAATAACCGGCCAATCCTAAGAAACTTCTAACCTCGGTTGGTGATTCAGGGGTTTTCCATTTAGTTATTGCCTCGATTTTTGTAGGATCCACATGAATTCCTTCATGATTAACTAAATGTCCAAGAAATTGTACATGTTCTAACCAAAACTCACATTTTGAAAATTTAGCATAAAGCTTTTCCTTTCTTAATAGACTTAAAAGTGCGTGCAAATGCTTTGCATGTTCCTCTTTATTCTTAGAGTAAATTAGAATATCATCTATGAAAACAATTATGAATTTATCCAAATATGGCTTACATATTCGGTTCATCATGTCCATAAATGCGGCTGGGGCATTGGTTAAACCAAATGGCATGACAGTAAATTCATAATGACCATACCTTGTTCTAAAGGCGGTTTTAGGAATGTCCTCTTCCTGTACCTTTAATTGATGATATCCTGACCTTAAATCGATTTTAGAGAAAAATCGAGCTCCTTGCAGTTGGTCAAACAGATCATCGATTCTCGGTAATGGGTACCGATTCTTAATCGTGACTTTGTTCAATTCACGGTAATCAATGCACATACACATTGATCCGTCATTCTTTTTAACGAATAAAATCGGTGCTCCCCATGGCTACGAACTTGGTTGTATGAATCCTTTTTCCAGCAATTCATCTAATTGTTTCTTTAATTCCTGCATTTCGGCGGGTGCCAAACGATAAGGTGCTTTGGCAATTGGTGTTGTTCCTGGTAATAGATGGATTCTAAATTCAACTTCTCTGTTTGGTGGTAGTCCTGGCAATTCTTCTGGAAAGACATCTGAAAACTGAGACACTACTGGAATGTCTTTTAGTTCTTTTCCTTTAGTGTTAGTGATTATGGAAATCAAATACACTATAGAACCTTTTCTTATATAACTTGCAGTTTTCATCACAGAGATGAATTTTGTGGATCTAGATGGTTTATCTCCTTTAATTGTGATTGTTTTACCTTTTGGTGAATTTATTTGGACTGACTTTTGATCACATAAAATACTGGCTTTATTGGCTATTAACCAATCCATTCCTAATACAACATCAAATCCCGTCAGATTCATAGGATAAAGGTTTGCCATAAACTTTTGGTTTAAAATTTCTATTCTTGCTTCCTGCAAGATTTCAGAAATCCTAACAATTTCTCCATTAGCTATCTCTACGAGACATTCTTGTGGTAGTTTATGTTAGTGCACTACGTCTATTGACTTCGTCTTGTATCATGTACTAGGATAGGATAGGATTATCAGTGCCCGAGGTTCGAGAAACAGATTTTTAGGTTTAAGGTAGTGATTCCGCTCGAAATGATCAAGTACCATTTCAAGCGAAATCTGAACATTGTGATTCCGCTCGAAATGGACTTGATCATTTCAAGCGAAACCCCTTGTAGTATAAATAGGGCAGTTGTTGATTCATTTGGCACGGTTTCAGAATTTGTAACGATGTGCTGCCAAAATCTGTTCAGGTTGTAATTGATGTTATATTCAATATAAGTGACAGATTTAATAGTATCAAGTTGTTTCTACGTCCGTTTCACTGATTCCGCCTTTGAATCGGATTACAAGCTCTTCTGAACGACTCGGTTGGGTCCAACAACGATCCTACAAGTGGTATCAGAGCATAGGAAGAAGAGTTTAGCTTGATATTATCAGTTTTCTGACTTCTACACCTTCTTTTTCAACCTGAACAAGTTTCTACGGTCAAAATGGCATGAGTTTTTCACAGATTGTACAAAACTACATTTTAACCTTCCCTTGAGAATTTCAGGATAAAATTCGGTCTAAAAAGTGGTAAAAATGGACTAAGAAGTGATTCCGCTTGAACGAGTATATTCTGATTCCGCTCCAGCTTGCTATTCAGCTTGAGATTTTCAAGTGATACCTGTGATTCCGCTCCAAAATTGTACTGGTTCCGCTTCAAATAGCAAAACGTGCTATTCCGCTTGAAACTGATTAGTTGCCATTCCGCTTGAAACTGATCAGTTGGTATTCCGCTTGAAAGTTAAACAGATTCCGCTTGAAGTCTGTATTCCGCTTGAATATAAAGTTTTTGATTTCGCTTGAAGTGATACCCAAGTGATTCCAATTGAGATTCTGATTTCGCTTCAACGTGTCATCTCAGTGATTTTGCTTGAAGTTCTTATTTCGTTTGAAAGAGGAATTTTTGTGTTGAGATCATTTCACATCAACCGAGTGTCTGTCTATTTCAAATTGTTTGATAATTTTTAAAACTGATTGTATTTGTTTGTTTTTGTCCAGGTGTTTAAAGATGTCGAGCAGCGGTGAAGAATTCTACAACACATTCTACAATGCCTTTACCTCAGAATCATCCGAAAGAAGATCTGAAACAAGAGAATATTCGAAAGAGATTTTAGAGAATTTGAAATATGAGAATATGTATGGAAGCCAACAGAAACCACCGAAGCTAATGAAGATTGAAGATTATAACTGGTGGAAAAATCGGTTTGAGGGTTGGGTTAAAGCTTTTGCTCCTGAAAGTTGGTTAAAACTAAAATACGGATATACAGAACCAGTAAAAGAAGGAGGAGAGTTAGTAGATGAAAAAGAGTTCACAGAAATAGATATAAAAAAATGTTGTAGCTGAATATAAAATGATTACATTGATAAAACAGTCAGTGAGAGAAGATATTATTTCGCTACTTGAACAAGAGAAAACATCGAAGAGTTTATGGGAAGCTTTAGAGAGAAAATGTGTAGGTACCTCTGAGATTGTGAAAAACAAAAAGAAATTGTTACGTAAAGAATTTGATTTATTTAGTTGTATGAAAAATGAATCTGTTTGTAAAATGATTGAGAGATTTGGGCATCTAAAGATGGAGTTGGCCAGACATAAAATCACATACACTCAAGAGGAGCTGGTTGATAAATTGTTTGACTCGTTGCCAGATGAGATGGATTGGCAATACTTTACCTTGATGTTGAAGAACACAATTAAATCTGAAGATTTGACAATGGATTTGCTGATCGAAAGACTAGAAAGCCATGAGTTGGAGATAAAGAAATCTAAAGTCAACAACACAACTCATCAGCAGAATGTGGAGTTGTATTACAGAAGAGAACTTTCAAAGGCTGGATCCCCAAGAACAACATTTTCTGCAGAAAGTTCAAATTCTGTGAATCATGAAACTTCTCACAGTGGTTTTCACAGTAGATCTTCTTCAACAACTTCAAGCCAATCTGCTTCAAAGAATTTATTTCAGTGTAATATCGCAGTGGATCTGAAAAATGGGCAGAATTTCAGTGAAGAGTCAGCAAAACAACAGATGGTATTCTTAGCATTTGTGCTTGAATCGTATGAGAGCCTTGTGGCAGGCAAGATAGGCAACACCAATCTAACCAAGGAAGACTACGATCAAATCGATCCTGAGGACATGGAATTGATCGATATACGATGGTGTATGGCTAGTGCAGTGAGGAGGGCACAACGTTTTATGGAAATTACCGGAAGGCAGTCTATTGGTGGGCCTTCTACCAAGTTAGGCTTTGACAAATCCAAAGTGACATGCTTTAAATGCAAACAGAAAGGTCATTTTAAACGTGAGTGCAGAAATGCTTATGCTGATGATACTGCTAATCCGTTCAAGGAAGATTACTATAAGAAAGCAATCTATCATCAGAACAAATCTGAACCTCCCAGATTGAAGCAGCCTAAAGAAAAATCAAGAGCTTTGGCAGTTATTCATGACGATGAAGGTTATGACTGGAGTCAAGTTCTCCCTGAAGAAGATGCAGTTGGATATGCATTTGTGGCTAATGTTGATCATGATCTATGGTGGAGAAGAGATTATGCGAGATGGGAAATTGAAAATTTCAGAGAATCATTCAAAGAAGCCAAGAGAGCCAAAAGATGGAATGACGAATTGGAATGTTACATGGATCCACGGGGTAATCCAGTTGTTGACCCATCAAAGGTGGATTTTGAAGTAGTAACAAATTTGTTTCCAAGTCAGGCCACTTTCAACACAAGAAGGTTATCTGATAAAGAATATTTGCCGGATTTGTTGAATAAGATAAAGGAAATTTGTGAAGCGAGTCTCCCAAAGGTGGTAGAAATGAAGAAGAGAAAAGAAGAAGAGTTGAAAAAGCTGGTTGAAGAAGTGAAGATTACTGCAAAGCTTGCTGTTGAAGAAGAACAGAAGTGTGAAGAAGAACAGAAAGTAGAAGAAGAAGAAGAGAAGAAAGAGGAAGATCAGAAAGTTGAAACAGAAAAACCGGTGCTGAAAGAGACTGAGGTAAGTGAATCTTCTGATCTATCAAATATTGAAATTGTTGATAACAATGAAAACAAGTGCAGGAATTGCATAGAAATGTGCAAAGCCTGTATTGAAAAAGATGAATTAATCAAAACAAAAGATATTGAAACAAACAAACTTGAAAATGTTTTTAAAATAAAATGTAAAGAAATGATTGAAAAAGAAGAAATTTTGAAACTAAAGGTTGAAAAATTGACACAGAAATGTCAAGGTATTGAAAAGGATAATGATGTTTATAGACAAATGTGTACAACAAAATGTGTTGATTGTGTTGAAAAAGAAACTAAATTTCAAGATTTTCAAAAAGAGTATGATTCTTTAAAGTGGTCGAGTCAGAGAGTACAAGAGGCTTATGATACTTTGAAGAGCCAAGTCAAATGTTTTGACCAAAGATTGTCTGAAACTTTAGTCATTAAAGAAATGTATGAGAGAAAGTTAAAAGAAAAGCAACTTGAATTAAACAAATGTGTTGATGAAATTGCTAATCTTAAACAAATTCTGGCTGAAAAAGAAAAGATTGTTACCAAACTTCAAAGTTATCATAACTCTTCGTACATTCTCGAACGCATTTTCAACATCACACCAGATGACAAAGATACTGAAAAGAACAAAAAAGGTATTTGTTCAGAATTTCATCAGGTACCACCACCATTGAGAAACAATTATACTTTTTATGATAAGGAAAATGTGGCAAAAGGTCTGAACATAGTTGACCAATTACCTGAAAGTATCGATGTGATTTACACCAAATCTGATGAAGCTGATGATTCAGAGGTGGTAAGTAAGGTTGTTGATAGCGTTTTAAAAGATGAGTCTACAAAAGGTAAGTCTGAATCACAGGATGAAAATGAAGGTAATTTTCATGATGAGTATCTGAAAAACATAAAATCTGAGAAAGTTGTGAATGATGATTCAAAAGGATTGGTTTACACCATGATTGAATCGGACAAACTATTCTTAGATATTGTATTCCCGATTCAGAATGTGATTTCAGAGAAAATTGATAAAGTTTTTAAGATGGTTGAGATTGAAAAGTCAGAAATTTCAAAATTTGCTGGGAAAAACAAGAAAACTTTTTATAACAAACTTGGTTTCAAGAAGAAAAACATGAAGGCTGGGTTGGGTTATAAAAAGAAACAAAATTGGAAGAAAAATAAGTGCAAAATTCTCAGGTAAAAATGAGTTTTGTTCAAGGAAAAAGTTTTGATGAAGAAGAAAAATTCAAATTTAGACAACAGTCTAATGAAGAGTTTTGTGTTCAAAAGAAAAAGCAACAACCACAGGTCAAAGATGTGTCCAAGAGAACATGTTTCAAGTGTGATCAAATTGGCCATCTTGCACGAAAGTGTCCGAATCTGAAACCTGTGGATGTTGACAAAAAGAAGTCTGAAAATATTGAGAAACAAAAATCTGAGGATGTGAAACAAAGGTCAGCCAAATTTGATTCAAAACAAACTTGGAGGTACAACACAAACAAGTTTGCTTCAAATCAAACTTGGAAACCAAAACAGACTAGGTCTGATTCAAGACAAACACAGATTTTTCACACACCCAGATTTAGAACAACGCAAAGTTGGCAAAAATCTGTTGATATGACAAAACCCAAAGAGTTTTGGAAACCAAAAGTTGTTGATCAAAAACAAAATGTTCAAAAAGATTCACATTTTTACAAAAGAGGTACTCCAAAAGGTCAAAAATGGAGTGCTAAGAAACAAGTAATTTTGGTAAAAGATGAAAAAGTTGAAGTCAAAGTTGAAAAAGTTTTTGATGAGAAAGATTATCCGAAGCTACATGATGAATATTGTGTTGAAATGCCTAAGGTCCAACAGACCTGGGCTAAATTGTTCAAGTAATTGAATGCTTTGAATGTGCAGGTGCTCAACAAAACCGAAGATTATGAGAATGAAAGTTGGGGCAGCCTGGCACAGGAAGAGGTTGCTGAACCCCGGTTTGGTTGAACAGGGAGTTTATCATTTTCTGTTAAAAAAAATGTTGCTTGAATACGCCGAAACCCTCACGGCTGAACAAACATGATTACTTTCACAAGATTGAAAAACGGTTTTCAAACTGTCGAAAATCAATGGGTTGTAAATCATGGGGGTACTCTATATTAGTTTTTCTGCAAAACAGAGCGTAGTTAGCAGAAAATGGATGGCAAGACAAAGCTATCAGCATCGTGTTGTCAAATTTTCTTTTAATGATTTTGCATTTTAGGGGGAGAAATATTGTTAGAAAATACAAAAACATTTGAAAATTTGAAAATGCCAAAAACATGATAAAATTCAAAATTGAGTTTTTATGTATAAAGAGGAAATGATAGTACATCATTAGAAACTTACAGTACGCTAAAGAATTGGAAAGTTAAAATGTCTTAAACGATCTCACCGTGGATGTGTCGGTAGATTTTTATACATTTAGTAAACTTTTTCGGGATATAAACTTAAATTCAAACTTGCTTATTTCGTGGGGAACACTACTTGGATATATAGGTTACCCCTGAAATCTCGTTTAAAAGATCCCTCTTTCTGAGATACTAGGTCTTTATGGTTAGTGATATCTGGGGTATTATCCCGGGACTTCTGATTTTGCGGAAGCAATGGCCTAGTCCTTGGAGAATACTTTCTGCTTGCTTGAAATATAGCGCCGCCCTCAGCAAAAATGATGAAACAATAAAATTGATAATCATTGCTGTTGAAGAAAAGATCCTCTAAAGGGGACACACCTAAAGTCGAACCGTCATCTCTCTGCTGAACGGAAGTTCTGACATGAGCTCTCACGGTTTCGCATCTAACCCCTTACAGATATCATCTAGGTATACTCACCTGTAAGACTGAATATTGGGATCTGGATACGGGAGTATATTCAAGAGGTGGGACACATGAATGAGTTTAAGTTCTTAAGACACCTAATTCGTATCCTGAATCAGTTGAAGTTTGTGTGAAAATTTAAGTGGATTAGTATATCGACAATCTAAGTGAATTGTTTAATTCTTAATGTGTAACTAAGCTCAACGGTACTTGTGACTTGTCAAAAACTGATATGATCCTCTGATGCAAACTCAAACAAAAAATATTGTCAGTAAATATGTTTGTACATATTTCTTTACTGCTTTATATTTTCAAAAAAATACAAAAAGATTTTTGATCTGTTTTATTTTCGACAACCGATGTCTGAAATGCTGAGTTTCAAAATCTAAGTAAGTTGATTGTGTTTCTGAAAATAAAACAAGTTCATTAATTTGAAACTTGAATTAAAATAAAAAATTTCAAAAACAGTTTGTGATATCTCCAAGGTCATTAATTTGGACTTGGATGATTAACTGTGAGAGGTTTTGGATGCTTATATTGTTATAGAATTAGTTTCCGATTTGATTTGCTGAAACTACCAAATCAATGAAGTTTGTTGATAGGGGGAGTGAATTAGAGAATTTGATTGATAATATGAAAACATTGTATTTATAGATGTTTGAGTGATTGCAGATAGTCCAGATTACGATCCCGAGAGCAGAGTCTAAGGGGGAGTCTGAAGACAAGCTTGAAGCAAGGAGGAGCTTGTAGATGGAAAGCTAGGTGACGATCCCAAAGCACGGAAGCTTGACGAAAGGGGGATCCTGAAGCTGGTGGAAGAAGAGAAGGATTGATGGATGCTTATAATGTTACAATTTGGATGAGAAGGCAGAATGATCAAGACCGAAGATGTGTCATGCTGAAGACTAGACACTGAAGACTTCGTCAATATCCGAGGGAGAGTCTGTTAGTGCACTACGTCTATTGACTTCGTCTTGTATCATGTAATAGGACAGGATAGGATTATCAGTGCCCGAGGTTCGAGAAACAGATTTTTAGGTTTAAGGTAGTGATTCCTCTCGAAATGATCAAGTACCATTTCAAGCGAAATCTGAACATTGTGATTCCACTCGAAATGGACTTGACCATTTCAAGCGAAACCCCTTGTAGTATAAATAGGGCAGTTGTTGATTCATTTGGCACGGTTTTAGAATTTGTAACGAGGTGCTGCCAAAATCTGTTCAGGTTGTAATTGATGTTATATTCAATATAAGTGACAGATTTAATAGTATCAAGCTGTTTCTACGTCCGTTTCACTGATTCTGCCTTTGAATCGGATTACAAGCTCTTCTGAACGACTCGGTTGGGTCCAACAACGATCCTACAGTTTAGTTAATGACTGGTTTAGCAGTTTGCAAAATGAAGTATTAATAAAACTTTGGTTTGCACCAGAGTCAAATAATACTTTAGCAAAAACATCATTAACTAAAAACGTACCAGCTATCACGTCTGGAATCATTTTGGCTTCATCTGCAGTTAGAACAAATGCTTATAGTGTTCTTGTTGTTTGCAGTCGGGGCTAATTTTGGGCAGTTTGTCTTAATGTGGCCTTTTTCTCCACAATTGTAGCATAATCCATTACTGGATTTCTTCCTGCAATTTCTTTCTTTGTGTCCTGGCATCTTGCAAAAATTGCAAAGAGTGGAGCATTTTCCCGAATGCTTTTTCTTGCAGAAGGGTGTATAGGTAGAACCCATATTCCTATGGTTGTAATTCCCAAAAAGGAATTCTTGAGTAAGCCTTTGGGTTAGGTTTCTCCTCTGGTCTTCTTCTCTAGTACGGATGAATTCATCTGTCAAGGTGTTGGTTAGTTCTACAGCTTCTTCTATGGTTTGAGGTCTAGCTGCCTTGACTACATGTCTAATCTCTCCAAATAATCCCCAGATGTAACGGGAGATTAATACCAGCTCTGGTGATGTAAGGGTTGGTACTATCCTAGCATATTCAAAGAATAACTTTGTGTACCCCTTACTATCCACTCCATTCATCCTAAGATTTAGGAATTTGTTTGCTATTTGTTCTTTTTCATTAGGAGGGCAGAACTTCCTTTCTACCATGTTCCTAAATTCTTCCCATTCCATATTGTATACCCTATCACTTCCTTTTAACTGGAGGATAGTGTTCCACCATTCTAAAGCTGAGTTCTTAAATAGATTGGAAGCAAACATTATCTTGTCCTCTTCCGATCATTTACTTATTTTCAGAACAGCCTCAGTCTTTTCTATCCAGCGTAGAGCTGCAATAGGTTCTTCATTGCCCAAGAATTCTATCGGTTTGCAGGACCAGAATTCTTTGTAAGAACAACCGTAAGACACGGTTCTTCTTCTTTTGGGAATGGGCACTTGAAGTACGGGTCCATTGTTCACACTGTTTTCTGGTTCAACTGGTCGCTTACTGCTATGTTTACTTTTATTATTCGCTTCTTGAACCGTTTGAATAATAAATGGCATTGCATCTATAATTCCTTGTGCCACTATGTGTTGAACGGCACTATTATCCATTTGGTTTCCATTATTATTGATGCTCGGATTCTCATTAACCACGTTAATGTTACTCTGGTTATCGTTATTCAGATTTCCTTGATTTCCTTCATCGGTCATCTGAATTTTTAAACATTTACCCCGTATTAATACCACAAAATAATATTAATATAGTCAATCACATGACACGCATTTAGCCAAAAACGTCGATCATTGCGACTTTTACTCTATTTCCATATACTATGCGTCTATTACACACTAGTACTGAAATAAAAATTACAATACCAACTGAAATAGAATTACATTAATAGTAATAGGCATCCATACACACGTATTTTATTTGATTTTTTTTATTTTATTATTATATTATTATTACTATTACCATCTCCTCCATCACATCACGGATATGGATTCATCCAAAAATCCATATTGCGCTCATCGTATTTCCATACGAGTCGCTCTCCCACCTGTCGCATTCTCTCACTGCTTTCTAAAATTTCCTCCCCAAAAGTCCTAAGTTCTTGTACGTTTTCTGCACTCATTGGGGGTGCAGGTTCTACGACTAGGTTCGGAATCTGGGGTGCGAGTTCCTGGTGTGGGGGTGTACGTGCCTGGAATCGGTAAGGATCATCTAAAATTTCCCTAATATATTCATAGTGAAAATAGGGATCTAAAGGGTCCAAACCTAGGTAGGCTCCTACGTTCTGCATGGGTGTGTCTTCATGTATCGGGTAACGTTGCATGTAGTCCCTAACGTCATCCCACCATGGGTCGTAATTTGGGTCTAGGGGGTTTGGTGTTGGTACCCTAGGAATTTCTTCCGGATTGAAGTCATGCATCTCCACTTGGTTTTCAGGGTTTTCTATCTCCATGGGTTGGTCAGGGATTGGCAGTTGTGGTTGGGGTGCTATTATTTGCTCCAGATTTGGGTCAGCTGCAGTGGTGGCTAAGATATGGATGTTGGCTATACCCCTATTTATCATATCCTGGGCATAGGCATCTGTCTCTCTCTTGGCTACTGCTAGTACCCTCTGATCTTGCAACTTTTTCATACGCTCGTGTGCCCCTCTACTAAACCATCCCCTCTTTTTCCGAGGAAATGGCTCTTCTGACTGAGCCTTAAACACAAAGATCCCTTCTTCCGTATCAGCGGAGTACCCTAAGAGGGCAGGCTGAGAAGAGGAGGTGCCTTCGCTTCTAGGCGAACCAGACAATTGACGGTATACATCAGATGGTCCTTGGTCGCTCATACTGTAAACTAACATATAGTCAAATAACACATAACAATAAATATAGTTATGCACGTATTTCCGTAATTTATTTCCTAACACTTTACATTTTGATGTCAGAAGAACATCTCTGTGGCTGAATAAGTGGCTTAGCTCTGATACCACCTCCTGTCGCAACCCCCGGTCCCTGGCTCCCGGGAACGGGCGACCGCGAGCCAGTTTCGGTGGTATCGTGTGTTGTCTAATTTGGCAGCAGAAATTTTCATCAGGACCGTAGTTAGGAAATGTTTATCAGAGTAAAACCACCATTTATATATATAAATAAACATATTAGGATGAAACCCAAGTTTTTATTACAATCTGATTTACAGGGATAAATCCCATTTTATTTGAATTAAAACGCCTTCTTTATTTAGGTAACTTTTATAGCCACTTTTCCAAGTCTTCAGTGCTGTCCAGCTGGCTTCTAATTGGCTTTCACATTGTGTTACCTGAAACGCGTTTTAAAAACATTGTCAGTGGGAAATACTGGTGAATGAATCCCAGTTTAATCAAGTTTAAATAAAAATCCCATTGTACAGTATTGAGGGCGATCCCGCAATTATATGTGTTTCCAAGACATAACAATTAACATCCATGGTACTGTCGAACCCGACTTGTGGACATGTTACTCCTTGACCAGGTGGTAACAATTTTGTATACAAAACCCCAACATACTCATCATAATTGTATTCTTACAAATACTCAATAATTGTTATTTGCATGGAAAAGTATTTAAGGTTTTGTAAAATAGTTAACAAAAAGGTTTACAAAAAGTGGATCAACTCACATTGCTGTCTTAGATTTTCAGTAAGGGTTTACTGGTGATAATCTAAAATTTACACAAATGTACACGCGTTAGTATAATAACCCATTTTAACATTAGTAATACCCTCCCCGAGACGGCATTCCAACGACTACGTCGGGCAGAACCACGACAGCCGTTACGGAACCCTAAATCAATCGGGCAGCGTATCTAATACGTATCCAGGGGTTATAATACTTACAACGGAGCAGAACTTCGCTAATTAGGGGGGTATAATACCCGCTTATGAAGCCTATAATTCAGAAATTTGCTTAAGAAAGAAAGAAATGAACGAATTCAACTGAGATCCGATGTGTTCTATTTATAGGTGCTGATCTCGGTTCTCTCGCGGCTCGCGTAAAACAAGCACAGGGCCTACGCGGCCCGCGTTGACCTCCGATCAATGCGTAGCTTAGCTGGGTCACGATGTAGGCTCGCCAGATGTTGGGCCAGGTGGTGGCCCAGGGCTGCACCACCCTTTAAGTGGACGCGGCCCGCGTCACGGTTGGGGTGGGGCTTACGCGGCCCGCCCCAGCCCAAAAATTCAATTTTTATTTATTTTTAATACTATTTAATATATTTTAGGCCTGTTTTCAGGTATGGGGTGTAATTTTGGACATTTTGGGATATTTTAAAATATACTAGGGTGTCGGAAAAATTATGAGGGTTGTTATATAAACTAACTCCGTTAAGCTCCCGGTTAGTCGTACGATCACCCGAAGAGTCTTGAATTTCAACGTTGACGCATTTGATCCTTATTTCTTAGAATTAACACTTTAATTATTTATGTGCGTCGAAACTCCACGAATTTATTATCCAACATTCATGGAAGTATAAGGAAGTATTACAAAGTCTCAGTTATGTTAAAAGGTCACTCAGAGGTAACTTTAAACATGTTGACACATTTAACCCTTATACTTTGTAACTTTTCAATTTAAGCATAAACGACTTTCTAAGTTCGATATTTTAAAAGAATACGAACGTCGTGTGAGGTCAATCAGAGGCACAAGAAAGGCATGTTGACACTTTGGATCCTTATACTTACATATTTACATTGTTTGACAACTTTAGTCCCTCAGAATCAAATCCTTACACGTTTAAAGTCCATGACACGTGTCTTTATTATATTGGTTGTGATTTTACGAGGTGTTACAGTACATCGTTATTATACTACTAATGAACATCGAAATAAAGGATTAGAGGACTCACAATTAGCACTATTGGCTAGGGAAGATGCAACAAGAACAAGAAGATGAAGAGAGGATGAAAGTGGTGGTTAATAGCTCCCTTGAGAGGTTCTTGCACTTCCGAGACTTGAAACCTTCTTAGTTAAGCTTAAGACACCCTTGGAAATTCTTGGAACAGTTGTAGGATGAATGAAAAATGGAGGTGGTTTTGGTTTGGTTGTGGCTGAATGGTAAGGAGGGAGAGAAGAGGAGAAAAGTGTTTGAAAGTTTTGGTTTGAATGATGAAAATGAGATGAGGTTTCTAATATAATCCAAGTGCACACACTTTACTTCCAAGCACAACATTAACCGATATACATATTACTTGAGCATGAGACAACTTGGGGGCTTGTGGGGCCCCCATTTGAACCATCAAAATGGGCTTAGGGGGGGGGTTAATTGGCAACTTTTGATTGTTAAGGGACTTGTAGGTAATTTGAGGGTTTAATTAGGTGTTAAGTGATTTTTATGTGTAACTAAGTGTTATATGGCCAATACTAATGTTTCAACATTAAAACAATGTTAGTAGTTTACATTTGGTGTTTTAATAGTGTTCGGATAATTGTTCGGTACTTATTTTGTTGTCAGTTCGCTAAAAGGTTAAGTTGCGTAACTTATAAGATATGATATGTTTTTGTGTGTTAAAGGTATCCTCGATACTTTTTAAGTTGTTTTTTATGTTTAACAATATTTATGGACTTGTATAATTTTCCGGATTCTGAATCCTGCGAAAAATTGTCATTTATGGTCCAAACAGACACTTTTAAAGCTGGTTAAATTTTTCTGGAAAGTGTTAACAATTATACTTGTTTTCCTACTTGGGATTTGATATATTTTTGATGTTGTACCTACATCTAAGTCCTAAATCTACCATTTAGCTGAGTACTAAGGTTGTGCTGACACAGCCTATCTAACCGGTGATTTTACTAATTGTTTTGACGCAATGTTTAAATTGTTTCAAAATGCGATGAATGAAATGTATGATATGCATGATTAAGTTGTATTACATGCAAACATGTAATGTTGACATCTAAAAACACGTAATTGTAGAAAATCAATAATTATCTAATGTTACGGAAGTTACCGGATTGTGCCATTTGTCATATACTCCTCCCGTTAAAAAGAATTCCGTCCCGAAATTCAAGTTGAGTTATCCGTTGCAGGAGTCTTCTAACACAGGTGGGGGTATTTGGCTTTGAATCGGTCCTCACGTTCCCAAGTATACCCAGGTCCGTGTCAAGAGTTCCAACGGACTTTAACCAACTTGATGTGACTTCTCCTTGTTTTCTGGACCTTCCAATCCATAACCTCGGCGGGTTCTTTAGTGAATCGGAGTTTGTCGTCGATGTGTATTTCATCTGCAGGGCTGATAACCATCTCTTGTTGTAGGATCGGATTTAACTCCCGAACGATTGCGTATGACACGTACGACGTGCAGAATCCGTGTACGTGTGTGGACCGAACACAAGAATGTAATAAACCGATGATTCCATTAACTGTACGACAAAATACAAGCACCGTGAAGGAAGGTTTCTTTATTTACAAAGTTCTAAAAAATTATGAGAACTAAACAACTCCTATTTATAGGGCTCTAATAAGGAAGGTTTCTTTATTTACAAAAATGTCATTGCCCTATAATTAACACTCTAAACCTTGTTTTGTTCCATTTCTTGCTATGATTCGGATTGACGGAGGCGATAGACATTCGTGCACTCACAGACTCCCCCTTAGATATTGACGCAGTTAATCTCATAGCATCTTGTCTTCTCTCTCTTTCTGAGTCTTCACGAAGCTTTGACAATATCAGCAACACAGACTCCCTCTTCAAGCTTCTCTTGATTCTGCATTCTGAATCAGCTCCCCCTTTCTGTTGACTTTTTCTTCAGGCTCCCCCTTTCGTAAAGCTTTCGTGCTTTAGGATCGACACCTGGCTTTCCAATTACAAGCTCCCCTTGTGTCGAGCTCGTCTTCAGACTCCTCCTTAGACTTGGCTATCGGGATCATAATCTGGCACTATCATCTGTAAATCTCAAACGTTTTAAGAAATTTGACAATTTTAAGATTAAAAAACCTAGCTCTAAACATAAACTGGAGCATTTCAAATATGTGAAAGTGAAAGCTTGTAGGTTTTTCCAGGAAAGATGACCTGGCTCTTAAAATATATTTGGATCGAGAATCTGGCTCTATACACAAATGTAACAATATGAATTTATCTAGGATTACCCGACTCCACTCCCCCTATCAAATGAATTTATAAAATTTGACAGTTTAAAG
Source organism: Helianthus tuberosus (assembly GCA_030545235.1). NCBI lineage: Eukaryota > Viridiplantae > Streptophyta > Magnoliopsida > Asterales > Asteraceae > Helianthus > Helianthus tuberosus. The sequence goes on along the minus strand of CM060435.1, from coordinate 145,151,796 downwards.
AATCCAAAACTGTTAGTGCATTACGTCTATTGACTTCGTCTTGTATCATGTAATAGGATAAAACAGTGCTCGAGGTGCGAGAAACTGAGATTAGAAAGTTTAGAAGGTAGTTCGCTTGAAAGTGTCAAAGACAAGTTCAAGCGAAACCAACTCAACTGAGTTCGCTTGAACATGCCTTTGTCATTTCAAGCGAAACCATCAACAAGATCAGAGTTCGCTTGAACTTGTCATGTCCATTTCAAGCGAAACCCACTAACATATAAATAGGGCACTTGTCATTTCATTTGGTACGCTTCAGGATTTGTAAAGAAGTGCTGCCAAAATCTGTTCAGGTTGTAATTGATGTTATATTGAATCAAAGTGACAGATTTAATAGTATCAAGCTGTTTCCACGTCCGTTTCATTGATTCCGCCTTTGAATCGGATTATACGCTCTTCTGATTGACTCGTTTGGGTCCAACAACGATCCTACAAGTGGTATCAGAGCTCAGGAAGAAGAGTTTAGCTTGATATCATCTATTTTCTGACTTCTACACCTTCTTTTTCAATCTGAACAAGTTTTAACGGTCAAAATTGGATCAAATTTTCACAGATTGTGTAAAACTACATATTGACAAACCCTAGAAAGTTTCACTACAAAATTCGAAGTAAAAATGACAAAATTGGACCAAAAACTAGGTTTCGCTTGAACGAACACTTTGGGTTTCGCTTAAAAATAGCTGCTGAGTTCGCTTGAGAGTGTTTTTTGGTCTAAGTTCACTTGAAAATATAGTTGGTTTCGCTTCAAATCGACCTTCGCTTGAAATCAGACCTGTTGGTTTCGCTTCAAATCGACATTCGCTTGAAATCAGACCTGATCTCGCTTGAATCAGTGCTTTCGCTTGAAAGTTCATCAGGTTTCGCTTGAAGTGCTATCCAGTTTGAAGTGTCATGTTTGCATTTCGCTTGAAAGCTGATTTTCAGTGTCAACTTGGGATTTCGCTTCAACTTGTTGTTTCGCTTGAAGTCTCAGTTCGCTTGAAAGTGAAAATTCCGAGTCAAGATCATTTCACACCAATCAAGTGTCAGTTTATTTCAGGATATTTGATATTGATTGTACTGATTGTGTTTGTTTAATCTGTTCAGGATTACATCATGGCTGAAGAATTCTACAACATGTTTTTCAACGCATTCACATCCGAATCGTCCGAGATTACCACTGTTACACCAAAAACCATCACGAAAGCTATTAATGAAAACATCAAGCATGATAACTTCTACGGAACACACTCAAAGCCACCAACTTTGGAGAGCATTGAGGATTATACATGGTGGAAAGAACGTTTTCTTAACTGGGCAAAAGCATACGCACATGAAAGCTGGTTTTGTTTAGAGTTTGGATATGAAAGACCGAAGGGTGACAAAGGTGAAGAGATTCCATTCAAGAAATTACCTAAAGACAACAAAGCAGAATATGCAGTCGAACAGAGGATGATTGCTTTGATTCAGACGACAATTAGAAATGATATTTTTGCATTGCTTAATCATGACGGGTCGTCAAAATCTGTTTGGAAAGCTTTATAAGCTAAAGCTGCGGGGGGTAAACAGAATAAAAAGAACAAAATTGCGTTGCTTAAAAAAGAATTCGATCTATTTGATAACATTAAAGGAGAGTCGGTGAGGCAAATGATAGAGAGATTCTGTCATTTAAAAATTGAACTTGAACGTTTCAAAATTGAGAAAACAAGAGAGGAAATTATTGACAAAGTGATTGAGGCGTTACCACGAGCTGATCAGTGGCAGACGTTTGTTTTTATCTTAAAAATGATGCTTTGTATGATGAAATTTCTCTTGATGCATTGTTTGAAAAGATAGAGAGTCATGATCTGGAGTTACAGAAGCAAAGCAAGATGACTGGTTCTTCACATCAACAGAATGTTGGTCTATACTACAAAGGCAGTGTACCTTCGGAGAAAGGTGTTGGTTCAACAAAGACAGCATTCAGTGGAGAGAAAATGAAAGAACCTCAAACAACTTCATCAAGTTATCATTCTGGATATCATTCATCTTCAAAATCAACTTCTGATGAAACTGAGGAGATTTTGTGCAACATCGCTCTCAAACTGAAGAATTCTCCATCGATGAGCATCAATGCAGCTAAGCAGCAAATGAGTTTCCTTGCATCTGTTCTGGAATCGTATGAAGGTCTTGTAGCTGGTAAAATTGGAAACTCCGAATTGACCAAAGAAGACTACGACCAGATTGATCCGGAAGAAATGGAGCTCATTGACATTCGTTGGTGTTTGGCAAGTTGTATTCGCAGAGCTCAGAGATATATGGATATTACAGGGAAGCAATCGTTGGGAGGTCCGTCAACGAAGCTTGGATTTGATAAATCCAAAGTGACCTGCTTCAGATGCAAGCAAAAGGGTCATTTCAAAAGAGAATGCAGAAATTCTGAAGTTGCTGAAGGAAATGAACGTCCTTTCAACGATGATTATTATAGAAAAGCGATCTACCACAGAACCAAAGAAGAACCAAAGATGATGAAGGTTATGATTGGAGTGAGATTTGTCCAGAAGAAGATCGTTTGGAGAATGTTCGAAAAACAGCTCATGGCAAAGCTATAACAGAGGAAAGAAAGTTTGTTTTTGTTGCTGAAATCCGTGAAGAAAACAATGAAGAAAAAGATAAAGTTGAGATGAAAGTGAAAACCAGAGAAGAGATTCTGAAAGAAAAGACCTACAAAGAAAGAAACATTGTGTTGAACAGAATGGATGAAATGTAGGAAGAGTATGAGAGTGCAGTGAGCAACAAAAGATGGGATAAAAAGAGAGAGTGTTACTTCAACAGAGAAGGAGAACCAGTTGTTCCAAAGAAAGACATAATTTTTTATGATGTTCTTCTCATAATTCCTTTGAGAGCCGAATATTATAGAAATGTGATGAAAGATGACACATATGCTAAAAGGCATGAAAAGGAGATCAGATATGCCATGACATCGTGTCTGAGAAAAAGGGATGAAGAGAGAATGAAAAAGAGTGTTGAAGAAATGGTGAACAATCTAAAGAAGGTTGGTGAAGAGGTTAAAGCAGAAGCTGTTGAAGTTGAGGTTGTGAAGGAAATCAAAAGTGAAGAAGTTGAGGTGAATGAAGGGGTTAAGAAAGCTGTTACAGAAGAACAGCAGATTAGAGAAGAGGTAAGGAAAGAAGAAGAAGAAGTAAAGAATGAGAATTTGAAAGCTGATAATGTTGGTGATGAAGTCGGTGTTGAAGAAAAGCAAGATGATGCTGATCAGAAGCAAACTGAGGCAATTGCATCAAACACCAAGGTGCCAATCACTGAGGTACATTCTAATTCTGAAATCTTAAAACTGATTGATCAGTGCAAGAAATGCATGGAACCGTGCAGAGCTTGTACTGAAAAAGATGAGCAATTCAGAACAAGAGATCTTGAATTCACTAAAATTGAAAACATTTTTAAAGAAAAATGCAAAGAAATGCTAGAAAAAAAAAGTTTTGAAAGAAAATGATGAAAAATTTTCAGAAAAATGTAAAAAGTTAGAAACAGAAAATGAAGTTTTGAAAGAAAATGTTTCTAAAATGACAGAAGAATGTTCACAAAAAGAAATTGATTGTCAAGAAATGAAGAAAGAATATGACTCAATGAAATTAGCATATCATATTACGAAAGAGTCATACGAAAAAGTAAAAGATGAAATGAAATATGCTCAATCAAGAATGAATTATCTTTCTGAAACAACTAAAGAACTTAAACGAATGTATTCTATGAAACAAGATGTTGTTAATTCATATATTGAGGATGTTGCTAAGCTAAAGCGATAGATTGCTGATCTAGAACAGGATAACAACAAGTTAAAAAGTTATCATGTGTCGTCATATGTGCTTGAACGAATTTTCAATATAAAACCGGGAGATAGTGAGTCTGAGCAAAACAAGAAAGGCATTGGTTCAGAGTTTCATCAAGTTCCACCACCGGGAAAAATTGCATTTTATGATGAGGAAAAGGTCGAAAAAGCTTTCAACATGGTAGACCAATTGCCAGACAACATTGACATAACCTATTCCAAATCTGATGATTCTCATGATTCAGAGGTGGTAGGTAAAGTCGTTGAAAGTGTGTTGAAAGAAGAGTCGGTTGATACAGGTAAATCTGAATCACAGGATGAAGATGAAGGAAATCTTCATGATAGTTATCTAAAAAAAAAATCCGAGAAAAGTTTGAATGATGATTCAAAAGGATTGGTTTATACCATGATTGGATCGGACAAATTGTTCTTAGATGTTGTATTCCCGATTCAGAATGTGATTTCAGAAAAGGTTGATAAAGTTTTCAAAATGGTTGAGATTGAGAAGTCTGAAATTTCAAAGTTTGCTGGTAAGAGTCATAGAGGTTCGTATAACAAACATAGTTTCAAGAAGAAAAACATGAATGCTGGGTTGGGTTATAAGAAGAAACAGAATTGGAAGAAAAATGAAGTGCCAACTTATCAAGCAAAAATGAGTTTTGTTCAAGGAGACAATTTAGAAAAAGAAAAAGAACTTAAAATTGGACAACAGTCTATTGAAGAGTTCCTAGCTTAAAAGAAAAAGCAACAACCACAGGTCAAAGATGTGTCCATGAGAACATGTTTTAAATGTGATCAAAAAGGACATCTTGCTCGCAAGTGTCCAAATCTGAAACCTGTGGATGTTGACAAAAAGAAGATTGATGCTGAGAAACAAAAATATGAGAATATGAGACAAAGGTCAACCAGATTTGATTCAAAACAAACTTGGAGGTACAACACAAATAAGTTTGCTTCGAATCAAAATTGGAAGTCAAATCCATATAGGTTCGATTCTAGACAGACCTGGAATTCTCATACACCCAGAGTCAAAACAACTCAAAGTTGGAAAACAACTGTTGATATGACAAAACCACAAGAGTTTTGGAAACCAAAGGTTGTTCAAAAACAGAATGTTCAAAAAGAGTCTCATTTTTACAAAAGAGGTACTCCGAAAGGTCATACATGGAGTATTAAGAAACAAGTGACTTTGGTAAAAGATGAGAAAGTTGAAGTCAAAGATGGAAAAGTTTTTGATGACAAAGATTTTCCTAAACTGCATGATACATATTGTGTTGAAATGCCCAAGGTCCAACAGACCTGGGCTAAATTGTTCAAGTAATTGAGTAGTTTGTTTGTGCAGGTGCTCATGGAATTTAAAGATTGTGAGTTTGAAATTCAGAGCAGCTTGGCACAACGAGGAAAGGAGGCTGCTGAATCCTGTGTTGGTTGAAACAGGAAGTTTATTTGTTTTTCTGTACATAAATAATCAATATTTCAAAAACCCTAAAAATTAAAAAAAAAAAAACTTGAAAAACCAAAAATATGTTTTGTTTTTGTCAAAAATATTCAAAAATACAAAAATATGTTACTTAAATATGACGAAACCCTCACGGCTGAACAAACATGATTACTTTCACAAGATTGAAAAACGGTTTTCAAACTGTCGAAAATCAATGTGTTGTAAATCATGGGGGTACTTTATATTAGTTTTTCTGCAAAACAGAGCATAGTTAGCAGAAAATGGATGGCGAGACAAAGCTCGCAGCATCGTGTTGTCAAATTTTTCTTTAAATGGTTTTGCATTTTAGGGGGAGAAAAATTGTTAGAAAATACAAAAACATTTAAAAATTTGAAAATACAAAAACATGATAAAATCTATTGGCAAAAAGACAAAAACATTAAAAATGAAAATTGAGTTTTTGTGTAAAAAGAGGAAATGATAGTACATCAGTAGACAGTTACAGTACGCTAAAGAATTGGAAAGTTTAAATGTGTTAAACGATCTCACCGTGGATGTGTCGGTAGATTTTTATACATTTAGTAAACTTTTTCGGGATATAAACTTAAATTCAAACTTGCTTATTTCGTGGGAAACACTACTTGGATATATAGGTAACCCCTGAAATCTCGTTTGAAGGACCCCTCTTTCTGAGATACTAGGTCTTTATACTCAGTGATATCTGGGGTATTATTCCGGGACTTCTGCTGAATGGAAGTTCTGACCTAGTCCCCGAATAATACTTTCTGCTTGCTTGAAACATAGCACTGCCCTCAGCAAATTGATGAAACAATAAAATTGATAGTCATTGCTGTTGTAATACAAAAGATCCTCTAAAGGGGACACACCTAAAGACAAACCTGAGTTCTCTGCTGAACGGAAGTTCTGACCTGAACTCTTATGGTTTCATAATTTATTCCCCTTACAGATATCATCTAGGTATACTCACCTGTAAGACTGAATATTGGGATCTGGATACGGGAGTATATTCAAGAGGTGGGACACATGAATGAGTTTAAGTTCTTAATACACCTAATTCATATCCTGAATCAGTTGAAATTTGTGTGAAAATTTAAGTGGACAAGTATATCGACAATCTAAGTGAATTGTTTAATTCTTAATGTGTAAATAAGCTCAACGGTACTTGTGACTTGTCAAAAACTGATATGATCCTCTGTCGCATACTCAAACAAAAATATTGTCTGTAAATATGTTTGTACATATTTCTTTACTGCTTTATATTTTCAGAAAAATACAAAAAGATTTTTGATTCTACTTTATTTTTGATAACCGATGTCTGAGATGATGAGTTTCAAAATCTAAGTAAGCTGATTGTGTTTCTGAAAATAAAACAAGTTCATTAATTTGAAACTTGAATTAAAAACTAAAAATTCAAAAACAGTTTGTGATATCTCCGAGGTCATTAGTTTGGACTTGGATGATTAACTGTGAGGGAGTTGGATTCTTTAATGCTGATAAATCATTTAGTTTGTTGATAGGGGGAATGTATTAGAGAAGTTGATTGATAACATGAAAACATTGTATTTATAGATGTTTGAGTGATTGCAGATAGTCCAGATTATTATCCCGAGAGCAGAGTCTAAGGGGGAGTCTGAAGACAAGCTTGAAGCATGGAAGAGCTTGTAGATGGAAAGCTAGGTGTCGATCCCAAAGCACGGAAGCTTGACGAAAAGGGGAGCCTGAAGCTGATGGAAGAAGAGAAGGATTGATGGATGCTTATAATTTTACAATTTGGATGAGAAGGCAGAATGATCAAGACTGAAGATGTGTCATACTGAAGACTAGACACTGAAGACTTCGTCAATATCCGAGGGGGAGTCTGTTAGTGCATTACGTCTATTGACTTCGTCTTGTATCATGTAATAGGATAAAACAGTGCTCGAGGTGCGAGAAACTGAGATTAGAAAGTTTAGAAGGTAGTTCGCTTGAACATGCCTTTGTCATTTCAAGCGAAACCATCAACAAGATCAGAGTTCGCTTGAACTTGTCATGTCCATTTCAAGCGAAATCCACTAACCTATAAATAGGGCACTTGTCATTTCATTTGGTACGCTTCAGGATTTGTAACGAAGTGCTGCCAAAATCTGTTCAGGTTGTAATTGATGTTATATTGAATCAAAGTGACAGATTTAATAGTATCAAGCTGTTTCCACGTCCGTTTCACTGATTCCGCCTTTGAATCGGATTATACGCTATTCTGGTTGACTCGTTTGGGTCCAACAACGATCCTACAAAAACTTCACAAGTAATCTTCCAAGTCCAAAATAATGACCTTGGAGATTTCACAAACTGTTTTTTATTTTCATTTTCATTTTAAACTTCAAGTTTCAAATTAATGAACTTGTTTATATTCAGAAACACGTTCAGCATGCTCAGATTTTGAAACTCAGCTTTCAGACATCGGTTGTCAAAACTAAAGTAGAAACAAATTCTTTTTGTATTTTTCTGAAACATAAAGCAGTAAAGAAATATTTACAGACAATATTTTTGTTTGAGTTCATGTCAGAGGATCATATCAGTTTATGACAAATCACTAGCACCGTTGAGCTTTAAACACTCTAAGTTTTAAACGATTCACTTATCGAAACGCTGGGTGTTACAAATGATGATAGACATTCACTTGGGGCACCAACAACTTGACAGTCACTAGTATTCGGTATGACACAGTTTAGTAGCTTACAGATGGGGTAGCTCCCCACAACATGATTATAAATAAGCAATCGAACAACTTACATTTTTGGAAATAAAACTGGTAAACTCGTGAACTCGCCAACTTTATGTTGACACCCTACTGCATGCTTTGTAGGTACTCAGTGATAGCTCGGGAGCTTGCAGCTGGGGAGTGTAGCGGTCGCTTTAACCCTTATTGGATTTCCTTAAAAATAATTATGGACTTTGAAACGGTTGTTTTACACTGCTAAACCTGTACTTCCACTGATTAACTTTAATTATTACTTTTAAATTATGGTTTTTGGACATTAGTCACTAATCGTATTGGTTGGGATGAAAACTGTTTTAATATTATGTTGTTCAATATGAATGGTGGCTTGATCCTAGTTAGTCACACGCCTCGCGTTAGTACTCCGCACGTGGAAATTGAGGGAGTGACAACAAAACCCTACCAACTATCACAATGTATATTTATCATCCAAGTCTTTGTCATCGAATAGTGCATCTACAGTCCTGACACTCGTGGGTCTGACTTAGGGTCTTGTGTTTTCCTTGGTGACAACCAGGCGTTTTGGTCTTCCAAACATCAACACGTTGTCTCCCGCTCTAGTGCTAAAGTTGAATATCGCGGTGTTGCCAATGTTGTTGATGAAACAACATGGTTTCGTAATCT
>CM060435.1:145075568-145142905 GCA_030545235.1 Helianthus tuberosus | reverse complement strand
TCCAACAACGATCCTACAAGTGGTATCAGAGCTCAGGAAGAAGAGTTTAGCTTGATATCATCTATTTTCTGACTTCTACACCTTCTTTTTCAATCTGAACAAGTTTTAACGGTCAAAATTGGATCAAATTTTCACAGATTGTGTAAAACTACATATTGACAAACCCTAGAAAGTTTCACTACAAAATTCGAAGTAAAAATGACAAAATTGGACCAAAAACTAGGTTTCGCTTGAACGAACACTTTGGGTTTCGCTTAAAAATAGCTGCTGAGTTCGCTTGAGAGTGTTTTTTGGTCTAAGTTCACTTGAAAATATAGTTGGTTTCGCTTCAAATCGACCTTCGCTTGAAATCAGACCTGTTGGTTTCGCTTCAAATCGACATTCGCTTGAAATCAGACCTGATCTCGCTTGAATCAGTGCTTTCGCTTGAAAGTTCATCAGGTTTCGCTTGAAGTGCTATCCAGTTTGAAGTGTCATGTTTGCATTTCGCTTGAAAGCTGATTTTCAGTGTCAACTTGGGATTTCGCTTCAACTTGTTGTTTCGCTTGAAGTCTCAGTTCGCTTGAAAGTGAAAATTCCGAGTCAAGATCATTTCACACCAATCAAGTGTCAGTTTATTTCAGGATATTTGATATTGATTGTACTGATTGTGTTTGTTTAATCTGTTCAGGATTACATCATGGCTGAAGAATTCTACAACATGTTTTTCAACGCATTCACATCCGAATCGTCCGAGATTACCACTGTTACACCAAAAACCATCACGAAAGCTATTAATGAAAACATCAAGCATGATAACTTCTACGGAACACACTCAAAGCCACCAACTTTGGAGAGCATTGAGGATTATACATGGTGGAAAGAACGTTTTCTTAACTGGGCAAAAGCATACGCACATGAAAGCTGGTTTTGTTTAGAGTTTGGATATGAAAGACCGAAGGGTGACAAAGGTGAAGAGATTCCATTCAAGAAATTACCTAAAGACAACAAAGCAGAATATGCAGTCGAACAGAGGATGATTGCTTTGATTCAGACGACAATTAGAAATGATATTTTTGCATTGCTTAATCATGACGGGTCGTCAAAATCTGTTTGGAAAGCTTTATAAGCTAAAGCTGCGGGGGGTAAACAGAATAAAAAGAACAAAATTGCGTTGCTTAAAAAAGAATTCGATCTATTTGATAACATTAAAGGAGAGTCGGTGAGGCAAATGATAGAGAGATTCTGTCATTTAAAAATTGAACTTGAACGTTTCAAAATTGAGAAAACAAGAGAGGAAATTATTGACAAAGTGATTGAGGCGTTACCACGAGCTGATCAGTGGCAGACGTTTGTTTTTATCTTAAAAATGATGCTTTGTATGATGAAATTTCTCTTGATGCATTGTTTGAAAAGATAGAGAGTCATGATCTGGAGTTACAGAAGCAAAGCAAGATGACTGGTTCTTCACATCAACAGAATGTTGGTCTATACTACAAAGGCAGTGTACCTTCGGAGAAAGGTGTTGGTTCAACAAAGACAGCATTCAGTGGAGAGAAAATGAAAGAACCTCAAACAACTTCATCAAGTTATCATTCTGGATATCATTCATCTTCAAAATCAACTTCTGATGAAACTGAGGAGATTTTGTGCAACATCGCTCTCAAACTGAAGAATTCTCCATCGATGAGCATCAATGCAGCTAAGCAGCAAATGAGTTTCCTTGCATCTGTTCTGGAATCGTATGAAGGTCTTGTAGCTGGTAAAATTGGAAACTCCGAATTGACCAAAGAAGACTACGACCAGATTGATCCGGAAGAAATGGAGCTCATTGACATTCGTTGGTGTTTGGCAAGTTGTATTCGCAGAGCTCAGAGATATATGGATATTACAGGGAAGCAATCGTTGGGAGGTCCGTCAACGAAGCTTGGATTTGATAAATCCAAAGTGACCTGCTTCAGATGCAAGCAAAAGGGTCATTTCAAAAGAGAATGCAGAAATTCTGAAGTTGCTGAAGGAAATGAACGTCCTTTCAACGATGATTATTATAGAAAAGCGATCTACCACAGAACCAAAGAAGAACCAAAGATGATGAAGGTTATGATTGGAGTGAGATTTGTCCAGAAGAAGATCGTTTGGAGAATGTTCGAAAAACAGCTCATGGCAAAGCTATAACAGAGGAAAGAAAGTTTGTTTTTGTTGCTGAAATCCGTGAAGAAAACAATGAAGAAAAAGATAAAGTTGAGATGAAAGTGAAAACCAGAGAAGAGATTCTGAAAGAAAAGACCTACAAAGAAAGAAACATTGTGTTGAACAGAATGGATGAAATGTAGGAAGAGTATGAGAGTGCAGTGAGCAACAAAAGATGGGATAAAAAGAGAGAGTGTTACTTCAACAGAGAAGGAGAACCAGTTGTTCCAAAGAAAGACATAATTTTTTATGATGTTCTTCTCATAATTCCTTTGAGAGCCGAATATTATAGAAATGTGATGAAAGATGACACATATGCTAAAAGGCATGAAAAGGAGATCAGATATGCCATGACATCGTGTCTGAGAAAAAGGGATGAAGAGAGAATGAAAAAGAGTGTTGAAGAAATGGTGAACAATCTAAAGAAGGTTGGTGAAGAGGTTAAAGCAGAAGCTGTTGAAGTTGAGGTTGTGAAGGAAATCAAAAGTGAAGAAGTTGAGGTGAATGAAGGGGTTAAGAAAGCTGTTACAGAAGAACAGCAGATTAGAGAAGAGGTAAGGAAAGAAGAAGAAGAAGTAAAGAATGAGAATTTGAAAGCTGATAATGTTGGTGATGAAGTCGGTGTTGAAGAAAAGCAAGATGATGCTGATCAGAAGCAAACTGAGGCAATTGCATCAAACACCAAGGTGCCAATCACTGAGGTACATTCTAATTCTGAAATCTTAAAACTGATTGATCAGTGCAAGAAATGCATGGAACCGTGCAGAGCTTGTACTGAAAAAGATGAGCAATTCAGAACAAGAGATCTTGAATTCACTAAAATTGAAAACATTTTTAAAGAAAAATGCAAAGAAATGCTAGAAAAAAAAAGTTTTGAAAGAAAATGATGAAAAATTTTCAGAAAAATGTAAAAAGTTAGAAACAGAAAATGAAGTTTTGAAAGAAAATGTTTCTAAAATGACAGAAGAATGTTCACAAAAAGAAATTGATTGTCAAGAAATGAAGAAAGAATATGACTCAATGAAATTAGCATATCATATTACGAAAGAGTCATACGAAAAAGTAAAAGATGAAATGAAATATGCTCAATCAAGAATGAATTATCTTTCTGAAACAACTAAAGAACTTAAACGAATGTATTCTATGAAACAAGATGTTGTTAATTCATATATTGAGGATGTTGCTAAGCTAAAGCGATAGATTGCTGATCTAGAACAGGATAACAACAAGTTAAAAAGTTATCATGTGTCGTCATATGTGCTTGAACGAATTTTCAATATAAAACCGGGAGATAGTGAGTCTGAGCAAAACAAGAAAGGCATTGGTTCAGAGTTTCATCAAGTTCCACCACCGGGAAAAATTGCATTTTATGATGAGGAAAAGGTCGAAAAAGCTTTCAACATGGTAGACCAATTGCCAGACAACATTGACATAACCTATTCCAAATCTGATGATTCTCATGATTCAGAGGTGGTAGGTAAAGTCGTTGAAAGTGTGTTGAAAGAAGAGTCGGTTGATACAGGTAAATCTGAATCACAGGATGAAGATGAAGGAAATCTTCATGATAGTTATCTAAAAAAAAAATCCGAGAAAAGTTTGAATGATGATTCAAAAGGATTGGTTTATACCATGATTGGATCGGACAAATTGTTCTTAGATGTTGTATTCCCGATTCAGAATGTGATTTCAGAAAAGGTTGATAAAGTTTTCAAAATGGTTGAGATTGAGAAGTCTGAAATTTCAAAGTTTGCTGGTAAGAGTCATAGAGGTTCGTATAACAAACATAGTTTCAAGAAGAAAAACATGAATGCTGGGTTGGGTTATAAGAAGAAACAGAATTGGAAGAAAAATGAAGTGCCAACTTATCAAGCAAAAATGAGTTTTGTTCAAGGAGACAATTTAGAAAAAGAAAAAGAACTTAAAATTGGACAACAGTCTATTGAAGAGTTCCTAGCTTAAAAGAAAAAGCAACAACCACAGGTCAAAGATGTGTCCATGAGAACATGTTTTAAATGTGATCAAAAAGGACATCTTGCTCGCAAGTGTCCAAATCTGAAACCTGTGGATGTTGACAAAAAGAAGATTGATGCTGAGAAACAAAAATATGAGAATATGAGACAAAGGTCAACCAGATTTGATTCAAAACAAACTTGGAGGTACAACACAAATAAGTTTGCTTCGAATCAAAATTGGAAGTCAAATCCATATAGGTTCGATTCTAGACAGACCTGGAATTCTCATACACCCAGAGTCAAAACAACTCAAAGTTGGAAAACAACTGTTGATATGACAAAACCACAAGAGTTTTGGAAACCAAAGGTTGTTCAAAAACAGAATGTTCAAAAAGAGTCTCATTTTTACAAAAGAGGTACTCCGAAAGGTCATACATGGAGTATTAAGAAACAAGTGACTTTGGTAAAAGATGAGAAAGTTGAAGTCAAAGATGGAAAAGTTTTTGATGACAAAGATTTTCCTAAACTGCATGATACATATTGTGTTGAAATGCCCAAGGTCCAACAGACCTGGGCTAAATTGTTCAAGTAATTGAGTAGTTTGTTTGTGCAGGTGCTCATGGAATTTAAAGATTGTGAGTTTGAAATTCAGAGCAGCTTGGCACAACGAGGAAAGGAGGCTGCTGAATCCTGTGTTGGTTGAAACAGGAAGTTTATTTGTTTTTCTGTACATAAATAATCAATATTTCAAAAACCCTAAAAATTAAAAAAAAAAAAACTTGAAAAACCAAAAATATGTTTTGTTTTTGTCAAAAATATTCAAAAATACAAAAATATGTTACTTAAATATGACGAAACCCTCACGGCTGAACAAACATGATTACTTTCACAAGATTGAAAAACGGTTTTCAAACTGTCGAAAATCAATGTGTTGTAAATCATGGGGGTACTTTATATTAGTTTTTCTGCAAAACAGAGCATAGTTAGCAGAAAATGGATGGCGAGACAAAGCTCGCAGCATCGTGTTGTCAAATTTTTCTTTAAATGGTTTTGCATTTTAGGGGGAGAAAAATTGTTAGAAAATACAAAAACATTTAAAAATTTGAAAATACAAAAACATGATAAAATCTATTGGCAAAAAGACAAAAACATTAAAAATGAAAATTGAGTTTTTGTGTAAAAAGAGGAAATGATAGTACATCAGTAGACAGTTACAGTACGCTAAAGAATTGGAAAGTTTAAATGTGTTAAACGATCTCACCGTGGATGTGTCGGTAGATTTTTATACATTTAGTAAACTTTTTCGGGATATAAACTTAAATTCAAACTTGCTTATTTCGTGGGAAACACTACTTGGATATATAGGTAACCCCTGAAATCTCGTTTGAAGGACCCCTCTTTCTGAGATACTAGGTCTTTATACTCAGTGATATCTGGGGTATTATTCCGGGACTTCTGCTGAATGGAAGTTCTGACCTAGTCCCCGAATAATACTTTCTGCTTGCTTGAAACATAGCACTGCCCTCAGCAAATTGATGAAACAATAAAATTGATAGTCATTGCTGTTGTAATACAAAAGATCCTCTAAAGGGGACACACCTAAAGACAAACCTGAGTTCTCTGCTGAACGGAAGTTCTGACCTGAACTCTTATGGTTTCATAATTTATTCCCCTTACAGATATCATCTAGGTATACTCACCTGTAAGACTGAATATTGGGATCTGGATACGGGAGTATATTCAAGAGGTGGGACACATGAATGAGTTTAAGTTCTTAATACACCTAATTCATATCCTGAATCAGTTGAAATTTGTGTGAAAATTTAAGTGGACAAGTATATCGACAATCTAAGTGAATTGTTTAATTCTTAATGTGTAAATAAGCTCAACGGTACTTGTGACTTGTCAAAAACTGATATGATCCTCTGTCGCATACTCAAACAAAAATATTGTCTGTAAATATGTTTGTACATATTTCTTTACTGCTTTATATTTTCAGAAAAATACAAAAAGATTTTTGATTCTACTTTATTTTTGATAACCGATGTCTGAGATGATGAGTTTCAAAATCTAAGTAAGCTGATTGTGTTTCTGAAAATAAAACAAGTTCATTAATTTGAAACTTGAATTAAAAACTAAAAATTCAAAAACAGTTTGTGATATCTCCGAGGTCATTAGTTTGGACTTGGATGATTAACTGTGAGGGAGTTGGATTCTTTAATGCTGATAAATCATTTAGTTTGTTGATAGGGGGAATGTATTAGAGAAGTTGATTGATAACATGAAAACATTGTATTTATAGATGTTTGAGTGATTGCAGATAGTCCAGATTATTATCCCGAGAGCAGAGTCTAAGGGGGAGTCTGAAGACAAGCTTGAAGCATGGAAGAGCTTGTAGATGGAAAGCTAGGTGTCGATCCCAAAGCACGGAAGCTTGACGAAAAGGGGAGCCTGAAGCTGATGGAAGAAGAGAAGGATTGATGGATGCTTATAATTTTACAATTTGGATGAGAAGGCAGAATGATCAAGACTGAAGATGTGTCATACTGAAGACTAGACACTGAAGACTTCGTCAATATCCGAGGGGGAGTCTGTTAGTGCATTACGTCTATTGACTTCGTCTTGTATCATGTAATAGGATAAAACAGTGCTCGAGGTGCGAGAAACTGAGATTAGAAAGTTTAGAAGGTAGTTCGCTTGAACATGCCTTTGTCATTTCAAGCGAAACCATCAACAAGATCAGAGTTCGCTTGAACTTGTCATGTCCATTTCAAGCGAAATCCACTAACCTATAAATAGGGCACTTGTCATTTCATTTGGTACGCTTCAGGATTTGTAACGAAGTGCTGCCAAAATCTGTTCAGGTTGTAATTGATGTTATATTGAATCAAAGTGACAGATTTAATAGTATCAAGCTGTTTCCACGTCCGTTTCACTGATTCCGCCTTTGAATCGGATTATACGCTATTCTGGTTGACTCGTTTGGGTCCAACAACGATCCTACAAAAACTTCACAAGTAATCTTCCAAGTCCAAAATAATGACCTTGGAGATTTCACAAACTGTTTTTTATTTTCATTTTCATTTTAAACTTCAAGTTTCAAATTAATGAACTTGTTTATATTCAGAAACACGTTCAGCATGCTCAGATTTTGAAACTCAGCTTTCAGACATCGGTTGTCAAAACTAAAGTAGAAACAAATTCTTTTTGTATTTTTCTGAAACATAAAGCAGTAAAGAAATATTTACAGACAATATTTTTGTTTGAGTTCATGTCAGAGGATCATATCAGTTTATGACAAATCACTAGCACCGTTGAGCTTTAAACACTCTAAGTTTTAAACGATTCACTTATCGAAACGCTGGGTGTTACAAATGATGATAGACATTCACTTGGGGCACCAACAACTTGACAGTCACTAGTATTCGGTATGACACAGTTTAGTAGCTTACAGATGGGGTAGCTCCCCACAACATGATTATAAATAAGCAATCGAACAACTTACATTTTTGGAAATAAAACTGGTAAACTCGTGAACTCGCCAACTTTATGTTGACACCCTACTGCATGCTTTGTAGGTACTCAGTGATAGCTCGGGAGCTTGCAGCTGGGGAGTGTAGCGGTCGCTTTAACCCTTATTGGATTTCCTTAAAAATAATTATGGACTTTGAAACGGTTGTTTTACACTGCTAAACCTGTACTTCCACTGATTAACTTTAATTATTACTTTTAAATTATGGTTTTTGGACATTAGTCACTAATCGTATTGGTTGGGATGAAAACTGTTTTAATATTATGTTGTTCAATATGAATGGTGGCTTGATCCTAGTTAGTCACACGCCTCGCGTTAGTACTCCGCACGTGGAAATTGAGGGAGTGACAACAAAACCCTACCAACTATCACAATGTATATTTATCATCCAAGTCTTTGTCATCGAATAGTGCATCTACAGTCCTGACACTCGTGGGTCTGACTTAGGGTCTTGTGTTTTCCTTGGTGACAACCAGGCGTTTTGGTCTTCCAAACATCAACACGTTGTCTCCCGCTCTAGTGCTAAAGTTGAATATCGCGGTGTTGCCAATGTTGTTGATGAAACAACATGGTTTCGTAATCTCTTACTTGAGTTACATTGTCCTCTACCCCATACCACACTTGTGTTTTGTGATAATGTCAATGTCGTGTCTTTAGCATCTAACCCTGTAAAGCATCAACGAACCAAACATGTGGAAATAGATTTACACTTTGTAAGGAACGTCTTGTCATTGGTCAAATTCATGTGTTACATGTTTCCTCAGCTCTAACAGTTTGAAGATATTTTCACCAAAGGCTTCGCTTCCCAGCTTTTCCTTGACTACAGATCCAGTCTCAACATTTTGGAACCTCATGCTAGGACTACAGATGATGTGTTAGATAATAATCATAAACCTAAGGTGATTCTATAGTAGTTTGTATAGTAAAGGGTTTGTACCGTAAATAATATTTCTTTATACTATTCTAAATATAAATATTATACGTGAGCAATGCAAAAACTCTAATCCACGGATTTCCACAAACTCTAATAATGAGGACAAAAAGATAACTTTACATTATTTTAGGAGCATAAATAATTATAACTTTTACAACTTAACTTATGATACAATCCTGTAAAATATATTAGCTAACATGTATAACAATGTATACTCATCAGGGGCGGACCTATGTGGCAGTTAGGGCTTGCCTAGGATACCCCTCAACTTTCTTGACGAAGTACAGTTTATTTTTAAAATTTTCGTTTGTATGTATCGGGATACCCCTAAACAAATATTATGATACCCCTAAGTGTATGTGAAATTGAAATGAGACAATTTCCGGTCAACGGAAACGAAATTTCCGATAGAAAGTTGACGTTGAAGCGTATGAAGAAGATGAAGTTATAATATGAAGAAGATGAAATTATAACTTCTTGTTATAATAATATCTAGCATTGGAAAAGTCAAAAAGTAATGCCTGCAAAAGTGTTGAGTCAATTTTAAAATATTCTTACCGTTTACCTTTTTTTCGTTCAAAAAAATGTTAATGCATATTTAACTATTAACTTTTTATTTTATTACTGTAAATGTTATCCGTTTGTTTTTTTTTTTTTACTTTTTTTGTTTATCATTTTATTAAGTATTATATCTCCTTTATTAATAATTTTCGGTCTTTTTTTGTTGTTTAAAGATATTTTTATTACAAGCAAAATATTATCTATAAAACTTCTAAATAACATTTAATGTTTTATAAAAAAAAATTGACAACGTTTTCGTGTGTGTTTGATACACCCATTAATGAAAAAAAATGATAATCAACGTATGTTCTAGAATATAAAAATAAATTTATATTTGGATCCTATAATTAATTAGTTTTCATTCTCACATTTTATTAGAGAGTAAACTTAATTTGTTTAACAATTTTACTTTAAAAATAGTTTTATAACACACCTATCTATACCTAGTCAATATATAATTTTAATTATATCTTATCTCATAATATTATATTATAAGTTCTAAATTTTATTACTAACTTTTAAAATTTTTTATTCAACGCGTGTAATACACGGGTTTGTTTCCTAATAATTGTATATATTAAAGCTCATTTTTACAAGCCACCCGGGTCTTCTAAAGGTTGTCGATCTCTCACGGACGGGCCTAGGTTAAAAAAAAATAATAAGGGCCTATTTTTACTAGCCGCATCGGTATCTTGAATTTTCAAGGGCGGCCCAAGGTAAAAAAAATGAGGATACCTTTGAATTTTCCTTCTAACTCCGCCACTAATACTCATTATACCTGTAAAATATATTAGCTAACATGTATTATACGTAAGCAACACAAAATTTAATAAATATTTATCACCAAAAAAAAAAAAAAAAAAACTAGGTATGTGACACTTGAACCGAAACCTCCATCGCTCCATGTCTAGATGTTTCTAAAGAAATTGTTTTGCAATGGTTAAAAGAGGAAAAAAAGTTGAAGTGTTACTGGTGGTTAAAGAGCGGAGACGAGGGTTGGTTTAAGTTGATAATATTATTTATTTAAATAATTAATAATAATAAATACAATTGACCCGGTAATCTGAACTAGAGAGAAAACAGAGGAGATCGATGGAGATTCGAGAAATAAGGGCATCTGTCTGTGTATGTGGATGATGCCTCTTTTATGCCCATTTCATCATCATTCCTCACCCCATTTCACCTTTTCCGATTATGAACCACCCAAATCATCATCATCCTTCTTCATCTTTCTTCTGCACTTATTATTAACAACTTTCAAGATTTCTTCCCATGGATCCTCTCAAAAGGGTTTGTTTGTTTGTTTGTTTGATGATTCACTTTCATTTTCATCTTGTTGCTCATTCGTAATTATTGTAGATAATAAAAAAAAATATTTACTCTCATTTTGTTTCAATCACGATGAAGAAATAAGTTTTTTAAAAGTTGGAACCCATCTAAAACTGGAACATGTCGTTGAACAGGGTTGCATTTTTCCAAAAATCATGGTTTTTTTTTTTTTTTAATTCATGAATTTGATGCTAATCCTTTGTTAGCTGCGGTATATCTGGTAATGTTGCTCATTTGCCATGCACTAATTTTACCATTGTTTCTTGTGTGTCTATTGCGTTTATGGTTTGTTTAAGGCTTTGCCCAATTTATATTTTCCTCTCGCCTCAATGCGCGAGCCAATCACAAGCTCAACTAAGCTCGATTTCGGCTCGTGAGTAGTTTTTCAAGCTCAAGTTCAACTTGTATATTATTTATTGATTAATAAACATTTATAAATATTTTTAATACATTTTAATTAGTGTTTTTATATATGACATAATATATATCATTTAGTTATTTTTGTCATGATTTATCTAATAATAATTATTATATAAATATATATTGAGTAAAATTTATACAAATAATAGGCTCATTTAGGCTCTCACCAGCTCGAGCTCGATAAGTGAAGCTCTAGCATGGATTCGTTTATCAAACAAGCTTATTTTTAGACTCGAGCTCATTTAAGCTCAGCTCGATTCGAGCTTTTAGCGAACTGATCTCAAGCAACTCACGAGCGGCTTGGATTGTTTCCGATGTTTTTAGAATTTGAATTGTATTTGCAGAATTTGTATGTGCCAAACTGCATTAAAATGTATATAAAATGCTGATTTCTGAATGTGATTAGGATATGAAAGTCCCACTTCTTGAACCTTGAATCAATCCCATTTGCAGTAGTATCTCAATGTGTAAAAACAACCATTTTTAGTATGTTTGATCATATGGGCAGTTGGCTTATATCTTGACCACACGCGTTATCATATTCATTTACTAGTTTTTTTTGTAACCAAATGGTTTTTGTTGATGTTGTATGCGCAGCTCGAAAGAGAATTCTTTACAGAGTATGGAGAGGCGGGTAGATACCAACTTCAAGAGGTTGTTGGCAAAGGAAGTTATGGTGTTGTAGGTTCTGCTACCGATACGCACACAGGAGAAAAGGTTGCAATCAAGAAGATTAATGATGTTTTTGAACATGTTTCTGATGCCACAAGAATCCTTAGAGAAATCAAACTCCTTCGATTGCTAAGGCATCCGGATGTCGTAGAAATTAGGCATATTATGCTTCCTCCTTCTAGAAGAGAGTTTAGAGACATTTACGTAGTTTTTGAACTTATGGAGTCTGACCTTCACCAAGTTATTAGAGCAAATGACGATCTCACACCCGAACATCATCAGTTCTTCTTGTACCAACTCCTTCGCGGTCTAAAGTATATTCACTCTGGTGGGTCAAGAGCAGTTTATTCTTACTTTATGATTATGATATTGTTGTTAATTAAGTTATTTCCTGCAGCTAATGTATATCATAGAGACTTGAAGCCCAAAAACATTCTTGCTAATGCTGACTGTAAATTGAAGATTTGTGACTTTGGACTTGCCCGGGTGTCATTTAATGATGCACCAACAGCCATATTCTGGACAGTATGTGTTTTTATGTGTACTGTCTTACTTTCCCATTCGTAATGTTTTTAGTCACATTATTTTTATTATTTTTTTGGATTAATACAGGATTATGTTGCAACCCGATGGTATCGTGCTCCTGAACTCTGTGGCTCCTTTTTCTCTAAAGTATGTTACTCCCAATCTGGCCTCTTTGTACTATAATCTATGTATTAGTGAATGGGTCGGTTTGGGCTAGCGCAGTAAATGAGCCGAGCCGAGCTAGGTTGGGCTCAAGCTTAACATTAAACAAGCCAGCTCGGCTCGGCTTGTTTATCTTAACGAGCTGAAATAAGCCAACTCGTTTATCTAAAAATTAATTGTATTTTTTACACATATTGACACACATATATAAAAAAAAAAGTAATATTGTTAACATAAAAATAATACATATTTTTTAGAATTTATATATGCTAAAATTTGGGCCTTAAATTAAACGCGCCAGGTATTAAAACTTGGGCTTTAAATTAAACGAGCCCTCGCTCGTTTACAAACCGAGTCCCGGCTTGTTTACAAACGAGCCGATTTCAAGCGAGCCTCGAACTACAAGCTTTCTAAGCATCCCTAGTTTGGGCTGTATTTTTTTCGTCAAACGGGTCAAATTATAAAAAGGGTTCTTTTTTTCGTATACTTATAGTTATTATCTTCATTTTGATAGGGTCAAATGACATATAGTTTATTTATACAGCATACAACCATCTAAATCGTTCATTTCAAGAGAAAAGACAACTATGTGCGGAAAGTTTTATTAATAAACGGAATGTCATTTGCTAAGATGCTTTGTTTTGCAGTATACTCCGGCCATTGATATTTGGAGCATTGGATGCATATTTGCCGAAATGCTTATGGGTAAACCGTTGTTTCCCGGAAAAAATGTGGTACATCAGTTGGATCTCATGACTGATTTGCTGGGCACCCCTCCTCCCGAAACCATTGCTAGGGTTAGCTTTTTCTTTTCTTATTTCCCCGAGTCAACCATAGCAAGTTCAAGAAATTGTTGGGTACAGACGGGTTGGGTTGGGTTGGACCGAAACACATTTTTTCAGTTGCTTTTTATTATAAAACTATAAATACATAAATGATTTAGGAGGTTTTACGCACTACGAATACAATTTGGCTGACGTTTGACCCGTCAACCTATTTGGCCCATTTCTTTTCTAACTAACAAAACTTTTTATATTGGCAAATTGGATTTAAATAATCCCGACTTTCTCAATTTGGCCGATTATAATCCCAACTCAGTTATTGGCCGATAATAATCCGAACTGGTCCACTTTTGACCGATAATAGTTCGCCGTTAAAAATAGCTTAACGGAGTTAAGCTTTTTTCCGAATTACAAACCGATGTGTTATGGATTTTGATCAGAACGAGGATACGAGTCGATCTTTGTAAAACTTACCTCGAAACGGTGCTTCAAACTGTTTGATTTTTGTTAATTGGAATTTTAAACATCCACCCGAATTGAAGCACCGTTTTCGACGTTTGGGGCAGTACTTCGAGGTAAATTTTACATCAATCAACTCGTATCCTCGTTCTAATCAAAAGCCCTAAAACATCGGTTTGTAATTCGGAAACAAAACTTAACTCCGTTAAGCTATATTTAATGCAGAATATTATCGGTCAAAAGTGGCCCAGTTCGGATTATTATCGGCCAATAACTGAGTTGGTATTTTTATCGGCCAAATTGAGAAAGTTGGGATTATTTAAATCCAATTTGCCTTTTATATTCACCAATTCTTGTGTTCAAATGATTTTTTTCATGTTTGTATTGTTAGTTATCTTAAATGATTCTTTATTGTTTCTCCCATGCTGTGTGTCGTATATATAAATTCAAATTGTTGCATACATTATAAGTCATGTTTTATAAAGATCTCACCATGATTGACCCAAAGAAACTTTTCCCAGTCAATGAACAGTTTGGGTTCTAAAGCATTGCATTCAAGTGTGGTGAAAATGGAAGTGAACTACTTGGCTTCCAATATACAGCTCAAGGACTATGATTCGATATTAATTTACCTTAAAAATAAAAGTTGCTATTATAACATGCAGATTCGCAATGAAAAGGCAAGGAGATATCTTAATAATATGCGGAAAAAGCAGCCCGTTCCTTTCACACAAAAATTTTCTAATGTAGACCCGCTGGCTCTTAAACTTCTGGAACGCCTACTTGCATTTGATCCCAAAGACCGTCCATCAGCTGAAGAGGTATGCTACCAAATGCATTGACTCTTTGACTGTTTTTATATTATTGATGTGTTAACAGAAAGAAGTAGAGTCGGGTCGGGTAATTTGTTGAAACAGGTCATTTTAGGTATGGGTCAACATGGACAGGGTTGGGTTGACACAAACGTTTTTGTCCATGCTTTAAAAAAAAATCATAAAATATGGTTACAAAAACAATATTATAACAGTAGTAATCTAAACCTTTGTATAAAATGATGTAGGAGGTATGCAATTAATTGACTTGGGCATTTTTCAACCGTTTTGACCCATTCCAATTTCAGCTATTTTTGTTATTTGGCCTGAGATAAAACACAGCCAAAACCAACCCGTCTAGAAAGAAGTATGAATGTATGATCGATTTGGAATTTTTTTTGATATAATGCGCTTTCTGTTGTAGTCACTAGCCGATCCTTACTTTAATGGCTTGTCAAATGTGGACCGAGAACCATCCACTCAGCCCATATCAAAACTTGAATTCGAGTTTGAGAGGAGGAAACTGGGAAAAGATGATGTTAGAGAGTTAATTTATCGAGAGGTTTGGTTATCAATAAATATTTATTATTATTATTATCATGTTTATGTTAACATTAATATTTGTCATATACATAACCAGATCTTGGAGTATCATCCTCAGATGCTACAAGAGTATCTACGCGGTGGTGAACAAACTAGCTTCTTGTACCCGAGGTCAAACACTTCCTTAAGTCTATCGAAAAAAGATGTTATATAACATTTTTTTTGTGGAATTTAGTTGATGTAATTGTTACCAAATTATTTTGTTGTTGTTTATTCCAGTGGGGTCGATCGGTTTAAGAGGCAATTTGCACATCTTGAAGAGGGTATGGGTAAAGGTGGAGGTGGAGGTAGTAATACCACTCCACTGCTAAGGCAGCATGCCTCACTTCCAAGGCAAGTTACCGAACTCCTAATTGTTTGGATGTGTGATTAAACTGACTAATCATGCTAGATCATATAGAGTGTTTGGATACAAGTGATTGTGATTTTGATTATCTAATTGTTTAGGGTCAAAATAATCAGATTTTGAGAAGCAAGTATGAAGTTGCTCTATGAAAATTGTTTAGGGTCAAAATAATCAGATAATGATTTTGATTAGGGATGCAAACAAGCCAAGCAGAGCCGAGCATGAACTTGCCTAAGCTCGAGCCTGGTTCATGTGTAGTTTTTCAAGCTCGGCTCGGCTCATTCGTTATTTATTAATTAATTAATTTATATATATATATATATATATAGGATATTTATTTATATTATCTTTTTTGTATACATAACATAAATATTTTGTTGTATTTATCATACTTATATATATATAATAATTATTATGATATAAATGTATATTTAATATATTAAATAAAAGTTATACAAATAATAGGCTAGTTTAGGCTCGCAAGCCTACTTGATCTCAATAAGTGAAGCTCAGGATTGGGATCGTTTATTAACAAGCTTATTTTTAGGCTCAAGCTCGTTTAAGCCCAACTTGGAGCTTTTACCGAGCCTGATCTCGAGTAGCTCATGAGTGGCTTGGCTCATTTACACCCATAGGTCAAAATAACCAAAGTGGAAACAAGTCAAATGGGTCAACAAGGTCAAACACTTGCAAGTCATGCAAAATGTATTCAAACTAGTTTTTGCCCCGCCCGCGTTGCGGGGCAATAAGCCGAATATTTCTCTCATAACATGCATGTCTGTACAGAGGGCAAAATCGTAATTATATTTTGAACTGGAGACGAAATCATAATTTTAAACTGAGAGCAAAATCATAATTTTGAGCTAGGGGGGAAAACATAATTTTATTTTGAACTGTGGGCAAAAACGTAATTTTGAGCTAAGGGCAGAATCGTAATTTTGAGCTAAGGGAAAAAAAACAACATTTTATTTTTAACTGAGGGCAAAAACGTAATTTTAAACGGAGGGCGAAACTTTAATTTTAAACTGGGAACAAAATTTAAAATGAGTTTTTGAATAGAGGGCAAAAGCGTAATTTTGAGCTAGGGCAAAACTATAATTTTATTTTGAGCTGGGGGTAAAAACGTAATTTTAAACGAAGGACGAAAGCGTAATTTTAAACTGGGAATAAAATAAAATAAAAAATGAGTAGGTCTAATAGGGAAGTGACAGACAGCTAATAATTTTGAGCTAGGGGGAAAACATAATTTTATTTTGAACTGATGGCAGAATCGTAATTTTGAGCTAGAAGAAAAAACAACATTTTATTTTGAACTGGGGGCAAAAACGTAATTTTAAACGGAGGGCGAAACCGTAATTTTAAACTGGGAACAAAATTAAAAGTGAGTTTTTGAACCGATGGCAAAAGCTTAATTTTGAGCTATGGGCAAAATTATAATTTTATTTTGAGTTGGGGGCAAAAACGTAATTTTAAACGAAGGACGAAAGCGTAATTTTAAGCTGGAAATAAAATTAAATTAAAAATAAGTTGGTCCAATAGGAAAGTGCCAGGCAAGCTGCCTGACACTATTCCCCTAAGTTAGAAATGTACAAGTAGTAAATGCATAAAACCTTTGATATTAAGGATGGTGTTGTGTTGTGGGACTCAATTGAATTTATGTTATGTGGGTCCAGGGAGCGCGTTCCTGCACCCAAGGAAGATGATGGTTCTCAAGAAAACGACCCAGAAAAACAAACTTCAGATGGTGTTGAAGATCCGGAAAATGAAGCTAATAAAGGAAATTACAGTTCCCGTAGCTTGTTGAAGAGTGCGAGTATCAGTGCTTCCAAGTGTATAGGAGGAAAAGGAACACGGGAGGTAACATGTTATATTTCAAACTATATTATATTGTCTTCAATATCATGAAAAGGAACATGTGATCACCTATGGTTGACACATTTACACTCTGTTCCCGAGTCTCATTTAACAGGGGGAGGGGAGGGAAAAGAGATGAAAATTTGAAAAACCATGTTCCCGAGTTTCATTTAACAGGGGGAGGGGAGGGAAAATGGAAGAAAATATGACCAAATATTCATCCTCCCAAATTGGAGAGATTAGGAGAGAAAATTTTCCTTCCTCTCCCCTCCCCTCACCTCCCCCTGTTAAATGACTCGGGAACATAGCGTTATAGCCATTGGATAGCTCGAATCAACGACCATCTTCTATTATAGCAATATTAGAGAATGTAGTTGGGCCGTCA
The DNA here is from genome assembly GCA_030545235.1 of Helianthus tuberosus. Lineage (NCBI taxonomy): Eukaryota > Viridiplantae > Streptophyta > Magnoliopsida > Asterales > Asteraceae > Helianthus > Helianthus tuberosus. The sequence continues at coordinate 145,125,408 of CM060435.1, read as the reverse complement.
TCCAATGGCTGAAAATGGTTGGTTGCGACGTGTGTTTGAAGTTAGCATTTGTGTATATGAGATGAAGTTTTTTGTTTTCGTATCTTGGACATCGATCATCAGTACGCCTGGCAAAACGGACTGGGTGGGTCTAGTAGTGTGCCAAACTGGGTTCGGGCCAAACTGAGTTCGGGTACAAATGGGTCGTTTTAGAAATATATAAACTTGGTTTGAGTCAAAATGGGTCGTTTTAGTAGAAGAAAAGTATCAAAATGGGTTCACTCGTATTTTTTTATGGTAGCTACCGATGGAGGTGGAATCTGAAGTGGCTTTGCTCCTTTGTATTTGTGATTTGGGTTGACCATTCTCGTTGTCTTTTGTAGGAAGAACCTGGCGAAAATAAACAAGACGAGCAGTAAGAGACGAGCTCTTTTGTTCCAAGGGTGGAAATGCAAAAGACATTACACATTATAGTGATAAAGAATGTAAATTTCTTACATAAGCGACGCAGTCCGACATGTTTTTTGCGTGTAAAATGAGGGAAGAACTTGTTCCTCATTTAGCATTTGCAAAACCGTGCTAATTGTGAAATTTTGTCATGACTCATTATAGTCAGAATTCTGGTCGATTTAAGGCTCGATAATACATAACTTAAAGAATAATGTTTTGTCTAAGGTGTTTGCTTTACATGAGTAACAAGTACCTATTACAACATATGCAAATAATGTGTCAAATAATACAAAATAATTCAAATTGAAATACTTAAACTTAGTCAAGGTGGTTGTATATGGCAAGTATATTCTTCCTTATTTTCCTCCTGTAATTGTGCATGTATTCCTATTTATCATGAACAGTTTGTGAAGCAAAATACCATTGTTCGAATATGGTGTCAGAGCTCTTTGAAGCTCCAACGAGTAAATCGATCCGACACCACCGTTTTTGAATTTTTATTCCATCATCTTCTCCATAGCTAACCCGAAACCTCTTGTTCATCTCACCTCCACAAACAACCTCCCCATCAAACTCACCTCCAACAATTTCTGTTTGGAGAACACATGTTCAGTCTACACTCATCGGACTTGAACCAGAGGATTTTAACACTGGCGAAATCGGTCCACCACTCGCCACCATTACTGACAAATAAGCCAAAGAAACCAAAACACCTAATCCGGCTTACGCAGCCTGGTACCGTCAAGATCAGATTGCCTTCAGTGCAATCCTTGGCTCCTGTTCCAACACCATTCAACCGATGATCGCTTCCACATCCACCGCAAAAGAGGCTTTGGGATCGCCTCCATTCAAGTTTCGCCAGTCCGTCTCGATCAAGAGTTATCTCTCTTAAATCGAAGCTTGCAAAGAACCCCAAAGATAATTGCTCCGTAGCCGAATTTCTGAATGACTTGCGTTGTATCGCGGACGAACTCGCATTAGTTCAAAGTCCTGTCAAGGACGAGGATCTTCTCGTTCACATCTGTAACCAACTCATCGAAGATTTTGCTCCACTTACCGCTGCTCTCAAGGCCCGGGAACACCCGATCTCATACCCGAAACTCTATGACAAACTAGTCGATCATGAACGATCCCTCAAAGAATCCGAGCATGTTACAACTATGACGACCACTGTCAATTTTTCGCAACGTCAATCCAGACGCCCACCATCCCGTCCTTCATCTGAATACCCGCGTGGAACCAATCGGTTCCAAGGAAGTTAATCTCACAGAGGACATGGTATTAGCCGACCTTCTGGCTACTTACATAGTTCTGCAAATCGCAACACCAAATCAAACTTGTTTTGCCAATTTTGTTCTATTCCGGGACACGACACCAAAGAATGTCGTAAACTTGCAAGGTTTTTAAAAGAAAACCACATTACTTTCAACACATCCCCTCCTAGTCCGATTGCCAATTCTGTCTCATCCGGACCATCGACAACCCAGTCACCTCCTTCGTGGATGTTTGACTCTGGTGCTTCCCACCATCTCACTAGTTGTCCATCTTCACTCCACTCTGTTTCTGAATATGGGGGACCGGATGAAATCATTTTAGGTGATGGTACGAATCTATCTATTTCTCATATTGGTTCCACTAATATATACACTCCTACTCGCACTTTGGCTTTACCTAACATACTTAGTGTTCCTAAATTACGAAAAATATTATTTCCGTTGCAAAGTTTTGTCGTACGTTTCCGTTGAATTTTTTCCTTTCCATTTTGCTGTGAAGGATCTCAAAACGGGGCTTGCATATCATGCAAGGGGAGAACATCAATAATGTTTACTACATCAATCGTTTGCCTTCTCGTCCTCAAGTCAACTCTATTGTTTCGGCTTCGCCTATCCAATGGCATCATAATCTTGGACGTCCTTGTTTACGTACTTTTAAGCATATTTGTAACGACTTAGGTCTTCATTTCAAGTGTGAGAATAATTTCATCTTGCATTGTCAAGCGTGTGCTATTAATAAAAGTCACAAATTGCTGTTTGGACAAAACACGTTTACTGCGTCTAAACCTTTGCAATTAATTTATTCAGATGTGTGGGGGGCAGTTCAAAGATCTATGGATGGTTTTTTTATATTATGTCTTGTTTGTGGATTATTATTCCAAAAGTTTTATGTAACACCTATCGTTTCCATCTTCACTGATAATGGTGGCGAGTACGAAGGCCTAGCTCCATTTCTTCAATCCAATGGCATCTCCCACTACACTACACCCCCACATACACCGGAACAAGGAAGGCCTAGCTCCATTTCTTTAATCCAATGGCATCTCCCACTACACTACACCCCCACATACACCGGAACAAAACGGTATTGTCGAGCGCCTTCATCAGCATATCGTTGAAACCGGTCTTGCATTGCTTCATTATGCGGGTCTTCAACTAAAATTTTGGTCTCATGCCTTCCAAATGGTTGTGTACCACATCAGTCATCTTCCGACTCCTATTCTCGCATCCAAAAGTCCATTTCACGTTATCTTTGGCACCGCACCAAATTACACCAAACTAAAGCCATTTAGATGTCTTGTTACCCGTGGCTCCGCCCCTACTCCCCATCGAAGCTTCACCCACGCTCTCACCCGTGCATCTTTGTTGGTTACTCTTCAGGAAATCTGCCTACAAATGTCTTGACCCACAAACAAATAGGCTTTATCATTCAAGACATGTGGAATTTGTAGAAACTCACTACCCATCTAAAAACTCCAATATTAAATCTCTTGAAATTCCAACAGTGGATGATTTTTTGTCCACCACATCCATCCCTAATTCCAATACTCCCATGCATGTGGAACCCATCTCTACAAATTCCACTAACTCCATGCAACCTATCACATCACCTATTCCACATTCTAATTTCATACCTACCATTTCCACTACAAACGAGCATTCTTCAAATACATTACCTTTTGTCACTTCCAATACACCCAATACTCCAATTCCACACTCTTCTACTCCTCTGTCACTTACCGATAATGCCACACCCACACCCACTCCTACATCTCAATCACAAACAACCTCCAATCCCTCGTCGTCATCCCCACACCACCTGACACCACTCCATTGTCCTCCTTATCGAGCTCTACCACCTCCACTCCGTCTTCCACTTCACCTCCACCCTCACCACAATCAACCTCTTCCCATCTTCCGCCGCGTAACCGCAAACCAAATCCTAAGTATTATAACACCTCCATGTTAAACCACACTACTCTTCATCCTATTCCCTCTGCCCTTGAACCAAACACCTACAATGTGACAACCCTAAAAATCTCATGTATTCCATACAATTCATTAATGATAATTAAAGTGCTTGACGACTGTGTGGAATTACTTAACTGCTCTCTGATTACTGAGTTATACTTACATGAGCATGTTAACATACTGGTAGTATACAGAAAAGTCACTAAATGGTCCGGTATATTTTCCTATGTGTTAGGAATTTATTTCGTTACAAAAATATATAAATAAGACACTTTACGGTACAATTAAACACTTTAACGGAACAGTATCCGACCGAACAACCGGACATTACCCGGGACACCAAATATTTGTCAAACACGTTATTTTATTATTCATGGCTTGTCATGATCCCTGTATGCCATAACACCCGCTAAAAGTTACCAACTAAACATGTCATTCTAATACTTACTTTCTAGTTGGGAAATATTTACAACATACCCCCCCCCCCCAACGATTTTAGTCCCCTTGTGGACCCACCATATCATCCATCCATACCTCCAATATTTGTTTAGATTTTATTCATTTGTTTATTAAGATCTTGGCTTGTAGACATGGACATAATATATGAATGATCTTTAAGAGCATGGTCACTTAAGATCTCCATCATTTCACAAGATCATACTCTCTCACTTCATCTCTCTCTCTCCCATTCGGTTCCTCCATAACCGAAAACACCATCCCCACCTTCAAACATCTTCATCTCCTCCAACATATTGTGCCATTCAAAGCTTCAAAGGATCTATGGAGGTTGCAACTTAAAGGGGCTTCAAAGGAGCTTGTTCTAGTCTCTTTCACCATCTTTTCTTCACATTTCTTCACTAAATTCTTCCCTAGCTAGAGGCTAGTAGTAAGTTTCCTTACACTTGGTTTCATCTTGTTCGAAATTATGACATGTAGTATGATGTGTTGTTGTTTAAATCACTAAAAGAACAAAAGACTAGAAGATGTTAAACAAAATTAAAGAATATGAAAGTTACATAAAAGTTCACTTATGTATGAATCATGAAGCGGAATCTTGTTGGTTTGAGGGTTGGTTAAATCATACTTGATGTTGATTGTTGGTTTCTTGTTAAATCCATTGTTCGGACACTCGTTGATGCGATTTAGTAATGCTTAAACCACGAAACAGCATTCTGATGTACTTTTTCAGCCGCATTCAACAGGCTGTAAACAGACTTTAACAAATCGAAAAACGGAATTTCTGAAGCCTAAATCGGGTCTTTTCGAAAAACGAAGAAAATGGCGCTGGAATCGTATTTTTTTAAGGTCGTTTACTATTTTAAAAATCTGTTTTTGTGACAGCAGCTAAGGCTGATTTTTACTGCAGTAAAATGGGCTGTACGTTTTCGGTCGTAATTTGAAACCTGAATTGAACCAGCCCCTAAAATTCATACCATAGATAGTCACTGATGTATTTGTGACCCTCGAACTGGAATTTTGTCAAACGGACTTCCGAGGAATTTTAGACGAATTATTCCGTAAACTGTGATCAGAATGTGACAAATCTGATCACAGTTCGGTAAACGATTTTCTATAAAATATTGGTAATGAACCGGACCCCGATATTTTTACACAATAAAATATGGAACGTTTAAGACATCCTGTAAAAATTTGGGAATTTTTGGAATAATTTAACTATTTTATTTAAATGTCCGAAAACAGCCGGTTTTGAATGTTAATGCTGAATTGACATAAGTTGTGACTTGCGTGTTTAAATGTCGAGTATGCTATCGGTGAATGATCTAGCATGTTATATGTGTTACGTGCAATATCGTATGTCTGTTTATGAGTGGGGAATGGATGGGAAGTTTATATGGGCATAAATCGTTAAAGTGTGTACCTGTTATGTGGACGAAGTAATGTGCAAATAAACCATACGTAGGATACGTGTTATGCATGAGAAACTGATTGTTATCCGTACCTTATTAGGGCGTGATTGACCGACCTTGACTGTTAACTATATTTGAGAACCTAATCGAGCAAACCGAGGTGAGTTCACACTCTTTCTATGTAACACCTCGAAAATTCACGTCCTATAATATGTTGACACGTGTCATAAAGTTTAAACGTGTGAAAGAAATATTATGGAAGGACTAAAGATGACAAACATGGAAAGTATGTAAATATACGTATTCTAAGTGTCAACTGTGAATAAATATAATGTACATTAACCCTACACGATGCTCATACCTTCAAACGAATAAATCATGGATCATACGAAGCTAAAAGTGAGTGATTTCAAACTACAGGGACCAAATGCGTCAACATGTTTAAATTATACCTCTGAGTGACCTTTTGACAAACCCGAAGCTTTGTAAATATTAATTATGCTCACGAGAATGCACCATAAAAATTTCATAAAGTTTCGTTAACGTATGAGAAAGTTATGATCAAATTCGTGTGCGAAGTGTTAAAGCGTAAACGTCGAAAGTTAGGACTTTTCGGGTGAGAATAAAGTTACCCGGGGACTTGGCAAAGTGGGTATATGTTTTAAGGCCTTGCTAGATCAATTATAAAGGTTTACCATGCAAGAAATCAGTACCTATTCGAGTCTTGAAGAGCCAAGGACTGAATCGCAAAAGAAATAAAGGTTGCTGATCTTGGAGGTGCTCGCGCCACGCGAGGGTCCCTCGCGCCACGCGAGGGATGCCCAGAACCGTGAAAACGGGCTGCTGTCCCCTATGGCCTATTATGCGCGACCTTTACCCGTTTTTCCACTTCTCCTGGCCCCTAAAACATCCCCTAAGCCCCTAGGACACCTGTTGATCGTTTGTGGGCACTAATAGGCTTGGTTGTCAATCAAATGTGGTGGGTGAGTTCACTATATAAGGCCCTTCAAGTGCAACATTCTTTCACACACCTTCTCCTGCATTTGTGGATCATTTCTGGAGCTATCAAGCAGCCTCAAGTGATCAATCTCGTGCATAGGACTCTTGTAAGTCTGCTAGTTCTTGTTTAGTTGAGTTTAGCTTGTTTAATTAGCTAAAAGTCAAACCGTCGTAATTACGGTTTGACTTCGAGATTAGTCAATAATGGCTCAGTCATATCTCGAATTAAAAGTAGTTATGAGTTGGTATTTATGTGGGTAATAAAACCTCAAAAGGGTTTCCCCTGACCACCACTCTAACCAGGTCTAATGTCGGGTCAAACTTTTAATTAAAAAGTCAACATAATGCTTAAAATGTCATTTATGCATAATTAGCTATCTAGAACATTTATAACCTGTTTGATCATTGTTATAACTTAGTAATTAGTGTAAGAACATGTCCAAACATGTTCAACCCGACTATTTCCTGTTTAGACCCGGTTCGAAACCGAAAGTCACATAGTTTGACTTTCACTTTGACTTTCAGTTCTGACCCGTTTAGGCATATTTTAGAAATGCCTCAGAGCTTTAATTGGACTAGGTTACATGTTAGAACAACCCTCTGTGATTATGCACCTCGGTTCATTAGTTATCCAATTAATATGCGTGTTTCCGTTAATTGCTCATATGTTGACCGTTATGCCCTTATTACCTTAAAACATGATTTATGAAAATGTAAGAGTGTAGAAACCTTTATTACTGATATATGGACTTGTATGCAAAGTTTGACATCAGTTTGACTTGTAGATTAAGAGTTATGCTCATTATCGCTAAACTAATGCTTTATGTTAATAAAATGGCGTAATTAGCGTATAGCCTAGTTAAACATACTTTTGGTATCAAATCTTTTACCCACTGATGTAATATATTATTTAGGGATTTTTAAAGATTTTTAATTAATTTTAGGCTGAGCATAACTCATAGTCGTAGGCTTAATTCGGTAATTTGTCGGTTTTGCCCTTACGGGCCATAAAATGAGTTTTACACATTTAAACGACTCCAAACCTTTTGCTACTGATTAGTTATGATAAATAAATTATTTTAAGCCTTCTGGAAATATAAAAATATCATATTTAAGTATCGAACCCGGTAATGGCCTTTAATCGCCTTAATTAGCGTTTTTACCGCATAGTATGTCTTAAAATCATATTGGACATACCCGGGTTGATACCTACTGATATAAGAGGCAAATTATAATATTTTAACAGTAAGCAAAGGTTGATAAACTCAGACTTCGGTTTTGAGCTTTTCGGCTTATGTGAAATTACCAAAATACCCCTACGGGGCCTAGTTTGGTTAAAAACGATAAGTTTCACATACATGCTTTAACCTACTGATGTAACTTAGCAAAATGAGTATATTTGCTGATTACATCAGACCTGTAACTCAGGTTGTCACTTAAACTCTTTTATAAACTTTTAAATGACCAAACTACCCCTACGGGGCGTAGTTTGTGTTTAAATTCGTTTCGGGCATAACGAAAGACACCTTACTGATGTCACAACATATTTGAGACGTAATTAACTTAGGAAACCTGTATATAGCTCTCATGACTACCCGTCACGCTTATTACGCGTACGGTTCGGTTTATGTAACAAGTTTACATAAACTAGCCGAAACGGGTCAAACCATAACGGTTTTATCTCAAAATCCAGAATGTGAATAATAAACCCATATTAAACAAGTCTTCAAACTTGTCGGGTCTGAATCACATTCTATCCGGTCTTCGCTTAATCGTGCGTACGAACCGTATCTTGAAACTAGTCGGTCTAAGCTTAAGCTTAATAAAAGACCCGTTAGAATTCTAATAGGTTATTATAAACCTTCGTTCCAGATTAGGAGAACCAGTAAAAGCTACGTGCATTTTGCTTGTTGTGATAAATACTTATTCAGGTAAATACTTTTAACTTATTTTCCCTATACGGGCTTGGGTTACGGTACATAGCGTACCGCTTGATCGGGCATCAAATCTCCACGCTTAGTGGGTAGTTGAATAATTTGATCGGCTCGTTTTAAACAGTCTTGTTTACTTTACAGCCTTTGGGGGGTTAATGACCATGTCCCGGATATCCCTGGCATCATCTTACGAGATGGCCACGACCTGAGCACGGGGTGTAGGCGTACTCCCGTGTATAACTCATTGAAGTGGTGTGTTTATTGATCTTTAACCCGGACTAGATTCGGGCTACTGAACGCATAAGTAACATGTAATTCGTTTACAAGATTATAATATTAAATAATTCTCCCAAGTTAAATAAAAAATGTTTATGCCATGTGCATCCAAACCAATTTTCAATCATTTTCCAAAATGAGTCAGTTAAATGTATTTACCAGTGTAAACTGACGTATTTTCCCAAAAAGACTGAATGCAGGTACTAAGCGAAATTGGCTGGATTGTCTCCTAAGCATCATTAAAAAGTCTCGCAAGCTTAGGATGCCAGAAGTCTGTTGAACAATTAATATTATTTTGTTTCGATCCTACTGTGGATAAACACCGGATATTGTGACTTTGATTACAATAAATAAATTCGGTTGTATCTTATTTTAATTTGCTTCCGCTGTGCATTATTATATTGTGTTGTTTGACTATTACGTTGCCAACCACGTCACGATACTCCCCCACCGGGCCCACCGGTGACACGTGGAAATCGGGGTGTGACATTCTAAGGCATGAGATTCCCAGGGGTTGGGAATGGGATTGAATAACTACTTGTACTATCATTACTATTAAACTACTTTTTACTGTCCTCGGATTGAAGGGCACGTACGTAAAACCTACGTACACTCATACTTACTACTGTCCTCGGATTGAAGGGCACGTACGTAAAACCTACGTACACGATCATAAGACCATCAACTCTATCACTTTAAGTCCCTCATTTATCGACTTAATCGCCGAGGCCTATGGCGAGCGGGTCATTAGTTAATAGCGCTATTAGGTTTAACAAACCTCACACCGTGCCAGTCGGACGGGCGTGTACTAATGGACTATGGGCAAAGGGTCAATGCTGATAGACATTGACTTAGGGCACCTCTTACATTTTCGTAGCATTCGATACGCGTGGTCTAGTAACACATGGGAAACCCCCACTAATCTTCGCAAACATGTCAGAAAGACCGCGATGCAAACTTATACGATACATGGTTTTCAAAACGAACAGATGATTTACGAAACGAATGCTATAACTAAACAACCAACTGTGAATTCACTCAACTTTGTTGTTGACTCGTTGTTACATGCCTTACAGGTCGCTAAACATTTGGAGCTTGCACGAGGAAGGAGTCGTTGTGGTGTGCGGACGGTTATGTCCAGTGTTTAATGTTTAAAACATTATGAACTTATTAAACCTATGTGTGGACTTTAAACTTATGAACTGCGAACTTATGTTTTGAACTTTACGTTTATGCTTCCGCTGTCTAAAATAAAAAAAATAAAAAAACCTTGGTTAATTAGCTTTTGGTCACCAATCGTATTGTGGTTGTCCTTATTTACTCAAGTACGTTGTTCAGTATGATTGGTGGCTCGATCCTGGTCATGTCACGCCTCCAAGCGGTGATACCCCGCATGGTGGATTTTGGGGGTGTGACAGATTGGTATCAGAGCCATTGGTTATAGTGAACTTGGTTTTAAAAAGGGAAAAGCTTTTTGATAAAACCAGACTATAACCTGTACAGTGCTCAACGATCCACAACGACGCTTCGCTCCACGTGCAAGACTCGACACCATAAGTGGTATGATTTATGTTATATTGTCGGTTAGATAGTTCTCACTGTGCATTATATAATCTGGTAATTGCTATTTGAACCTTGCGTGCTTACTCTCTACTATCGTCCCACACTTACGCACTTTCGCGACACTTTTCTCACCTACGTTATTTTGTTGTGAAGATCATGGGTGGACGTTTGAACCTAACTCAAGCCCAGCTGACGGCTTTGATCAACGAATGAGTTGCTGAGGCACTCGCAGCTGTCCCTGCAGGAGGTCAACATGCTCAGCCTCCTGTGTGCACGTTCAAGACGTTCATGGACTGCCGACCTACCACTTTCAGTGGCACCGAAGGAGCAGTGGGCCTTCTTCACTGGTTTGAAAAGCTTGAGTCAGTTTTCGAAATGTGCGAATGCCCCAAAGACCGTAGGGTGAAATATGCTACTGGAACACTTGAAGGAGCTGCGTTAACCTGGTGGAAGGCACAGGTTCAACTACTAGGACTGGCAGTTGCTAATGCCACACCCTGGAATGGTTTCAAAGAGCTGATCAAGGAGGAGTACTGTAGTCGGGATGACATCCACAAACTAGAAGTGGAATTTTACAATCTGAAGATGACGGGGTCTGAGATTGAGGCGTATACTAAGAGGTCAAACGAGCTGGCCATCCTGTGTCTAACTATGGTGGACCCTCCCATCAAACGAATTGAGCTGTACCTCAAGGGCCTTGTACCAGAGATTCAAAGTCACGTAACTTCAGCCAACCTGGGTACCATTCAGCAAATTATCAAGTTGGCTCATCGTCTCACCAACCAGGCGGTGGAGCAAAACAGGCTACCCAAACGTATCAGTGCCATAGCTACTTCTGATGCACCTACCGACAGCAAGCGAAAATGGGATGGAAACTCCAGTAAGGGTTCTGCTTCGGTTCAGTCTCAGCAGAGAAAGACTGATGGCTACCAGAGTCCTGGTCAGCAATCCTCCGGTAATCAAGGACAGGGTGGGTATCGAGGAAACCACCCAAAGTGCAACAAATGTAACAGACACCATAGTGGTCAATGCAACAAAGGGCGTTGTCAGAGGTGTCTCAGGATGGGTCACGAAGCCAAGGATTGCAGGAGCTCACGGCCTGTAAATCAGAATCGCCAGCAGCAACAACAAGCACCGCAGAATCAGCAACAGCAACAGGGCAACAGGGGATGCTTTCAGTGTGGCGCTGAAGGCCACTTTAAGAAGAACTGTCCCCAGCTTAACCAGAATCAGAACAACAACAACAACCAGGGAAACGGGAACAATAATGGAGGCAACAACGGGGGTAACAACAATGGTAATGGAGCAAGGGGTCGTGCTTTCGTGATTGGTCAGGGTGATGCAAGGAACGATCCCAACGTTGTGATGGGTAAGTTTCTTCTGGATGATTTCTTTGTTACTGTCTTATTTGATTAGGGTGCCGATGCCAGTTATGTGTCTCTAAAAGTTAGTCAAATGCTTAAACGTACCCCAACACTTTTGAACACCAAACACGCGGTAGAGCTAGCAAATGGTAAAAGTCTTGAAGCCACACACGTAGTTAAAGGTTGTAACCTCGTCTTAGCTGGTCAGACTTTCCCTATTGATCTTATTCCTATCACACTGGGTAGTTTCGACGTCGTTATTGGAATGGATTGGCTATCTCATTATCAAGCGGAGATTGTTTGCAAGGAGAAAATCATTCGCATTCCTCGTTCTGGTGAAGACCCTCTTGTGATTCGTGGCGACAAGAGTGGTGCTGTCGAAGGCATCATCTCTTTCCTTAAGGCCCATAAATGTTTGCGAAAGGGCCACACTGCCATTCTAGCGCTCGTTACTGACACATCAACGGAAGAAAAGAGAATTGAAGACATTCCTATTGTGCGCGATTTTCCCTAGATATTTCCTGAGGAATTACCTGGTCTTCCGCCTCACCGCCAAGTTGAATTTCAAATCGAGCTAGCTCCTGGAGCAGCGCCAGTAGCTCGAGCACCATATCGTCTAGCTCCGTCAGAACTCGAAGAACTGTCTACACAACTACAAGAACTCTTGGAAAAGGGTTTTATACGTCCTAGCTCTTCGCCCTAGGGAGCTCCAATACTATTCGTGAAGAAGAAAGATGGTACTTTCAGAATGTGTATTGACTATCGCGAGCTTAACAAGGTGACTGTGAAGAATCGTTATCCTCTTCCACGTATTGACGACTTATTCGACCAGCTGCAAGGGTCGAGCTATTACTCCAAGATTGACTTGAGATCGGGATACCATCAGCTGAGGGTCCGAGACGAGGACGTCTCCAAAACAGCATTCAGAACTTGTTACGGCCATTACGAGTTTCTGGTTATGCCATTCGGGCTGACGAATGCACCAGCGGTCTTCATGGATCTCATGAACCGAGTGTGCAAGCCTTACCTGGATAAGTTCGTTATTGTGTTCATCGACGATATCCTGATCTATTCTAAGAGTCAGGAGGAACACGAGCAGCATCTGCGACTTATGTTGGAACTTCTTCGAAAAGAGCAATTGTATGCCAAGTTTTCAAAATGTGACTTCTAGCTTCGCGAAGTCCACTTTCTAGGCCATGTGGTAAACAAGGATGGAATTCATGTGGATCCATCTAAGGTTGAATCGATCAAGAACTGGCCAGCACCCCGTACACCAACAGAAATCTGCCAATTTTTGGGTTTGGCAGGATATTACAGAAGGTTTATCAAAGACTTCTCCAAGATTGCGCAACCTCTCACTTCACTGACCAAGAAGGGTGTCACCTATCATTGGGGTGATGCACAGGAGTCCGCATTTCAGCACTTGAAAGATAGACTTTGTAGCGCGCCTATCCTCTCATTACCTGAGGGCACAGATGATTTTGTGGTTTACTGCGATGCTTCCATCCAAGGACTTGGTTGCGTGTTGATGCAACGTGACAAGGTCATTGCCTACGCATCACGCCAACTCAAGGTTCACGAAAGAAATTACACTACTCACGATCTGGAGCTGGGAGCAGTTGTATTCGCACTTAAGATATGGAGACATTACCTGTACGGTACCAAGTGCACCATTTACACCGATCACAGGAGTCTTGAGCATATCTTCAAGCAAAAGGAGTTAAACATGCGTCAACGCCGATGGGTTGAGCTCTTGAACGATTACGAATTTGCGATCAAGTATCATCCGGGCAAAGCCAATGTTGTGGCCGACGCTCTCAGTCGAAAGGATACCATACCTAGGCGTGTACGTGCTCTACAGCTTACCATCCAATCTAACCTTCCCGCTCAGATTCGCGATGCTCAGGTTGAAGCATTGAAAGCAGAGAACATCAGGGCTGAATCCTTACGAGGATCGAGGCAACGGCTAGAACAAAAGGAAGACGACGCCTACTATGTAACAGGGCGTATCTGGGTTCCACTTTATGGAAACTTACGCGAGCTTGTGATGGACGAAGCGCACAAGTCTCGTTATTCGGTACATCCTGGTTCGGATAAAATGTACCACGACTTAAAGACCACATACTGGTGGCCTGGCATGAAAGCCCACATAGCAACCTACGTCAGCAAGTGCTTGACTTGTGCGAGAGTCAAGTCTGAATATCAGAAACCATCAGGCCCACTTCAACAACCGGAGATCCCGAAATGGAAATGGGAGCAAATTTCCATGGATTTCGTTACCGGCCTGCCCAGATCTCAATGCGGAAACGATACCATTTGGGTGATCGTAGATCGACTAACCAAGTCTGCACATTTTCTGGCTATCAAAGAAACGGATAAGTTTTCCACTCTTGCAGACATTTACCTAAAGGAAGTGGTATCAAGGCACGGAGTGCCAACCTCTATTATATCTGATCGTGACGCACGTTTTACTTCTGAACTGTGGCAAGCAATGCACAAGTCCTTTGGCTCACGTTTAGATATGAGCACCGCTTATCACCCGCAGACGGATGGGCAATCTGAACGCACCATCCAAACCCTTGAAGACATGCTTAGGGCATGTGTAATCGATTTTGGTAATGGCTGGGAAAGGCACCTCCCGCTAGTGGAGTTTTCGTACAACAACAGCTACCACACCAGCATCCAAGCCGCTCCGTTTGAGGCATTATACGGACGCAAATGCCGATCACCTCTCTGTTGGGCAGAAGTTGGTGACAGCCAAATCACTGGCCCAGAACTTGTGGTAGATACCACCGAGAAAATTACTCAGATAAGACAGCGAATGGCGGCAGCTCGTGACCGTCAGAAAAGCTATGCTGATAAGGGAAGAAAACCACTCGAGCTCCAGGTTGGGGATCGAGTGCTACTCAAAGTCTCACCTTGGAAAGGTGTAGTTCGCTTTGGCAAACGAGGTAAACTCAATCCGCGTTATGTCGGACCGTTCGAAGTCATTGAGAAAATTGGCAAAGTCGCCTACAGGTTGGATCTACCTGAAGAACTCAGCGGAGTTCACAATGTTTTCCATGTGTCGAATCTAAAGAAGTGTCTGTCAGATGAGACCCTCATAGTTCCTCTGAAGGAACTCACTATCGACGACCAGCTGCGATTCGTCGAGGAACCTGTAGAGATTACGGATCAAGATGTTAAGATCCTCAAGCATATCAGGATACCTCTGGTCCGAGTTCGTTGGAATGCTCGTCGTGGCCCAGAGTATACCTGGGAACGAGAAGACCAAATGAAACTCAAGTATCCCCAACTGTTTAAGAAAAACGCAACCACTACTGAGGCTGAAGCTACTGCAGAATTTCGGGACGAAATTCCAAATCAACGGGGGGATGATGTGACACCCCAGGAAAAATCAGGAAAACAACGCAACTTAACTAGCTTCCCCAGTAACCACGCGCTAAATTTCGGGACGAAATTCTCTTAACAGGGGGAGAATGTGACAACCCTCAAAATCTCATGTATTCCGTACAATTCATTAATGATAATTAAAGTGCTTGACGACTGTGTGGAATTACTTAACTGCTCTCTGATTACTGAGTTATACTTACATGAGCATGTTAACATACTGGTAGTATACAGAAAAGTCACTAAATGGTCCCGTATATTTTCCTATGTGTTAGGAATTTATTTCGTTACAAAAATATATAAATAAGACACTTTACGGTACAATTAAACACTTGAACGGAACAGTATCCGACCGAACAACCGGACATTACCCGGGACACCAAATATTTGTCAAACACGTTATTTTATTATTCATGGCTTGTCATGATCCCCGTATGCCATAACACCCGCTAAAAGTTACCAACTAAACATGTCATTCTAATACTTACTTTCTAGTTGGGAAATATTTACAACATACCCCCCCCCCAACGATTTTAGTCCCCTTGTGGACCCACCATATCATCCATCCATACCTCCAATATTTGTTTAGATTTTATTCATTTGTTTATTAAGATCTTGGCTTGTAGACATGGACATAATATATGAATGATCTTTAAGAGCATGGTCACTTAAGATCTCCATCATTTCACAAGATCATACTCTCTCACTTCATCTCTCTCTCTCTCCCATTCGGTTCCTCCATAACCGAAAACACCATCCCCACCTTCAAACATCTTCATCTTCTCCAACATATTGTGCCATTCAAAGCTTCAAAGGATCTATGGAGGTTGCAACTTAAAGGGGCTTCAAAGGAGCTTGTTCTAGTCTCTTTCACCATCTTTTCTTCACATTTCTTCACTAAATTCTTCCCTAGCTAGAGGCTAGTAGTAAGTTTCCTTACACTTGGTTTCATCTTGTTCGAAATTATGACATGTAGTATGATGTGTTGTTGTTTAAATCACTAAAAGAACAAAAGACTAGAAGATGTTAAACAAAATTAAAGAATATGAAAGTTACATAAAAGTTCACTTATGTATGAATCATGAAGCGGAATCTTGTTGGTTTGAGGGTTGGTTAAATCATACTTGATGTTGATTGTTGGTTTCTTGTTAAATCCATTGTTCGGACACTCGATGCGATTTAGTAATGCTTAAACCACGAAACAGCATTCTGATGTACTTTTTCAGCCGCATTCAACAGGCTGTAAACAGACTTTAACAAATCGAAAAACGGAATTTCTGAAGCCTAAATCGGGTCTTTTCGATAAACGAAGAAAATGGCGCTGGAATCGTATTTTTTTAAGGTCGTTTACTATTTTAAAAATCTGTTTTTGTGACAGCAGCTAAGGCTGATTTTTACTGCAGTAAAATGGGCTGTACGTTTTCGGTCGTAATTTGAAACCTGAATTGAACCAGCCCCTAAAATTCATACCATAGATAGTCACTGATGTATTTGTGACCCTCGAACTGGAATTTTGTCAAACGGACTTCCGAGGAATTTTAGACGAATTATTCCGTAAACTGTGATCAGAATGTGACAAATCTGATCACAGTTCGGTAAACGATTTTCTATAAAATATTGGTAATGAACCGGACCCCGATATTTTTACACAATAAAATATGGAACGTTTAAGACATCCTGTAAAAATTTGGGAATTTTTGGAATAATTTAACTATTTTATTTAAATGTCCAAAAACAGCCGGTTTTGAATATTAATGCTGAATTGACATAAGTTGTGACTTGCGTGTTTAAATGTCGAGTATGCTATCGGTGAATGATCTAGCATGTTATATGTGTTACGTGCAATATCGTATGTCTGTTTATGAGTGGGGAATGGATGGGAAGTTTATATGGGCATAAATCGTTAAAGTGTGTACCTGTTATGTGGACGAAGTAATGTGCAAATAAACCATACGTAGGATACGTGTTATGCATGAGAAACTGATTGTTATCCGTACCTTATTAGGGCGTGATTGACCGACCTTGACTGTTAACTATATTTGAGAACCTAACCGAGCAAACCGAGGTGAGTTCACACTCTTTCTAAGGCATGGGATTCCCAGGGGTTGGGAATAGGATTGAATAACTACTTGTACTATCATTACTATTAAACTACTTTTTACTCTCCTCGGATTGAAGGGCACGTACGTAAAACCTACGTACACTCATACTTACTACTGTCCTCGGATTGAAGGGCACGTACGTAAAACCTACGTACACGATCATAAGACCATCAACTCTATCACTTTAAGTCCCTCATTTATCGACTTAATCGCCGAGGCCTATGGCGAGCGGGTCATTAGTTAATAGCGCTATTAGGTTTAACAAACCTCACACCGTGCCAGTCGGACGGGCGTGTACTAATGGACTATGGGCAAAGGGTCAATGCTGATAGACATTGACTTAGGGCACCTCTTACATTTTCGTAGCAGTCGATACGCGTGGTCTAGTAACACATGGGAAACCCCCACTAATCTTCGCAAACATGTCAGAAAGACCGCGATGCAAACTTATACGATACATGGTTTTCAAAACGAACAGATGATTTACGAAACGAATGCTATAACTAAACAACCAACTGTGAATTCACTCAACTTTGTTGTTGACTCGTTGTTACATGCCTTACAGGTCGCTAAACATTTGGAGCTTGCACGAGGAAGGAGTCGTTGTGGTGTGCGGACGGTTATGTCCAGTGTTTAATGTTTAAAACATTATGAACTTATTAAACCTATGTGTGAACTTTAAACTTATGAACTGCGAACTTATGTTTTGAACTTTACGTTTATGCTTCCGCTGTCTAAAATAAAAAAAAAAAAAAAAACCTTGGTTAATTAGCTTTTGGTCACCAATCGTATTGTGGTTGTCCTTATTTACTCAAGTACGTTGTTCAGTATGATTGGTGGCTCGATCCTGGTCATGTCACGCCTCCAAGCGGTGATACCCCGCATGGTGGATTTTGGGGGTGTGACATACAACCAAGCATCCAAAGACTCACTTTGGCGAAAAGCCATGGATGATGATTATAATGCCCTGCTTCAAAACCACACATGGGAACTCGTTCTTGCAAACTCTCATAACCCGATCGGTTGTATATCCGTATAAAACGACACCCTAATGATTCTGTTGCTAAATATAAAGCGCGTCTTGTGGCGAATGGCTTTCTTCAACAGTACGGAAAGGACTATATCTATACCTTTAGTCTGGTTATAAAACCCGTCACTAATTGATCCGTATAAAACGACACCCTAATGATTCTGCTGCATAATCATTCCACACAGTACATCGCAAAACCATAACCCTACATGAAAACAATATTCGTATGACCATAAACTAAACACTAATTTATGCCCATTTTTTACAATGTATAAAATCAAAACTTCATTGAATGAATAACAATATAAAATCAAAGGAAATTTATGACCATTTAATATAACAGTAAATGAGCAACAAATTAACTAACATATTCACTTTAAGAATAAATTGTTGATCTAATTTATTACCATGATTCCACATTAGATACAAACACTATTAATCTCATTTATTACCATTATCACGATTGCACATTAAATACCAACATTCATGATCTCATTTATTAACATCATTCCACATTAAATACAAACAATCATTTGTACATGACTGAACATGTAAACGACAACTTACTCTAAGTCTTGAA
Organism: Helianthus tuberosus; assembly: GCA_030545235.1. NCBI lineage: Eukaryota > Viridiplantae > Streptophyta > Magnoliopsida > Asterales > Asteraceae > Helianthus > Helianthus tuberosus. Next base: position 145,106,628 of record CM060435.1, on the reverse strand, counting down.
TATCGCAATTCATTCTCTTAGTTTCTTTTAGAGGTCGGCCAAAGAATTCAAGATCTCCACACCAAACCACAGATCCAGCAACATCATAATCACATTATACAACAGAGTAAGTAAAAATTCCCAATTTTATACAGAGAAGACATGAATACAAAAATATACACTACCAACACTCAAAGATTTTACTGTCTCTCCTTGAAAAATATCTTGATAAGGTCTGGAGTTGAAACCATACTCAACACCTTGCCAATCTCTTACAGGTGTAACAGTTGTGCATCGATAAAAGTTGATTTTACAGTCATGTGCTCTACCTTTATATAAATCTTTATTTTCACCAACACCAAATTTCGATAGAATAACAACAACATCTTCTTGAAGTTGTCAATAAAAAATAGGTATCGAATGACTTTTAATACCTCCTTGAAACTTAGCACCCTGAAGAACATTTAAACAAAGTATTTTTTAGCACACACACCTACAATTTCTGGTAAAAAGGTAAAATCAAACACTATACATCCTCAATAAACTACCGTACAAAACTTAGGAACATTTATAATACAAACCTATAAAGCCTAGAAACAAGAAATCACACATATACATCCATGGAATCATTTATACACGAACGGAAAAACACAAATACACATTACCTTTTCATCAATGAAGACGAGATCCATTTTATAACCTTGATTCCATTTTCAGATGATCCTCGCTTTCATGTGGCACAAATCTTTCCCAGGATTCAAATCGTTAACAAAACTAAGATTGTTACTCTCAACTGATGTTGACATGCTTCTAAATTGTTGATTCGGAATGTATTCAAATTTCAAAATTCGAAATCAGAGAAGATGGGAGTGTAATAAAATATGATGAGAAAAATTAGATAAAAAGCCTTATATAAGAAGACGATTGACAAAAGTGAGTGAGTGACATGCATTAATTGCAAATTACGTATTCCCATGCATTTTGAATTTGAAATTGCCGACAATTAACCTCTGCTGATATAAAGACATTATATCAAGAACAAACCTCTGCTGGGTATTAATATAGATGGATATGGGTAGATGTTTTCTTGGCAGAGGTTTAAATAGATTTTAAAGTGATTTTATATATTAAAACTTATGATGCAATAATGACATAAGAAAAACATTGTTGGACAGCCTCTATGGCTGCTACATCAGTTTTTCTTATGTCATCGCGTTTTCTCCTTTTATAGAAAGTATAAATAGATTATATAGATATAGATATAGAGGCGGAAGTTGGCTACAAAGTCCATTTTTTCTACAAAGTGTAATGTCAACCATAAAACACACTGAAAAACCACAAATAACAAAGTGAAAATTACTAAAATGCCATATTTTGTGGGTTTGTGTTGTGTTTTGGATGATAAGGCTTTGATTATCGAATGACTAACATTAGTGTGTTTTATGTTGATTATCATGTTGTGTTATATATTCATAGTTCTACGATGGTGTGTTTGAAGTTTTTATGGACTGGTAGTGTTTTGATATTGTGTTCTAGTGATTTTCACTCTGTTATTTGTGGGTTTTGAGTGTGTTTTATTGATGAAATTGTGGTGTTTTATGACTTTGTACACTTTGTAGAAAAAATGGATTTTGTAGCCGAACCCTACACATAGATATAGATCTATCTTACTCACAAACACTTTCTATATTTTTTTTTTCTCCTTTTTACGCACTCACAATAAAGTATAGAGAGTCAGGATTGGATATGAGCCTCTAAATATAGAGATATATTTTAGTATTTATAAAATTTTCTTTGTTATAAAGATTCCAATGTAATGGTTTATTTTATTCTTTTCTCTATATTATATAAAATGTATGTATTAATATAGAAGTGAATTTAGTTTATTTAAACTTGATTTAACATATGCTTCTAGTAAGGCTGCATGGTATGGAGGACCATCCTCCACCGTCCCGGACCGGCGACGAACTGCCCTCCACGCCGCCCCCCTCCGTCCTCGTCCTCGGCGTCCTCTGCTCGACGTTGGGGACGATCCTCCCATTTCACAAGAAGACAAAAATTATTCCCCCTCCCTCTCACACACCCCTATACATACAATATATACATATACATTTTAGGTCCATCCTCTCATTTCCATACCTCCATCCTCTTAGCCCCATCCTCATGCCCATCCTACGTGTCGCTTACGTGGCGGACAATCCTCCAAAGGAGGACCATCACCATACCCTATAGCCTAACTGTCTCAAAGAGCTAGTTTAGACTTTTATCATTGACGTTCGAAGAAATGTGGATAACTACCCGATTGCTTGTTGACTCTAAACAGCAACATTCAAAAAATCCCCAACCACCAATTTGTTGTCCAAAATTCTACAAAATCACACCTCACCTAAAACGTGGTCGTAGCATACTAGTATCTCTAGGGGTGTGAGTCGTGTCGGGTTGACATGTTACGGATTGACGGGTTGAAATGTTCAATCCGAACCTGACCCATATTATTATCCGGGTCAAAGATTTCAACCCTAATCCGACCCATATAAATTCGGGTCAACCTGAACCCGACCCGTTTAACCCATATTTTTAAACGAGTCATATAAGTTGATGATCTATAAACGAGTTGTTGCGTTTTAAACGAGTTATCGATACCATCTTTAAAAATAAACAGTCTGTCCCCTCCCACTACCTGTTCTTTCCATCCTCCCTTTTTTCCATAACTTTTCACATTTATTATTATTATTATTATTATTATTATTATTATTATTATTATTATTATTATTATTATTATTATTATTATTATTATTATTATTATTATTATTATTATTATTATTCCAATCAAACAATTGAATTCATCATCAATCACCAGCTAGGGTTTCCAAATTCATGAACTAAAAATAGCATGAAAAGCCTCTTGAAAAAGCTACACATCCGATCAAATCAATCATCATCACCGAACGAGCTGAACAAACCGTTGTCTTCGATCACCGGGTGGCTTAAGCGAGGTCAAACTCAAAGCCCTAAGTCAACGGGAGGGGTTGACCAGGAATTGGGGGTAGAGGAAGAGTATCAGATTCAATTGGCATTGGAGTTGAGTGCTAAGGAGGATCCGGAGGCTGTTCAGATTGAAGCTGTTAAGGAGATTAGCTTGGGGTCTAGTGATCCGCTTGCCGGTCGTTATTGGGTAACTTGACTTCTTCTTTTAGTTTGCTTTTTTGGATTCTGTGTTGTTATTGTTGATTTCAATTTCATCATCAATTGGATACATACAATTAATTGCCATATCTGTTTCTTAACATGTTTGCTTGGTGGCCCACTTATCTGCATAATAAGGCATGTTGAGTTTGGTTGTTTGTTTGTGCGATTTTGCTTGGTTTTAAAAGGCGTAAAACATATGAAAGAGACGCAAATTCCAGTTATAGCGCGCACCTCAGCTTTGGGGACCTAACGCCTCGGAATGTCTTGCGCTTTTTTAAACCAAGCAACTTGGGTCAAAATGTTGTAGCCATCCTTGCACCATATCCTTCATTTTGATAGAATGCCTTCCGTTGTCATTCTCATTTAGTTATAGTTCATGGGCATTTTGAGTTTGTTAGGTACGTTTTTTTGTGCGATTGAGGTCAAAATATCTGGCCCTCAAGTTGTGCTCAACCCATGTAGTCTTTCACCATATCCTTCTTTTGATACTATGTCTTTGCTTATGTGTTATAAGCGTATTTGTTTCCACAAAGATAAATATGCATGGAATCTGTCGTAAAGAAAAAACTTGTCATCCTTGTATGGTTTGTAGTTCATAGGGTCCAACCAACTATATAATGTGTGTATAATTGTTTGAACATAAAGAGCGTGATACTTTTATTAATAGTTAATTATATGCTAATAAACTTTAAAACGGGGTTGCTTTCGAGAGGCATCAATCTCTCCCATTGACTGTTGTATGGGGTAATGGACGGGACGAGGGCAAGGTTTAAAAAAACGGAAACGAGTTTCGAGGCGTTTTCACTTCGCCTCACGAGGCGTAAGCCTCGAGGCGAACCGAGGCGTAAGCCCGAGGCGGAATTAAAAAATAAATATAAATATTATATATCTTATAAAAATAGTAATACTAACTAAATTCATCATCAAATTCATCAAAATAATCAAAAACATACATAAAAAGGGCAGAAATTGCTTGAAATTGACACAAAAACTCAAAAACATCAAAAACAAATATCTAAAACCCCTGAGGCGCACCTGAGGCGCAGCCTTTTTCGCGCCTCAGCCCCTCTGAGGCGCACAAACAGTAGAAACCCCCTGAGGCGCGCCTCAGAATCGTTTTTTGGCCGTTTCGCCTTGAGGCGCGCCTCGAGGCGCACGCCTCAACCGTTTTTTAAAACCATGGACGAGGGAATGGAATGAAAGAGGTAATGGAATGGACGAGGGAATGCAATGGATCATTACCATTCCATGTTTTGTTTGGTTACCATGTGGAAATGGAATGAATTATTATTGTGTATTGTTTGGTAGGTAAGAAAAACGAAGGAATAATATCAGCGGTGAGTGGTGGTGGTTGGTGGTAGTCATTGTGGGTGATAATAGGTGGCGGCGGTGGGTGGTGGCGGTGGTGGGTGGTGGCGGCGGCGACGGGTGGCGTGACGCGGGGTGGCGGCGGAGGCCATCGGTGGTGGCGGTGGTGGGTGGCGGCGGCGGTGGTGGTTGTCGGGGTGGCGGCGGAGGATTGACGGGTTGCGGTTGGAGGCGACGATGGTGTCGGTGGTAGTGGTGGTGGTGGTGGTGGTGAAAGTGGTGGTTTGTGGTGTTGGTGATGAAAAAAACATGGGAGGTGGATGGAATCATTTTGAAGGAATGGAATGCCTTATGGAATGGGTGATTCCATTCCATTGACCAACCAAACACCCTTTTCTTCACCCCTCGTAATGATCCATTCAATTCCGCCTCTCATTCCTGCATACCAAACACTACCCTAGTTTTATCCGAACAGAATAACAAGTCAAGCATATTCGATGACATCTCATAATCCCTATTTTTAAAGTTATCTGACTATGGATATGAAATTTTGTTACATACTTTAATCATGGGGAATAATATGATTGCCTATCTTCATACAAGGATATGCCATTATTACGTTATTTTATTCTAGTAAATAATACAAGTCTAGCAGAATTTCAAGTCTTACTGTATGCGTGTTATTGAAGGTTCTCTATTTCTTATTTCAGTTTATTTATTTATTTATTATTTGCTTATTGGATTCTAACATTTCATGTCCTAGACTTGTTCATACATCACAGAATTACAGTGCTCTTAGCTATGATGACAAGATTGTTGACGGTTTCTATGATCTGTACGGGGTGTTGTCGGGACCCACATCTTCAAAGATGCCTTCACTGGTGGATTTGCAATCTACACCCGTGTCAGATAATGTTACATGGGAAGCGGTTCTTGTTAATAAGGCTACAGATTCTAAGCTTTTAGAACTCGAACAGATGGCCCTAGAGATGGCTGTCAAGTTGATGTCTGAATCTATTGATTCTGCTGGGCAGAATTTGGTGCAGAGACTTGCGGTTTTAGTTTCTGATCACATGGGGGGCCCAGTTAGAAATCCAGAAAATATGGTGATAGCTTGGAGAGATTTTAGCTCACGATTAAAGGGAACTATTGGAAGCATGGTTTTGCCTCTTGGCTCGTTAAAAATTGGATTGGCCCGTCATCGGGCGTTGCTTTTTAAGGTATTCCCTTTCCGTCTTTCATCTTACCTTCAAGTTATGGGGGTGTTTGGATGTGCATTTTGAAAGTGATTCAAGTGACATTGAGTAATCGCTCAACTGTAATAAAACGAGATGTAGAAGATAGCGTTGGAAGTAGTCATGTAGACGAATCGAATGAACATGAACATGAACAGAGGCATGTTCGTGTTTGTTCATTTAACTTTAACCGAACATGAACACAAACATGAACATATAAGCGGACATATTTTTTTGTTCGTGTTCGTTCATTAAGAAAATTGGCATGTTTGTGTTCGTTTATGTTTGTTCTTTAAAACCTAAACGAATAGTTCACGAATGTAAACGGACATAAACAAACAAACTTAAACGAACATAATCTAACAATTAACAAACATAAAACACCACAAATGAACATAAATGACCAAACATAAATGGACATAAAGTAGCTTTTTTATATAAATTATTGATTAATTACGATTAGTTCTATTGGAAAGCCCATTTTTAGTACTGGAAAGCCTAATTATCAATTAGTTATATGTATATAAGTAGTTAGAAAGCCTCTTTTATGTATATATTTATATAAATATAACTCCATATGTATTTATTAATTAATATATAAACGAACATAAACGGACGTTCACGAACATAAATGAACAAACGACATGTGTGTTCATGTTCGTTCGTTTAGTTATATGAACACATAATTTTGTTCATGTTCGTTCGTTTATTAAATTAACAAACATAAACGAACTTCCCGCCGAACAAGTTCACGAATAGTTCATGAACGTTCGGTTCGTTTACAGGCCTAGTTGGAAGTGTTTCTGCGGTTGGAAGTTGTAATAATGCTGTTTGGAAATTCTGATTGTTTGATAAAATTTACAAATAAATAGCCCAAATACGACCTTTTTGGGTGAATAAGGTTTAATGAAATAAAAGTAAAGGTCTCTCTAATTAAGTTAAAAGTAATTAATGTTATTTTATCCTTTTATACTTATTAGTTTTGTAGCTGGTAATATGAAACTCATTATCCAAAACTGATGATAAGAAGCAGAATTTGTTTATCAAATTTGATTACTGCGACTTCTAGTCGCAATAATTAAATAATCAGTTTGACGGTGTGCATACAAATACCCCTATGTTTTTGTGGTGTTTGTGTTTACATGATTTGAGTTTCTTGGTGCTTTCCAGTAGTAATCTGAACTCATAAAACCTATTGTTATAGGATTATTTGAATTGTGCTAATGAATTAAAATGACTGTTCGTATTCACCTTCATGTGTTATCAGGTCTATTATAGATTTATTTAACATTAAAATTCATAAAAGCATCATAATTAGATACCAAACACATTGACAAGTCTAGGTGGACCCACATGGAAGCCAGGGTATGCGCTGAAAAACTTTATTGTAAAAACAAACGTTTATTGTAGTGCATCCCCTGAAATGTTATGTTTTATGGTAGTGCATTAACCTGGTTGAAGATCCTGGATAGACGCTTGGATAGATAAACTAACACCTACAAGTATGTCATAACTCATAACAACTATTTATCAGAGTTCCTAGTTTTGTTCGACTTTTGTGTTGTCTTTTAAAATGTGATGAATGTGTCACTTGGTAAATTCTATATTTCTTTAATTTATTTATTAATTTACGACCCATGCACTTGCTAGCTAGTAGGATCTTTTATTTTCACGTGATGATATATGTCAATCCTTACTTCCATTCCTTCGAAAACAACGCTTCTCTTTGTAGGTTTTGGCTGATAGTGTGGGCATCCCTTGCTGCTTAGTGAAAGGGAAGCAATACACTGGTTCCGACAAAGTTGCAGTGAATTTTATAAAACTTGGTGATGGCAGGTTGTGCTCTTTGTTATTAATATTAATCCTGTCAAATATCTGCTTAAGGGTTCAGAATTTAATATGTATAGATTTTCTGGTTTAAAAGTTCGCTTATACTAGCTAATAACTGAATAAGGGGACTCAAATAACATACGAATTTAATTAGGTATGGAAATAAATAATGCAGAAACAAACATTGGGTGGCTGGAGAGGCAACCAGCAATGCCCAAAAGGTTCAGACCCATTTTTTATCGGGTTACCCGTTTGTGGTCACCCATGCACATGCGCCTTGTGCGCCTTTGGCAACCCATCTATAGGTAAATGAGTCAAAAATTAATATGGTAATTCTCATGTAAAAAAGTTACTTGTAAATATGTTATCTGCCAAACTACACCCTAGAAAAGCTATATGATTTCTTACACATTCTTCTCGTTTACATAGATATAAATACATTCAAAACTGAATTTATATCAAATACTATTAACCAATGGAATCATTAATGTAACTGCCAGGGAATATATTGTTGACTTGATGGCGGATCCCGGAACTATCATTCCATCTGACACGCCAAGAGGATCAAACGTAGACTATGAAGAATCTTTTTCATCGAGCCCATGGTCCCGAGATGAAGATTCTTCTTATCTTGCTTCCTCCACAAGCGGCCTCACCACTTCATCTGTAGATTACATGGAAAACAATAACACACATTCATCAGGCTTATCACAACTAAACAAATCTGTATTAGAACCCAAGATATCCTTACCCCAGGTTCCAAAAAAAGTGTATAAAGATAAAGGAGGAAATTCACAATACGCGCATGCAAAATCCCCTTCATGGACTGAGGGCGTAAGTTCCCCTGCGGTACGTAAAATGAAGGTAAACGATGTTTCACAGTACATGATGGAAGCTGCTAAAGAAAACCCTCAGTTAGCGCAGAAACTACACGATGTGTTACTTGAAAGTGGTGTTGTTGCTCCTCCAGACCTCTTTACCGAAGTATATGAGGAATTATCAAAAAGTACTACGGAAAGTCAAAGTCAAACTCATTCAAGTCAGCCTCGCTTCTTGCCTCCATTGCCGCCTCCACAAAGAGCTTCTTCACGATCTGAAGTAAATGTTCCAGCTGCAGCGGCAGCCGCTGCAGCTGCTGTTGCGGTTGCTTCCTCGATGGTGGTGAACGCCACCAAAACCGTAACGGACCAAAATATACAACTACCTGTAGCAGCTGCAGCCACGGTGACGGCGGCAGTTATGGTGGCCGCAACAACCACTTCTGCTGCAAAGCAATACGAGATATCTGGTCAGTCACAAATTGAAAATTTAAATGATAACGAAAGGGATAGGAGGAATACGGAAGCACAATATGAGATAGGTCAAGATGGGGAGAGAATATCAGATAGGTCAACCGGTAACGAAAGCACAGTGTCTGAAGTATCACTCGAGGATGTAGCAGAATGTGAAATAGCATGGGAGGATATCACATTGGGTGAACGTATCGGATTGGGTACTGAGTTTGCCTCGATATCTTTTAATGTTTCACATGCTTATTGTTATTGGTATTTTCTAGAGGTGCCGAAATGCTGAAATCACATACAATAGCAAATCTAATTAATATATGTCTTTTTGGTACAGGGTCATATGGGGAGGTATACCGTGGTGACTGGCATGGAACTGTGAGTTTGTTTTCGTACTCAGATTAAATTTAGTAGTACATACGATTTTATAACTATCGCTTAGTTTACTGATGATCTTGATACATTTGACATTTGAATAATCTTGATACATTTTCACAAAAGATCTATATGTGGCTTTGTTCCCATTTTATTTGTCAGGATGTTGCTGTTAAGAAGTTTCTAGACCAAGAAATAACTACTGAATCCCTTGAGGAATTCAGAAGTGAGGTATGTAAGAAGTCATCATCATCATACTCAGTAAATCCCACCAATAGCAAAGCTAAGGTAGCGTCTGAGAAGAGTAAGATGTAGACAGCCTTACCTCTACCCCATAGGACTAGAGAGGCTCCTTCCAGTGAGACCCCCGGCTTCATAGTAGTTTTGCATCAAGCCTTGGACATAAGGCGCATAACTCTCGGCAAAAAGGCCGATTAGTGCATGTACCCCCTTGTCTTTCGCCTATCAACAACACTGCATGATTAACCGTCCCCCGCTTTTAACGTTATTTTCATGAAATTAGTAAAATAATGTTAAAATTAGTGCAATTTCACTTTTGCCCCCCCCCCCCCCCCCCCCCCCCCCCCCCCCGCCGCGCGCGCGCGAGGGCCCACACATATACATTATATGTGCACACCGCAAGGGGGCGTGAAGTGAGGCATGTAAGTGAAGGCATATATTACTAGACAAAACTTTATTATTCAAGTGTAGGGCCTCTTTTTTATCAGGGTTAGTTTAGTTCATGTATATCTCTACATTTTTATGTGCTTATTCTTACCAATCGTGTAAATCTTTTGGATTACAAGGTCAGGATCATGAAAAAAGTAAGACATCCGAATGTTGTACTCTTCATGGGGGCTGTAACACGTGCACCACATCTTTCAATTGTTACCGAATTTCTTCCTAGGTATGCCACACAATACATTCATGTTCATCTTTTTTTAATTTGTAGGCTGTGGTAACCTACTAACCCATCATGGTATCGTACAAAGTCGTATCCTGACAATTAGATGTGGCAAAATGGGTGGACTCTTCTATAGCATTTTTAAGTTTTTCAAAGCAACTCACGTGTCAAGTAAGACTCCATATTATGTCGCTAACTATTTAATTTCTATCAATAAAAAAAGTTGGAGGTTTTATTCATAAAATACACTTTGACAGACTTCTGATGTTTGACCCTTCTTTTTGTTAATGTTTTTTAATTTTATATTAGTCATTTGACCCGTTGGAGTTAAATATAACCTGATTCAACCCATTGCCACCTCTGATACCAAATAGAAACCGTATTTTGTATTGATAAAGTGATAATATTATGAGTTAAATGCCTGGTTGGTCCCTGAGGTTTGCGAAAATTGCAGACTTGGTCCCAATGGTTCACTAATTACACACTTGGTCCCAGTGGTTGCAATTTTTAAACTCGGGTGGTCCTTAACACTAACCTTTGTTAAATTTTTCAGTTAAGTCTTTGTGAAATGACTAAATTGTCCTTGAACAATTAAAGAATAAAACAAAAAATAAATAAAACACCCTAATATCTATCAGTTCTCACCCATCTTTCTCTACCCCTTTTTCACCTCCATCACCAACCACCACCTGCCACCACTCTCATCATCACCACCACCACAACTACTGTTTTTGGATATGTGAACTCGCGATTCCACGAAGACTGGGTGCACCACAAATCTGAATCCACAACCAACGTAGAGCTTTGTTTAGGGGAGTGTAACCGGGGGTAGCGATGGAGGAAGAGGCGGTGGGGAAAGTGATGGAGGTGTTGGTGGATTTGGACGGTGGTGTGGCAGCGGAGAGGGCGTTGGAACTAGTGCGTACGAGGTTACGGTTCTGATTGTGGTCCTTTGATACTCCCACTTCCCCTCCGCTCTACACACATTTTACCTTCTTCCTCTACCTCACATCCCAACACCACATAAACTATGAATTTTTGTTTGTCCAATTAATAAACCTTCATGTTTAGAAAAGCTTGCAAGATTAGGGCTTTTCATGGGGTTGAGATCTGGACTGCTTCTTGTAGCTAAATGAGCTTGTTGTTGCGATTCCTGCTGAATTTGAGGTGGGTTTGTTAAAAAAACAAGAAATTAATATTGTTGTTAAATGAAGATATTTTCTCATTTTTAATTGCATATTGTTGCAAAAAGAAAGGCCTATCTGTTAACCCAACCAAGTTAATTCGTGAGTTATTAGAAAAAAAATTATATGCAATTGAACCCAACCCACTGATTCGGTTGAAAATCTGTAGGGTTTTTTTTTGTGTGGATTATTAAAAAGAAGCAAGAATCATTTCATCTTAAAGGAAAAAGTGGTTCCTTTTCATACTTTTAAGGAATTTTGTTGACGAGGTTGTGGTTGCGGCGGCAAGTGACGGTAGGTTGTGGTGGCGGTGTTGACAATGGTGGAGGGTGGCGGTAGAGTGGTAGAGAGAGAGGTAATTACACACTTGGAGGAGGTGGTGGTGATGGTGGGTTGAAGGTGGAGGTGGTGGGTTAGAGAGAGAGAGAGAGAGAGAGAGAGATGTGGGAGAAGAAGATGAGGGGTGGGCCCATCTCTTTTTGTTTTTGTTTTTTTTTAATTGTTTAGGGACAATTTAGTCATTTCACAAAGACTTAACTGGAAAATTTAACAAAGGTTAGTGTTGAGGACCACCAGAGTTCAAAAATTACAACAACCGGGCTAGGGATGAGCATTTGGTACTGGGTACCGATACCGAATTTTTTCGGTACTGGTACCAGTACCCACTTTTTGGCATTTTCGGCGTTGGTACTTTCGGTATCGGTACTGGTAAAATACCGCATTTTACCTTCAAGTACCGGTCCCGTACCGATACCGATACTGTACAGTACCAAATATTTCGGTACCGGTACCCAGTTTTGACGAGTTTCGGTATTTTCGGTACCAGTACCGGTTCGGTATGGTACCGGTACGACGCTCATCCCTAACCGGGACCAAGTGTGTAATTAGTGAACCATTGGGACCAAGTCTGCAATTTTTGCAAACCACTGGGACCAACCAAGCATTTAACTCTAATATTATTGATTACAATGAATCAATGATCTCTATATAAAGAGATGAATGTTACAATTAGATACCCTCTATTATAGAACATATAAAATACTTAATCTAAGTTAGTCTAACAGTACACTATTGTTTGTTTCCTATGAAACATATTTTTATCTTGTGCAGAGGTAGTTTATATAGATTACTCCATCGGCCCAACACCCAACTAGATATTCGAAGGCGCTTGAGGATGGCTCTTGATACTGTATGCTCTCTTCTAGGGAGTGTTTCAACTTTGAATGTGCATTTAAAAAATTATTATGCTCTCATGCCGCAATAATCAGTTTAGAATGTTTGGGTAAACTGATTATAGCTATGGTTTTCTGATTATCGGATTTTGATAATCAGGTAAGGTGTTGTAATAAAATTGATTATTGAGATAAATGTGAAATTACCCAACTATCCCTCAACTTAAGGCAATGGATTATCTTTTCTGATTCCTGATTATTATCCTTTAATCTCATTATTATTTTGATTCCTATATTTAAAGTTTATTCATTAATCATAAATGTCTTGTATCTTATTATTATTGTTTTGTAACTGGAAATTTTCAGGCTCGTGGTATGAACTATTTGCACAATTGCACACCTGTTATTGTTCACCGTGATTTAAAGACTCCTAATCTCCTTGTTGATAAGAATTGGGTTGTGAAGGTACCTACCAGCCTTGTAACCCTATAGTTGTTAGTATGATTATGGCCTTGTGTCTAAAAACGATTTTAATGTTCAGGTTTCTGATTTTGGGTTGTCGAGAATGAAGTACAGCACATTTCTTTCTACAAGATCTACTGCTGGAACAGTATGTATTATCTATCTAGTATATGACGGAGAAAATGAATCAACCACAAATTAGAAGTGGCAAAATGGGCAGGTTGGGCCATGGGTTAAAATGGGAAACTTATAGTGCAGATCAAAGTGGGTCAATGTGAAGCATCTTTTGTCCAGAAAAAAAAGTTATTTTCTTATAAATTATTTAGTGTGTCAAACAAATATATGATTACAAAAATGATAATATATGACTAATTGATATAAAAATATGATATATGTATATGGTTTTTAATAAAATGATTTGAGGTTTTATGCACTAAAGTTGCACTTTCAACTTCCCGTTTGGTCCATTTGACATATATCCTTTTAGTTAGTTATCTTGATTTTACTCGATTGACCCGTTAAGAGATGTAAATAGAACCCTAATTGACCCATTTTAGGTCAAATGGGTTGAAATTTTCATCTAAATATATCTACTGTTGTCGATAATTGCGGTACACTTCTTCAGGCTGAGTGGATGGCTCCAGAAGTCCTAAGAAACGAACCCTCAGATGAAAAGTAAGTGATACTTTTTTCTTACATAAATGAGAGAAAAGAATTGAGTTTTTTGATGCCACAAAAGATTAATGTTAGCTTATGATTTGTAGGAGTGATGTTTATAGCTTTGGCGTGGTTTTATGGGAACTTTGCACGTTGCAACAACCATGGGGCGGAATGAACCCAATGCAAGTTGTTGGTGCAGTTGGGTTTCAACATCGTCGTCTTGAAATTCCAGATGACATGAACCCCGTCATTGCAGATATCATCACAAATTGTTGGCAAACGTCAGTCTTATATTTTTTAAGCAAAAATTCTGCTTCTTGTCTAACATTTTTTTAATCATGTATTGTCTTTTTATATCCTTTTGTGTCCACTAGAGGTGGCAAACGTGGCGCTTTGGTTCACACGTCAAAAGGGGTCAATCTGATAAAACAGGCGGTTTTAAGTATCCGATGAAATAGGGATGGTAGTGGGGCGGGTTTGGGACGGGTTCGGGTGATTACCCATTGGGTATCAGGAATACCCGTTAGTTACACAAGCAATTTTTCCCATGATAGTGTTAGATATGACTTTAAAGCTCTTGTTTATAATAATTATAATACTAATCTCGTTTCTTTTAAAGAAAACATTTTAGAAGCTGTTATCAGTTTGGATAAAATTTCAGCGACTTTAAACCCGTTCCCATTTGACCCATTAGAGATAAGTATGACCCAAAAATTTGCCACCTCTAGCATTTAAGTTTCACATAGCATGTAATCGCGCCTTATACACGTATACATGTAGAGAACACTTTAAGTAGAGAAGTCAGATAACCCATCAACACTTGTGCCTATAGCTTTAGTTGTGATACATAAGACGGTTATGTAGCCGCATAACCACCTTCTTTCTCTCTCCCACAGTACCACTATATTTGACCTGTACAATGTACAAGTGCTTATGTGGTCCCCACAATCCTCTATTAATGTGTTGAACATATCCATATCATGTAATGCTCATATAGACACAAAAATGTATGATATCTTATGGACTACTATGTGAACTTTATGGCTATAATAAAGAATCTTAACATAATATTTCTTTTCTGTTCTTTTATAGTGACCCAAAACTACGGCCTACGTTTGCTGACATCATGGCGTCCTTGAAGCCTCTTCAGAAGTTGAATACAATTTCTAGAACAGTTTAAGGACCAATTGGATCGTATAATGTAGCAACAGCAAGCTGGGCAAAGTGTCTGCACTCTTAATCTGTGAATAATTAAGTCATTTAAACGATATATATGTGAGGAGGCTGTTGTTTGAATATAGCGATGAAAACATGCATGTTTCAAGGGATTCTGATTCTTCTGTATTCTTCCTATATAGTTATTTTCATGTAGCTATAGGCTTGGTCATGTGACCATCTCAATTTTCTGTTTTGCTTTGTAAATTCATATTGTATCATGGTCATAGTCACGTGTTTATAAACACTCCCCATGTGTTGGTATGTCGCACTGCATTTGAAACAAAGATTTTGTGAAGACATTTGTTTCCAAAAATCATAGACCTGTCTGGATCATAATCTGACTTGTTAACACGTTTAAGTTTTCATAGTTCCTTGATGCAAATAACGACAGAATTTCACGAGTGACTACTTTAAAGATTTTTTTTTAATTTGTAATTATTATTACATAAAGAATACAGAAAAAGAAATAAATTAGTAAAATTAAATAATTTTCTTGTAAAAATCCTAACTTAAATACATGTTTATACTATAAACTAGTAACGGAAAAAAAGGTAAATTTGCTTAAGATTTTGGGGAATTGGCCCTTAATAATCCCAACTAGAGTTCTCTGGTCAAAAACCTTAAAACATCTGTTTGTAATTTGGAAAAAAGCTTAACTCCGTTAAGTGTTTTTTAACGGGGGACCGGTATAGGAAAAATAGGTGAAAGGTAGGACTGTCAATGACCTCTAGTTAGAATTATTACAGGCCAATTCCCCTAAGATTTTAGGTATGTTTGGATGATATGGGCTTAAGTTTACAAACACCCAAGTAAAAATGGATGATATGGTCATATGGGCTTAAAGATCCAAAACGCCCAAGTAAAAACAAATACCACCATTAACCATCTTCTGTATTGAATTATTAAAAATGGATGATATGGTCCATTGATAAGGATTGAATTTGAATGAACTCGAGATTGA
This sequence comes from Helianthus tuberosus, assembly GCA_030545235.1. Taxonomy (NCBI): domain Eukaryota; kingdom Viridiplantae; phylum Streptophyta; class Magnoliopsida; order Asterales; family Asteraceae; genus Helianthus; species Helianthus tuberosus. The sequence continues at coordinate 145,090,868 of CM060435.1, read as the reverse complement.
TTAACAATGGTCAAGTTCAATTAACGCTCAGGGAGCTCAATGATTGAATAAGCTCCGAAAGTTCGTTAATGGCGGTTGATAGAGAAGTTAGGAGGGAATTTGATTACTATTTCACAAGATACCCTATACTATTACAACATTTCCCTTTTATATCCTCAGTTTACAACAACCCCTACAACTACTAATCAACTACCACTCTAACTGCCTAACTAACTAACAACCCCAAACTCCTCTTGCTAACCAACCCAATCCACTGTTGCTAGACCACAATTCAATCCACTGTTGACTAACCCGCTGTTGCTAAACAATAACCCAATCCACTGTTGTGAACCAACAACTCAATCCACTGTTGACTGACCCACTGACTATTGATCCGTATCAATACCCCCCCTGATAACTTGATCCTTGACCCCAATGATCAAAATTTGGAAACTTTTGCATTAGTAATTTAGCATCTTCCCAAGTTGCATCTTCCACACCCACATGTTTCCACTTAATCAGCCATTGCACTATCATTCGATTGAACTTTTTAAGAACCTTAATATCCACCACACTTTCAGGCTCTTTCTCAGTTGCTTGCATAATTCCTTCATTAACCACTGATGAAGAATTGGGCTCAGGACCATAATACTTTTTAAGTAATGATACATGTACTGTAGGATGAATAGAAGATCCAGTTGGTAATTGCAAAGTGTATGCCACTTCTCCTACCTTAGACAAGATCAAATATGGTCCAAAATATTTAGCTGCCAGCTTTTGATTAGGCCTCTGAGTTACTGACTGATGTCTATAGTGTTGTAACTTCAAATATACCCAGTCCCCTACCATAAAGCTCCTTTCAGTTCTATGAGTATCTGCCAACTACTTCATCCTTTGTTGAGATTTCATCAAATTTACTTTCAAAATATTAATCACCTCCTCCCTGACTATGAGACTCCTATCCACTGCTTCATTATTACTTTCTCCCGGCAAGTATGGTAAATGTATGGGTGGTGGCTGACCATATATTACCTCAAATGGAGTACATTTGATAGCTGATTGATAGGTGGTATTATACCAGTATTCCGCCAATGGTAACCAATTAGCCCACTCATGAGGTTTTTCAAAACACATGCACCTCAAATAACTCTCCAAACATCTGTTCAGCACTTCTGTTTGACCATCTGTTTGAGGATGGTATGAACTAGACATTTTCTGCTCCACCCCTTGCAGTAGCATCAGTTCTTTCCAAAAATTGCTAACAAACACCTTATCTCTGTCAGATACAATTGATTTAGGAGGCCCATGTAGCCTATATATGTGATCCAAGTATAGCTGAGCCACATCAACTGTAGTAAAAGGATGGTGCAAAGCAATAAAATGAGCACCCTTGCTCAGCCTGTCCACCACCACCAAAATGACATCTTACCCTTGGACTTAGGCAATCCCTCAATAAAATCCATTGCTATATCTTCCCATACCCCTTGAGGAATTAGTAGAGGCTGTAACATACCAGGGTAAGCCCATATTTCTGATTTACATTGCTGACAAACTGCACAATTCTTGACATAAGTCATCACATCTTTTTTTAGCTTTGGCCAATAAAACAACCTAGCAATTCTGCTAGTAGTAGCATGAATGCCAGAATGCCCTCCTTGTACTAAAGCATGCATCCATTGTAATATTTGCTGCCTTAAAGTTGTAGAACTACCAATGACCAACTTACCCTTCCTTCTTAATTCTCCCTTGGACCAGCTATAATGACTATGAGACATAGGATTCTGTTGGAGATCCTGAATGATTTTTAACAACTCAACATCACTAGTCCACCCTTCTTTAATTGCTGCCCATATGTCTGTATGAACATATGAGGCTGCCAACTGTAATACCTCCCCATGAGTCACTCTTGACAATGCATCAGCCACTTTATTGTCTACACCATTCTTGTACATAATTTCAAAGTTGAATCTCATCAACTTAGATAACCACCTTTGTTGGAAGGGTGTTGAAATCTTACTATCTAGTAAATATTTCAAACTATGCTGATCTGTTTTGATCACAAAGTGGGCATGATGTGACATCTGTGCCTCTATGACCATCATACAAGTACGAATCCAATGAAATCTTGTGTTTCAGTCTTGGAATTTGTACAAATACATGTGACTTTTGCACGTATTAATTCTCGTTCGATTTCGAGCTCTAAATCGCTTTCTGGAAAGTGATACGCGAACTGATGCGTAAACGTATTCAATTTAACGCGACAAACACTCTGGAATAGTGACATAGGCTTAACATACCTTAAATAACCTTTACATAACTTAGAAATAAGTTTTGGAGGGTTTGGTTTGTCGAAAACAAGTTTATTCAATCGTAGGGACTATTTGCGTCGAATTGCGAAAGTATGTCAATTCGTATTGTAACAAACATTCCGGAACTTGATTATAAGCTAAACATACCCTAAATATACTTTACATAGCTTAGAAATAGGCTTTGAGGGGTTCGGTATGCGAAAATATGCTTATTTCATCAATAGGGACTAAAAGCGTCAAAAAGTGCACAAGTTTTCATTTACGCGCATATCTTACATTCTGAACATATCCGGACATCCCAAAAATTTTTGTAATCAATAAAATATTTTATTTTAGTGATTGGAATTCAAAAATACCATTCGTCGCACAATTTGGATCGTTCTCGCGTCCGTTCGAGTTTTCTTCGTAATTAACCGAACAACGTGACCGTACGGCCAAACGAACCGACATCCGGGATATTTTGAAGCATATTTCATGTCCCCTATGATGTAAAATCCTTGTAAAGCCTTAAACTTGGGTTAACGGGGGTTAAACGCGTCGAAAAACAAGTTTAGAGGCTGCATGGACCATTTTTGACATTTCTGAGATTTTAGCCTCTGTCGGGGCGCGAGAGACATGGCCTATCTCTTGCGGGGCGCCAGAGACCATCAGAGTCAGCAGAAACTTTTTTTAGCAATCAGCAGCTGATTCCATTGATTTTTACCATTGTTTTAACATACTTTGGGCTGGTATTTGGACTCCCCTAGTATTCTAAACAATGTGCCACAAGTGTATGGCTTGGATCAAGCCTTGATCCTATCAAAAACACTTGTAATTATCTCAAAGATTCAATGTTTCCTATAAATACCCACCATGTTCTTCATTCATTCCTCACACAATTGATCAAATCTGCTCTAAGTTGAAGCTAAGGCTTCATACCTGAGTATTTTAGATCAATTCTTCCTTACTTGGACCTTTTGTAAGCTTTTTTCATGCTTGTTTATGCTTTTCAAGCATGAAAGTCAAACAATATTTGACTTTCTGCTTTGACCATGAATTGGTTAAGTCAAAGTTTTTTGAACTTTGCAACGTGAGCGTAATCACGATGGTTATAGTCCTTTGTGACATACCTACTGATTACCACGTCGATTAGTCGAAGTGACGAGTCAAAGTTTCGGTCAAAATACGTGTTTATGCGTATTTTGCAACGAAGCTATTTTTGGATATCAAAAGACTTTGTTTTGGTATCAAACTTGTTTTCAAACTTAGTTAAACATGTTTTAACATGTTTAACTCGTCACTCTTAGTTTTGTGCTTATGTAGGGTCGTAAGATAAGCGATCTTGACAACCGCTTAGACTTTCGAACCCGACCCGTTTGGTCGATCGTTAGGATCCGACCAAGCATTTATTGTGACCATAGTTGTATAGGGAATAACCTTCCGAGTTTATACCTTATGGTCACTTAGTTTAATTAGTTGTATGATAGATAGTTTATATGCCTTAGGTAAATGACCAAAATGCCCTTTTCATGCATAATTTGATTTTAAGCATATGTAACTTAATTTTTGTCACTTAAACTGATTATGCAACATATTTAAACATGTTAGGGCATATAATACTTGTCATAGGACTAGTTAGGCGTCTCGAACGCACATTTGCGTGAACGACGCGTTAACGTAGCGTAAGCTACCTTAACTGGTCGTAAGCACTTAGGATAGGTTCCGATTTAGGATGAAGGCTTGTTAAACCATGTTATATGAGTTCCAATACTCATTTGGTTTACGAGACCTCATTCTATCCGATCTTCCGATTTAGGTCCGGTTTATTAACATAGTTACCTATACTAGGTGTCACTTGATTCCTTGATTGTCCGAGCTTGTTAGTTCACTTAATTGAGGATCCCTTGCAATCTCAAGTGAGTACATAGTCCCTTCTTTTACCGTTTTCAAATATTTTGGGGTGATACACATGTGCCTACTTGTTACTTTCGTGCTTTCGTGCTTTCATGTCATATACTTGCTATATTCATTAGTACGCATATAGTACATGATTTCATTTATGCTTTGCTATGTATGTTCATTTAGCATACTTAGTACATTGTTTTCACATAACATGCTTACATTTGGAATGCCATTTGATTATACATCGACATTTTACCAATGGGATTGAGTAAATTCTTTTATTCACCGTACATAACATTTTACCTATGGGGTTGAGTAAATTCTTTTATTCACCATACAAGACATTTGTTGTTATCTGACATTGGTTTGGCAAGATACATTTGGTGGTTTATTTGGTAAGTGATTTAAATAACGAGGTGTGTGTAATATGATAAAAGCATGATGGATACGCCGCTGGTACTTCCTATATATAAGTGCTTTTATGATATTACATATTGCAGTGTTATCTAAACCACTTTGACAGAAACAAAGACATGATACATTGTTTTACAAATGACATATTTATACAAGACATCGTTGTAACATCTGTGCTTGTAATCATTGTGAACAGTTCAATTATCTATAAAACAATGTTATTTGATCCCAATGTTTGTTTGGTTGTGTTTTACATTTTTCATGTTTTGACTTTTATTCAATTTCAAACTCTATATCACTTTCTGGAGAGTTATACGCAAACTGGTGCGTAAACGTAATCAGTTTAATGCTACAAATACTCCGGAACATCAACATATACTTAACATACCTTAAATAACCTTTACATAACTTAGAAATAAGTTTTGAAGGCTTTGGTATGGCAAAAACAAGTTAATTCGCCTACAGGGACTAAATTTGACAAACTGCGAAAGTATGCCAATTTGAACTATAACAGACATTCCGGAACATGACCATAAGTTGAACATACCATAAATATCCTTTACATAGCTTAGAAATAGGCTTTGAGTACATAGACCCCTCTTTTACTGTTTTCCAAACTGTTTTGGGGTGAAACACATGTGCCTACTTGTTACTTTCGTGCTTTCCTGCTTTCACATCATATACTTGCTATGTTCATTAGTACATTTATAGTACATTGTTTTACATTACATTTTATGCTATGTATGTCCATTGTGTGCATACTTAGTACATTGTTTCACATTACATTTCATGCTATGTATGTCCATTGTGTGCATACTTAGTACATTGTTTCACATTACATTTCATGCTATGTATGTCCATTGTGTGCATACTTAGTACATTGTTTCACATTACATTTCATGCTATGTATGTCCATTGTGTGCATACTTAGTACATTGTTTCACATTACATTTCATGCTATGTATGTCCATTGTGTGCATACTTAGTACATTGTTTCACATTATATTTCATGCTATGTATGCCCATTGTGTGCATACTTAGTACATTTGTTTCACGTCATATACTATGTATGTCCACTTGTTACATACTTAATACAGTTGTTTTTATCACATGCTTACATTTTGGTATGACATTTGGGTTGTTTAAAATGGAACAATACATTCATTAACATTAGCTACGCCGTTCGTTAGTAGGTAGTGGTACCATAGGAATTGACAACTCCCGTTCCGGACATCCTGGGTAGGTTTGGATGAAAGGAATGACCGAATTCGATACACACAACTTAGATAAACCTTTAATTTGTTTAAGGGTTTATCGCCACAGTCTCAAGGCTTGGATGTATGCATTTTCACAATACCGCATAAATGTTTGTATCAGTATAGCATGCATTTGTTCCACAAAACATAACTTTGATTTAAACTATTTGTTTTTGTGCATTTTACATATGGTTTAGTTGATATATTTCACTTACCATACATGATATTTTTGGGTACATATTACATGATCTACATTAAACATAAACATTTTGACATTGATATACACATTTAGTGGTTTACATTAGACATAGACATTTCGATATGGTTTACACATTAACACATGGCAATTCATTTATACATAAACAATTTACATTGGTGGTTGGTTTGAGTAAGTGATTTGAGTAACGAGGCGTGTGTAATATGATACAAGCATGGTGGATACGCCGCTGGTACTTCCTATATATATAAGTGTTTGTATGACATTACATGTCGTAGCGTTACTTAAATCATTTCATTATTTGACATATTACGTTTTACATAAACAACTTATTTTCACAAGAAATTGATTTACAAAACAAATTATCTTATACAAACTCATTTTACTTGGTTATTCATTTAACCTTACATTATTCTCATATTTATACATATCATCGCTTTTTGAATGATTTACAAAACAAAACAATTTACAAGGTTCATGACTGACTTTTGTTAAACAACTTTTTTTCTAAACTTATAAGTCATGAATCCTATTTTCACAAATCCTATGTATCTCACAAACATTTTTATGCTGACGTACCTATTTTCACATGTGTTTTCAGGAGCTTTTGCGTAGGATGATGATCGTGACACTAGGGCGGACCTGTGCCTTAGAGACTAAAAATGAAGATAGACTAGTTTAATTATGTTATGAACTCTTTGTTTCCTGTTTAAGACAATATAACACTCTTGTTTAATAAATAAAATATAACTTTGTATGCCATGGTTGTGAAACAATAATTCTGTTACAACACTCCCCGACGTTTCCGCCGCGGTTGCATGTTATACGCGGTCGGGGTGTGACAGAAGAGTTGGTATCAGAGCCAATGGTTATAGGGAATTAGGTTATTAGTAATTCTTTAACCTAGACTATAACCTTTCTAGGACCCTAGCACAAGTTATCTTGTGTTTAGATCTTAAAACATGCACATCACCTATCCTTAGGTGATTATCAAAACAAAAACCAAATTTTCCGAAACGATTTTTGAAAAACAATCTTCTGTTTTTGAATGATTTATTACAAGGTTTTGAACCCTCTATTGTAAGGTTTTGAACCCTCTGTTATAAGGTTTTGAACCCCTTTGAGTTTTCAAAATCTCGTCAAGGTTTTGGGTTTTAAATAATGTGAACACGTGCAAACTGGAAGGGTGAATGCCTGTACCCTGGGTTTTCTGTCTAAGGCTAGAGTGTTCGTACAAATCCACATAATCGGACTAGTCACTCTTACATGGGAACTTTTGGGGTGAGTGTTCACTTATAGGCGAGCATGTCTTCGCGATACATTATTTTTGACCCATTTACTTTGATTAGTCACTGTGTGTCGTTTGTTTGCTTTGTGATGCGAACAAATGACCACCATCTTTGCTGTTGTCAATTTTTGTTTCATCTCATTCTTTTCATCCAATCATCTCACTCGTTTCCTTTCATGTTTTCCTCTTTTAGAATGCCTCCTCGACGCGAAAACCAGATAGCGACTGCCAAACTGGCAGAAATCATTGCGCAGCAGATGGCTGCTCAATTTCTAAATCTCTTTGCTCAATGGAACCAAGCCAACAACAACAACAATGGTCCATGCAATTTCAAGAGTTTTAACTCGGCTAAACCACTCAAGTTTAGTGGTTCTGAGGGAGCGACTGGGCTTCTTCAATGGTTTGAGAGCATTGAGAATACTTTCCGCCACGTTCAGTGTCCGGATAATCGCAAGGTCGAGTTTTCTTCGAGTGTGTTTAAGAAGAGGGCTCTCACATGGTGGAACGGGGTTATGAGAGACCGTGGTGCAGAAGTTGCTCTAGCACAAACTTGGGCTGAACTTAGGGCCCTTATGATGAGGGAGTTCTGTCCTCGTCATGAACAGCGAGCTTTGGAGAGAGAGTTCGATGACTTGAAACAAGATAGTGGTGAGCATCGGGCGTATACTGATAGGTTTGAGGAGTTGAGTCTGCTATGCCCAACAATTGTTACCCCACTCGACAAGGCTATCGAAAGATACATCGACGACCTACCTGACTCAGTGCAAGACATCATTACTGGTAGTAACCCTGCCACACTCCGTCATGCGATCGAGTTAGCAGCGACATTGACTGAGTCGCAGGTTCGAAAGGGAAAGCTGCATAAAAAGGGTGACAAGGGTAAGAAGCAGGCGTCTGACAAAGAAGATAGCAAGAAAGGTCAAAACAAGAAGGGTAAGGATTCTGGTTCTTCGAAAAGGTCAAGGAAGCGTAAGGCTTCCCAAAATTTTGCTGTCACTGCCCAAGCTAACCAGGCAGCTCCCAACCAACCCGCACAGCCTCCAGCAAAGAAGCCCTATACAGGAAATGCACCTTTGTGCAATAGATGCAACAGTCACCATCAGCCTCATCATCCGTGCCATTTCTGTACTAACTGTGGGAAGTCAGGTCATCTTGCCGATGTTTGTCGGTTTGCTCAGAATCGGGCAGTTCAGAACCCGGCTCAACGAGTTGCTCAGCCTCCTGCTCAGCAACAAGGTCAAGCTGCACGACCACACTACCCGCCAGGTTCTTGTTACAACTGTGGGGATCTGACCCACTACCGTAACCAGTGCCCAAGATTGGTGAATGCGAATCAGAATCAGGCTCAGGCTCGAGGGCGAGTCTTCAACATGAATGCACAAGAGGCACAGGCAGACAATGAAGTGGTGAACGGTACGTTCTTTATTAATAATCAGCCTGCATCTGTTCTTTTTGATTCGGGTGCCGATAAGAGTTTTGTGTCATTATCTTTTGAGCCATTACTTCGCGTGTCTAGAACGAAACTAGGTAAACCTTTGACAGTAGAGGTTGCTAGTGGTGAACCCATTATTCTTGATTCTGTTCTTCGCAACTGCCAGTTGAACCTTAACGATCATCTTTTTCCTATCGACCTCACGCCTATGCAACTTGGAAGCTTCGATGTTATTGTGGGTATGGATTGGTTAGCCAAGCATCGCGCAGAGGTAGTTTGTTTTGAGAAGATTGTTCATGTGCCGCTTTCGACAGGCGAGATCCTACAGGTTCGTGGTGAGAAACCTGCTGGTGGTCTCAAACTCATGTCTTGTTTTAAAGCTCGGAAGTATCTGCGAAAGAATTATGTGGCCTTCTTGGCACATGTCACAGCAGATAAAGGCAAAGGTAAGTCTATCCAAGATATTCCCGTTGTTCGGGATTATTCTGAAGTATTCCCTGAAGATTTACCTGGTCTACCCCCAGCAAGTCAAGTTCCGTATTGATCTCGTGCCTGGTGCAAATCCCATTGCCAGAGCTCCATATCGTCTTGCACCATCTGAGATGCAAGAGTTGTCTAAGCAGCTTCAGGAACTCTCTGACAAAGGTTTTATCCGTCCTAGCTTTTCACCTTGGGGTGCTCCCGTTCTTTTTGTCATGAAGAAGGATGGATCTTTTAGGATGTGTATCGATTATCGTGAACTTAACAAGCTTACCATCAAAAATCAATATCCCCTACCTCGCATCGATGATCTCTTTGATCAGTTACAAGGCGCTTCTTATTTTTCAAAGATTGATCTGCGATCTGGGTATCACCAACTTCGTGTGCATGAAGAAGACATTCCCAAGACAGCGTTCCGCACTCGTTATGGGCATTATGAGTTCACAGTCATGCCATTTGGTTTGACTAATGCTCCTGCTGTTTTCATGGACTTAATGAATAGGGTCTGCAAGCCTTATTTGAATCAGTTCGTCATTGTTTTTATTGATGACATCTTGATATACTCTAAGACGCGAGCTGATCACGAGCAACATCTTCGTCTTACCTTGGAACTCCTAAAGAAAGAGCAACTTTTCGCCAAATTCTCCAAGTGTGAATTTTGGCTTAAAGAAGTGCAATTCTTAGGACATATTGTCAACAAACGAGGTATTCATGTAGATCCCTCCAAGATCAATGCGATTAAGGATTGGGATACACCTTCTACTCCTACTGAAGTTCGTTCTTTTCTTGGTCTAGCGGGTTATTACCGCCGCTTCATTGAAAACTTCTCAAAGATTGCAGTTCCTCTAACTGTTCTAACTCAGAAGAACAAACCCTTTGATTGGGGATTCAAACAAGAAGAAGCTTTTCAAAACTTGAAGCAAAAACTTTGCGACGCACCTGTTCTAACTTTGCCTGAGGGCAATGATGATTTCGTCGTTTATTGCGATGCATCTAAATTGGGTCTTGGCTGCGTTCTGATGCAAAGGAACAAAGTCATAGCATACACATCGAGGCGGTTGAAGATACATGAGAAGAACTACACCACTCATGATCTTGAGTTGGGTGCAGTTGTCTTCGCTCTTAAGATCTGGGGACACTATTTGTACGGTACAAAATGTGTGGTTTTCACGGACCACAAAAGTCTTCAGCATATCTTCAACCAGAAAGAACTCAACATGAGGCAACGACGTTGGGTTGAGCTTTTAAACGACTATGACTGCGAAATTCGCTACCATCCTGGTAAGGCGAATGTCGTAGCCGATGCATTGAGTCGTAAGGAACGTACTAAGCTTCATTGTGTTCGTGTTCAATCTGTTATCCAAGCTCGATCCGATATCCAGGCACGCATTTCTCAGGCTCAACAATCTTATGTTTCACAAGGTTTAATGGATAAGGAATTTCCCTATCACATAACACCTGATCTGGAACTGAAGGACAATGGATCGTATTACTTCATGGACCGTTTGTGGGTCCCAAGCCAAGATAACCTTCTCACCTTACTTATGGATGAAGCCCATAAGTCTCGTTATTCTGTTCATCCTGGCTCAGATAAAATGTATAAGGATCTTCGTATTCAGTATTGGTGGCCTGGTATGAAGAAAGACATTGCCTTATACGTATCAAAATGCCTTACTTGTCTTAAGGTTAAGGCTGAACATCAACGTCCTTCGGGTTTATTGGTGCAACCAGAGATCCCAGTTTGGAAATGGGAAAACATTACTATGGATCTCATTACTAAACTTCCGCGCACAAAGAAAGGTCATGATGCCATCTGGGTAGTTGTTGATCGTCTTACTAAGTCAGCGCATTTCTTGCCAATCCGTGAGGATTTTCCTGCTGACAAACTTGCTAAAATCTATGTGGATGAAATTGTAGCTCGACATGGTGTTCCTTTGAACATCATTTCTGACAGAGATGCTCGTTTCACTTCTCATTTTTGGAGAACCATGCAATCTGCTATGGGGACCCAACTTAACCTGAGCACAGCTTATCATCTGCAAACGGATGGTCAATCTGAAAGAACAATCCAGACTCTGGAGGATATGCTTAGAGCTTGTGTGATCGACTTTGGTGGTAGTTGGGATTCACATCTTCCGTTAATTGAATTATCCTACAACAACAGTTATCACACCAGCATCAAAATGGCTCCTTTCGAAGCTCTCTATGGTCGAAAATGTCGTTCACCAGTCTGCTGGAATGAGATCCGCGAGGCTCAGCTTACTGGACCTGCCCTCATTTTAGAGACAACTGATAAGATTAAGAAAGTTCGTGATAACCTTCAGATAGTTAGAAGCCGTCAAAAGAGTTACGCGGACCCAAAACGCAAACCCTTGGAATTTCAAGTCGGTGATCGAGTATTACTTAAGGTCTCACCTTGGAAAGGTGTGATCAGATTTGGAAAGAAAGGAAAACTTGCACCTAGATACGTTGGACCATTCAAGATCGTCGAAAGAATCGGTAAGGTAGCCTACAGACTTGAGTTACCTCCTGAACTTGGAAATGTTCATCCAACCTTTCATGTATCCAATCTCAAGAGGTGTTTAGCTGATGAGAACCTCCACATACCGCTTGACGAAATTCGTGTTGACAAAACACTGAAATTTGTTGAGAAGCCAGTGGAAATCATGGAACATGAAGTCAAGTGGCTCAAACGCAAGCGCATTCCTTTGGTCAAAGTTCGCTGGGAAGCTAAACATGGACCCGAGTTTACTTGGGAACGCGAAGATCAAATGAAGGCAAAATATCCGCATCTTTTTCCACGAGTTTCCTCTAAATAAATTTCGGGACGAAATTTCCACAAGTAGGGGAGACTGTAACATCTGTGCTTGTAATCATTGTGAACAGTTCAATTATCAATAAAACAATGTTATTTGATCCCAATGTTTGTTTGGTTGTGTTTTACATTTTTCATGTTTTGACTTTTATTCAATTTCAAACTCTATATCACTTTCTGTAGAGTTATACGCAAACTGGTGCGTAAACGTAATCAGTTTAATGCAAAAAATACTCCGGAACATCAACATATACTTAACATACCTTAAATAACCTTTACATAACTTAGAAATAAGTTTTGAAGGTTTTGGTATGGCAAAAACAAGTTAATTCGCCTACAGGGACTAAATTTGACAAACTGCGAAAGTATGCCAATTTGAACTATAAAAGACATTCCGGAACATGACCATAAGTTAAACATACCATAAATATCCTTTACATAGCTTAGAAATAGGCTTTGAGGGGTTCGGTGTGCTAAAATAAACTTTTGGGTCATTCAGGGACTAAAAGCGTCAAAAAGTGCATAAGTTTGCACTTTCGCGCATAACATACGTTCTGAATACATTCGGACATCCAAAAATTTATGTAAGCAATAAAACATTTTATTTTAGTGTTTGGCATAAGAAAAATCCATTCGTCGCGTCATTTGGATCGTTTTTCGCGCTTATGCGCATTCCGTCGTAATTAAGCGAACAACGCAATCGTACGGCCAAACGAACCAACATCCAAGATATTTTTGAGCACATTTTAAGTTCCCTATACTTTAACTTCATTTTAGAGCTTTGAAATGGGGTTAATGGGGCTTAAACGTGTCAAAAGTGCATCAAATAGCAAGTTTGGAGCTTCAGGGGCCTGTTCTGCCATTTTTCAAACTTTCTGGTCTGCAGGTCCTTGCGCACCTCAACACTCTGAGTGTTACGGTGCGCAAGCAGGGGTCAGATGCAGAAACTTGTTTTTAACAGCCTGTTTCCAGCCTTTAACCCCCCCAAAAGGCCAATGCCATGTGTCAAACTCTTATGGTGGGGGCAAAATGAGTTACCACAACATTCCGACAAGTGTACGGGTGAGATCAAGGCACGTTATCCAAGAAACGATCCTAACGGTGGTCCATTTACTATAAATACCCACCTCAACTTCACTCATTCCTCACAAGAATCTGATCTTAGAAGCTCTAAGTTGAAACCATTGTTTCATACCTGAGCTACTTGGATCAAGATTAGCATTCGGGGACCCTTTGTAAGTGTTCCTTCGTTCTTTTATTGCTTTTGGAGTCCAAAAGTCAAGCTTTGTTTGACTTTCTGCATTGACCAGTTTATGGTCAATGCGAAGTTCGTTTGAACTTCGCAACGTGATTGTAATCACGATGGTTATAGTCCCTTGTGACTATGCCTACTGATTACCACGTTGTCTAGGGTCGTAAGGGTAAGCGATCTAATAAATCGCTTATACCTTCGAACCCGACCCATTTGGTCGATCATTAGGATCCGACCAAACACATTAGGTGACCATAGTATATAGGGAATAACCTTCCGAGGTTATACCTTATGATCACGACGTTTAAGTAGTTGTATGATAGGTAGTTTATATGCCTTTGGTAAATTACCAAAATACCCCTTTGATGCCAAAATTCATTATAAACATATGTGACATAACTTTTGACATCTAAACTGATTTGGCGACAATATTAGGCATGTTAAGGCATATTCTACTTGTCATAGGACTAGTTAGGCAGTCCGAACGCGTTTCACGCGAACGACACGTTAAAGTAGCATAAGCTACCTAAACGGGTCGTAATGGGTCGTAAGCACTTATGTTAGGTTTAATTTAGTATGTAGGCTTTGTTAAACCATATTACACGAGTCTCCATACTCGTTTGGTTTACGAACCCTCATTCTATCCGATCCTCCGATTTAGGTCCGGTTTATTAACATAGTTACCTATATTAGGTGCCGTTTGATATCCGTGATCTCTAGCATTGTTTGGTTGTTACTCAAGGACTACTAAGAAATCTCAAGTGAGTACATAGACCCCTCTTTTACAGTTTTCCAAACTGTTTTGGGGTGAAACACATGTGCCTACTTATTACTTTCGTGCTTTCCTGCTTTCACATCATATACTTGCTATGTTCATTAGTACATTTATAGTACATTGTTTTACATTACATTTCATGCTATGTATGTCCATTGTGTGCATACTTAGTACATTGTTTCACATTACATTTCATGCTATGTATGTCCATTGTGTGCATACTTAGTACATTGTTTCACATTACATTTCATGCTATGTATGTCCATTGTGTGCATACTTAGTACATTGTTTCACATTACATTTCATGCTATGTATGCCCATTGTGTGCATACTTAGTACATTTGTTTCACGTCATATACTATGTATGTCCACTTGTTACATACTTAATACAATTGTTTTCATCACATGCTTACATTTTGGTATGACATTTGGGTTGTTTAAAATGGAACAATACATTCATTAACATTAGCTACGCCGTTCGTTAGTAGGTAGTGGTACCATAGGAATTGACAACTCCCGTTCCGGACATCCTGGGTAGGTTTGGATGAAAGGAATGACCGAATTCGATACACACAACTTAGATAAACCTTTAATTTGTTTAAGGGTTTATCGCCACAGTCTCAAGGCTTGGATGTATGCATTTTCACAATACCGCATAAATGTTTGTATCAGTATAGCATGCATTTGTTCCACAAAACATAACTTTGATTTAAACCATGTTTTACTTCAATACCTTGTTTTTGTGCATTTTACATATGGTTTAGTTGATATATTTCACTTACCATACATGATATTTTTGGGTACACATTACATGATCTACATTAAACATAAACATTTTGACATTGATATACACATTTTGTGGTTTACATTGGACATAGACATTTCGATATGGTTTACACATTAACACATGGCAATTCATTTATACATAAACAATTTACATTGGTGGTTGGTTTGAGTAAGTGATTTGAGTAACGAGGCGTGTGTAATATGATACAAGTATGGTGGATACGCCGCTGGTACTTCCTATATATATAAGTGTTTGTATGACATTACATGTCGTAGCGTTACTTAAATCATTTCAATATTTGACATATTACGTTTTACATAAACAACTTATTTTCACAAGACATTGATTTACAAAACAAATTATCTTATACAAACTCATTTTACTTGGTTATTCATTTAACCTTACATTATTCTCT